>CM033475.1:229649607-229790479 GCA_019447015.1 Hymenochirus boettgeri
AATATGTAGTGTTGTATTTATGTTGTATATGTGTTGTATGTAGTATGTTGTGTCTGTTGTATGTAGTATGCTGTATGTAGTGTGTTTTATGCATGTAGTATGTATGAAGTGTGTTATATGTACTATGTAATATGCTACATGCAATATGTGGCATGTTGTATGTAGTATGTTGCGTGCACATAGCATGTTGTATGTAGTATGCTGTATGTTTTATGTTGTATCTATGTAGTATATAGTATGTTTTATGTATGTAGTATGTTACATGTCTGCTGTATGTAATGTGTTGTATGTATGGTGTGTGTACGTTGTATGTGCGTAGTATGCATGTAGCATGTTGTATGTTGTATGCACATTGTATGTTGTACATGCGTTGTATGTAGTGTGTGTTGTATGTATGTAGTGTGTAGTATGTTGTATGTTGCGTGTTTGTAGTATGTTGCATGTTGTGTGTCTGTTGCATGTAGTACGTTGTATGACGTATGTAGTATGTAATATGTTGTGTGCACATTGTATGTGGTATGTTGTATGTGTGTAGCATGTTGTATGTAATATGTAGCATGCTGTATGTATGTTGTATGCAGTATGTGGTGTGTGTGTTGCATGTAGTGTGTGTGTCTGTTGCATGTAGTTTGTTGTATGACGTATGTGGTATGTTGAATGTAATATGTATCATGTTGTATATAATGTGTAGCATGTTGTATGTAGTATGTTGTGTGCACGTTGTATGTGGTATGTTGCAGCCCGCGAAGTATTGCATGTGCGCACGGCTCTGTCCATTTTTGCTGTTTTTCCCACAGGGACGATGTTTTCCAAAGACATTTCCAGGTCAAAGAAGCATGTAGAGTAGGTTCCATTGCTATATTCACTGTATTTTAATCTGAACTTTTAAGAACTTTTTCATCCCCATTATTTTATGATGATTTAGGTAGCCGCGTACAATTCATAGTCGTACATTACATACAGGGTATACTATTCTTACAAAGTCATACATATTTCATACACAGGTTAATACATAAGATAAGTTATATGTATGTGATGAGTTTCTTACCGCAATTACCGGGATACAATAGGAGAGTGAACCTGCCCAAAAGCTACGTTAGTAGAAAATAGGGGTGATATAAGGTTGCGGGAATGTAGCTGTAAATAGATTGGCGTGGAGCTGAAAGGCGGTGGTGATCATATTGGGGATAATAGAGGGGTAAATGTTTAGGACCAGGTGATATGGTGTCGAACGAGGTTACATTTTGCAGGTTTTAAGGGATGGTGAGTGACAGTCAACGGAGGAAGGGAGATTCCAGAGCGAGGGGCAGCCCACGAGCACCAGTCCTGAATGCGGGCATGGGAAGAGTTTGTGACAGGTGGATGGAGGAGGAGATTGCTCTCTTGCGGCGAGCGGAGGGTTGCGCCCTGGGACGGTATGCTGGAGTCAGCTCTGAGAATATGGAGGGGTGTTTGTTGATAGGTTTATAGGATAGGGTAAGCACGTGAACCGGATTCATTTGCGTGTGGGACAACCAGGGAGGGAACTGACAGAGAGGAGGACTTTAATGGGTTCGTTTTCGAACTACCGAATTCCCAAAAAAACTTTTTTACTGAAGCTTGGAAATTCGATAATGAAATAACTTTAGTAAGCTCAGCCTCTGTAATAACAAGAACTAAAAAATGTACCATTGTGTGAAACTGGACCATTAGAATGAAAGATTGTGTGTTATCATCATAATCTGATCATTCTTGAGCTTTGAGTGGGATAACATCAAACCCCATAAATTTACAATGATATGTCCTTGTCCATTAAGACTAGTAACAACGTGGATAATTTTCGTACAAATGCAGCAGACGGAACGTTAACCATTATTGTTTAAAGGACAATATATACTCAAAATTTCCCAGATCCACTCATGCAAGTACCCAGGGTGGGACCTAAAAAAGCTAAGTCTCATCTCGGGGTACTTTACACAAAGTCCTGAAGTACTTACGTGTAATTCTGTAGCTCGGCCGATCCTCCCCACTGGCACTGTCAGTGACAAGTCGGGAGGCAGGCCAATGGAAGACACTCCTCATTGCAGGCTCTGACAATTGTCTGACCAATGACAATAGTGACGGTTCGTTGTCTTTGACGATCGTGATTGCATATTTTCGTACGATGATCGTGCGATGCTTGTTCGTCGTCTGCAGCGTACGACCATTACCCAACATGTGTACGAGGCTTTACAAGATAAATGAATAGAGGGAGGTTGTAATATTGAGGTTCTACAAAAGGTTCACTCTGGCGAGTTCTAAAACACTAAATGGGTTAGGGACATTAACACACGCTGTTCAGAAGGAAGCCGTTTATAAAAGACGAAAAGGAGCATACACTGCCAAAGTTTTTCTGATCGGATTTTCGAAAAACAATCGAAAATCCAATCAGAAGAAAATCCCCACATTTTCACCAAGCCAATCCTTCTGTAGATTTCAGCTGGTTTGGTAGATGGGGGTCGATGGAAAGTGGCTGATCTTATTAATAAAGCATTCATAAGTTATAGATACTTAATAATGGCTAAACACATTTGCATGTACACACAAGGTATGTGCCTGGAAGAAGATAGTAGATTGATAAAAGATGTAATCTAACCTCAGCGCCACTTATTCGGTAGAGTGGTCCTTTTTACCTGTTAGGCTAAGTGTATGTGGTTTCAGGGGACGATATGTCCTAAGGTACAAAAAAAGTATATTTGATACAGCATACCCAAACAATACATTTCTTATTTACTCTTTCTAAGTCTTTTAATGTAATTTATACTAACCCTGATTTGATGTTTACTCTTCGTAATTGAGAGATAAATAATTGTTGACTAAATGTAAGGTGATACATTTTGGACTGTTTTCTGATTATACGTATAAATGGCTCGTGTTAAGTGAATCCCTGTTGGAAGGGATCTTGGAGAGTTTTGGTGATTACAAACTTAAAGGTAGCAAGCAGTGCCAGGCGGCAAACAGCCAGAAGCCAGCATGGTATTGTCTTGTATAAAGCGATGGTATGGATAAGTGGGGGGAATAATGTATTATCCCTCTTTACAAAGCATTGGTAAGGCTCATTTGGGAAATGCAGTGCAATTTGGGAATTCCTGTGCTAAAAAAAGGACATCTTTGAAATGGAAGGGTCAGGAGAAGATTCGTGGGGTCAGAGAAGAACTAAAGTAATAAGGGGTTGGGGGAGCTTGATATGAAGGAGAACTGGAAACAGTTTGACAATTATGTACGTGGGAAAAGGCGCTTGCGGGGGGGATATGATTATGTGTATAAATACATTTAACGGGCATCAATAAACAAAATATCGGGGCAAAACCAAACCCAGAAATGTAAAATTAAAAGAGACAAAATAGTAAAAATATTATAAGAAAGATAAAGAGTCACACTAATTGTATTGTATAGATCCAAGTCACTTATTATTAGAAGGAACATATATGGTGTGACGCTACATTGGCCCAAAATAGGGCCGAATTAGTGCAAAACACCATTGGGTTAGCATAGGTTTTTCACTCAATTTCATGTGGTGTGGCATTTCTAAACCTTTTTGGGAAATAGTCCTTGATGTTGCATTCAATATAGGGAAGCGTTAATTGAAGAGTGGAAATTAACGCCATATGAATGGAGTCTTTGGAGGATCCCAGGCTTGGTAAGACGCTTGGCCACTTAAACATCTGGCCCTTATAGTGCTTTATGATATAAGAATATTAATCTAAAGTGTGGTTTTCCTATGGCGCTAGTCTATTTTATCTTGTGAAGGGCACAAGATCATGTGTTACTAGATGAGATCCAGTTCATTTAACTCTAAAGAATCGAACTAACCTTGCAGTAAGAAATAGAGTATCCCTTAGATAAATTAGACAGCTAGTGATTGGATTATTTACTGCCTATCCTCACCATATAAAGGCGTCTACATGAAGTCCTGTTGAAGAAGATTGACTAATAATTTATTTTTCTGTAGAACAAGGGAAGAGAATGAGTGGTTTTGTCTAGTAATTTGGCAGGGATAAGGAGAGACTAGTACGAAGGAAAAACAGACAAAACCGACCCCTCATTAACTACCCTCCAGCTACCAAACCAATTCACACCTTCAGAATAAAGGACACATAGGTCTCAATAGTGGGAACAAAAAGGCCAAAGACCGATGACAATGACATATATGACAACACTAAGCATAGAATTTCGGTAACCAACAATTCGGATAGATATAGAGAGATTATATAAATATTATATAAAACTGTCTAATTTCCAACCTGCCGATGGTCCCCCCAATGGAACTAACCACACCCACCAAATACCCCTCACTAGCAGCAACCCACTGGCTTGTGCGTGGGAAGTAGCAGTTGTCCATCATCCCATTGTCCCCAGATGCCCAGGGAGCCATATAATCGTTCCTTAAAGATAACGGTATTGAAATATATCTTTGTGGCTGCCCCATGGGCACACTTAAATGTTAACTTCCAGTAGGAGCTCCCATGGGGACCACAGCCACTGTGCTGTGACCCCGAATGGAGCAATGGGCTCCCAACCATGGCTAAATCGGGCGGGGGAGTTAAATACTTTGCTGTTCATGCGTCTCTGCTGCCTGTCCCACCTTTAAGGGACTTCAATTCTACTCATCCTCTCTCACTGCCTGCTTCCTCTAGAACCTACTGCCTGCCCGCCTTGGCCCCACTATGGGGACTGGGGGGGGAAAACTGACACTGTGGGCTGGAACCGCACTCATTAACCCATTATAACCCTCCCATTTTTCCCATGCTGCAGCACCCTTTATTTAAGTCGTTTATCAGGGATTGTCTTTCGTAATTTAAAACTAAATAAATGTCTATAATGTATAAAAATATTATGATTATCGTTATTATAATACATTAAAGCTTGGACTCTTAAGGGGAGCAGCAGCAGAGACGGGAAAATTAATTATTAAAAACCACTCAGCTCGTGCGTAAGAGATTTTATAAGAATATAAACCACTGATGCTCAATTCAATTTTCGAGGCCTACCTCCCCAAAAAAACAGGCACTACTGGTTAAATAAGTAGAGGTTCTTCTGGATCTTAGTTCTTGTTGGCATGCAAATTCGAATAGTTCAGGTATAGAGGAAAAGGCAGAGCTTCTGGATCATAAACTTGCAAAGCAGTGAGTGTGTCCATTAATGAACGTCTGTTGTGCCGTTGACATGATTTGGGCTCTGCTTAGCCACAAGTTTAAACCTTCAGGAAGATCTGCCTGTTTACTTCTATGAACTTTGACCTTCGGATGGTAAATAAGGAACTGGAAACCTTCGCCATTTTTTTAAATGACTCAGAAAATTTCTCGTTCCTCGGCTAAATCAATAGTGGCAGTCGTGTCTGTGATGGCATTTACAACCTGATCTTATTTTAATAAACAAAATGTATAATACGTTCAACACCAGTTAGGTGAGAAGATAACGCAGCCTTACGCAGCCACACACATACAAACGATGATGACTATAAAGTACAGATTGGGACTTGACAGAGGTAGAACGCAACATTTGCAAGTTATTTTACTGCACGATGAATCAAAGAGAGTCAACAGTTATATATAAGGGCCTTATACTCCTCATTCCTGAACATAGGAAGCATATGCCATGTTTTTTGACGCGCCTTTGGCTCCCGATTTGCGCATGCAGGTTTGTTAGTTAAAAAGAAATCGCTGGAATACAAAAAATTGTCACGATTTCAGAGCGCATGTGATTGTGCATAGTATCTCCATTTTTGGTATACCCGACGCGCTTCACCATTTTTGGTGCTTTCAAGCACATGCGTTTCCATTACGGAAGATGCAAAAACATATCGCATGCCGCAAAACGCACAACAAAAATTCCCGCCCCACGCACACAATCGCATGTTGATTAACGCACAGTTTCCGCTAAAATATAAGCACTTTAGTGTTACCAGGTGTAGAGCCACTGGAACATAGAAGCTCCTCTAGATGGTATCTCAAGGTGGTAATAACCCAAACCTTATGTTAAGAAATGATATGATAATCCCCCCCCCATTTGTATTGTGCTTAGGAACAATACTTGATACTTTTCAATGCTCTATTAAATATGAGTTTACTACAAGACCCGTGAGTGCATTCTGCCCTCTAGTGCTATAGGAACAAGATAACCTTACAGGGTGAGAATGCAATTTTCAGAATATACTGTACATAGTACATTGAATGGTAATGGAGTTAGTAAGAATACTGACAATGCTTTGGGAATTCCAAGTATCCTCTTCAGCACAGGAACCCCAATCCTCACCGCTCCATCTCCGTGCCACCTCTCTTTCACATCTAGGGCCAAGCCCCATTTACCATGATGCAGAATTCCACGAACCACTGATAGAATGAAACCACACCAGCTTCATTCACCACATTAAAGGGGGGGGGGACGGGACCAGGCGCAGGCGACAGAGGGGGCATCTAGGAATGAAGTATTTTTGAACAAGGGTGTGTGGAACTTGAGTTTTCGCCCCGCTTAATAAGACTTTCTAAATGTAAATACTTTAAAACTCATAGAAATGCCAAGGAAGAGGGAGAATTCCAACTTCATTGGAGCATATACATCGATATTCCCCGTGAGTAGTTACTTCTTGGTGTCCAATGTAAGAGTTGCCGATTGTCTGAGGATAATATTGGAATCTCGTTCCGTAGCCACGTGTTAATGTGTTACCATTGGTTTGCACTCGAAACATTGCACTTTAGATAATTTCACCATCTTTCATTCTATATACGTACTAATTACAACACCCCTTGGAGAATGCACAAACAAAAATAAATTATATTATATTTAAACATGCAAACTGGAAACTTGTGTACCCAATAGAAGAGAACACGTACACACCTCTACAGACTAAAGTTAGGTCACCAATGGAAAATTTCTGTCATTCGGTATACAGTAATCCATCTCTAAATTGTAGAGGGAGTTGATTACATTCGGCCCCAAGTATGGGTGCACAAACCCCGTATGGGGATTGGTCAGAGCATATAATATTGGACCCCATGTATGGACCCAACAACACCGCATGGGGATTGAGTCAGGAGCCTATACATTTGGCCCGGGTGTATGGAGGCATAACACGCAGGGTATCCATGACAAGCACTGCTGCATACAAGCAGAGACAGATAGGGATGTTAGGGGTTATATATAGTTGAAAACATGCACAAGGCTGTCCGAATCAATACAGTGTAAATTATAACCAGTGTAATTTAGTGCAGCCTACACACACACATACACCACACACCACAACATACATTACAACATAATACACACAAAATAACATACAACATGCATACAGTACATTGAAATATCCATACATACAACATACTACAACAACATACTACATTGACATACAACAACATACAGAGACTTAATACAAAATACAAGCATGCATACTACAGATACAACATACAAGTAAAACATACTACAACAACATGCTAACACTAAACCAACTCATGAAATTACAGCTGAACATACTACATACAAAACTACATACATACTACATACAACAGACTACACAACATATACATACATTACAAATACCACACACAACATACGGCAACTGACATAAACAACTATATAAAAACAACATACATACTATATGAAACAACAAACATAATACATACAAAAACATTACAACATTACATACAAAAATGCCACATACAAACATAAGTACAACATACTACTAACAACATGATACACACAACATATTACACAACATTACTAATGCCAACATGGGGCATATACGCAACTACACACAACACATATACATACAACACAATAACACAACACTACATACATACATATCACTATACACTGCATACAACATACTACCAACCCACGTTAATACCAACAGTTCCATAAACATGCTGGCATGATTACAGGCAAATAACTACATAAACAACATGCCATGCTACATAGCAAACACAATACAATCATTACATTACAACATATCACTACAACAACCAAAACCACTACAATACTTATGCATACAACATGCAAACACACATGCAATAAAAAATACTACATACAACTACAATGAAACATACTATGTTACAGCATTACCTACAAAATATCCCACTTACTACGCACATATCAACATGCTACATACATACTACATGCATACAAATACAAAAACATACACACAATGTGCATACAACATTGACTACAAAATGCTACTATCACTACAACAAAAATGCATGCATACTACACACACATACTACAGATATACAAAAATTCGAACACACTACAGAACATGTATATACTACAACAAACCCACCACTACATTACAAAGTATTGCTACAACAGAGACCACATCATTTTTACTACATGACATAAACACATATACATACAACAGACAACATACAACAGCCTACCAACTATACAAACTACACACTTATCACCAACATAACTAATATGACATACACGAGGCAACAACTAATTACACACCCATGCGACATACACACAACATACACAACAACACACCGCAAAGCATTACTACATACATACAACAAACACACATACACATGACACAAATGACACTGTTACCTATACACAAAGCATCATACTACATTACACCGAGCAACTTATACACATACAACATACTACTATCTAGAACAACATACCCCATACAACACATGCAGATTACATACACAACACAGCACATTACATACATAACAACTACTACATTATCAACAGACAACACACCAGCTACATCCAACATGACATATACATAAAACACTATAATATAATACAACATTACATACAAATACTACATGGCAACAGATTGACACAGCATAGTACATACATGACACCACAACACACTACATTACTGCAATACATGCAATGTACTACATACTACAGAAAAACACATCATACACATACATAACCAATACTACACACAGCATTCTACGCAGTGATTACAACATACATAATACATGCTACATTATACATAAATTACAAACATGCATACAGCACACTACATACTGAATACAGGAAGTATACCATATACATACCAACAGAAAAACATCATACTAATAATAAACAGACAACACAGCATGCTACGCATATACAAATACAATACATTGTTTTGCATACAATAACAGCTATAACACTACATACAATGCAACACCTTACAAATATATACATACTGCATACACAATACAACAACACACTATGTACAGCGACAAAACCTAACTACAGTACAACGTACTATAACATACCTACATGCAGCTACATACCTACATATGCATATTAATACATTACTACTACATACTAACATACGATACATCAACATAAATACATAACATTGACAACACAAATAGATACATACACAAACATACTACATCAAAAACCAAAACAACTGACTATGTATACATACAAAATAATACAGCATACTACACATACAACAACGTAAAGACGTGAATTGACTATGCACATAACTCATCTTACGTACACAAAAACACCCATGATACATACAACATTACTACATACATACAAACAGTATTACATACAACAGGACACAGCAAAAGTACATCACTCAAACATAACAGTTACAATACAGAAAGACTACAACATACAACACACAACAATAAAACGTATAAAGCAGTACTACAAAAACATACCAGTGCATGCAAATACTACATACTTCACATTCACAACATGAACATACACCACACTAACATACATGCAACACACCCATACCTTACAGCTTATGCATACAATAACAGGAATAACAACTCATACCTAAATTAAAGATACAAACATACAAACATGCATAAACATACATAACAACATGGCACTGATTATACACACAGCATTACGTACATATGGACAACATCGTGCAACATACTGCAGGCATACAACAACACATATTCCATATTACACATTACTATTACACCCAGCAATACATACAACACCTAACCGTGCAAATACTGCACACATTACAACATTATAAGATATACATATACATACACTACCCGACCACTGCAAACAATACTATATACACAACATATAAACTTACAACAGGCACAAACAGCTACATACAAAACATGCTACATTTCAACAACATCCTACATATATAATACAACATATCATACAACATACTACAGCAACAGACCGAAAAAACATACTATATACACAACATGCAACATACTACATCATTAACAACTGTATATGATGCAGGACTACAACGGATACGCATCTAATAAACAGACACAAAACAATACACATAACATAAAACATACAAACATATACTCACACCACAACCATGCTACACACAACGATACTACAATACATATACATGCAACAGCATGAGGCATGCTACATCGAAACATACTACAACACATATAACATGCATACAAAATACTACACCACATACAACAGACTACATGAAAACACAAACAATAAACATACTAATAACAACATGCAATAAACATCTACTATGGTACACGGTACATAAAACGCACTACATGACATACTACTGCATACAAACAGTACTACAATACAACACCATACATACTACTATAAAATGGAAAATCAACATACAGCATACTAACATACATACTACGCACAACAAACATACTAGATAACAACAACCACATTACATACAACATTACAACAGACAAACATACGTACATAACAGACCACAAAACATTACATACTAACAACATCTGCACATATACATACAAACATAAATACATACATAGCATACAACATAAACATACTAAGCATACTACATATCAAACATGCCACATGCATACAAATACTACATGGCAACAACACATACAACAACATGCTTTAATATCCACAACATAACGTGCTACATAAAACACGCTTAAAGCATACTACACACATGCAACGTGCCTTAAGATACAACAACATACAACATGCTTTACACAACACAATGGACCGTATGTACATACCTCTAAATTACACAACTAACATCATATACCACATAACAACATACATACACATACAGCACACTCATGCACAAACTACATAATACACATGCAACATACACACAAAAACAGACTACATGTCAACATGCAATGTAAAATACTATCTAAAACACTACCATACAACATACTAAGATACTACTACAATACATACTACATGCATACATAAATGCATACATGCATATCACCCAATACATACACACAACATACTACATATAACTACAGAATAAATACATACTACGCCAAGACAAACACTATATGTACACACAACCACCACATACATAAAAACATTTATACCAATACAAACAGGCACACAAATCATTACTAATACATAAACAATACTATACTACAACCACAACATAAAGACTACATACATAAACAACACAACATAAATAATTGCATACACGCATCTACATACAACGCTCGTGCATGCAGTATACTACATGCAACATACATGCATACAACACACTGCATATGTACACTAACCACACTAAATGCATTGACATGACTACCATACATAAATACTATACATACAATAAGCGATAAAACAGCACACAAAAACTTACATACATAAAACATACATGACATTTTAAACAGACACACAACATACTACATTACAAACACATACACATACAACATGGTACTTACCACACCAAATACAAACATTACTACATGCATAAACACTACATACAGCATACTACAACAACAGGGACACACAACAACCAACATGACATACAACATAAATACAACACGCTACATATTACATACAACACACTACATGCACACATGTTGTATGTAGTATGTTGTGTGCACGTTGTATGTGGTATGTTGTGTGCATGTAGTGTGTTGTATGTAATATGTAGCGTGTTGTATTTATGTTGTATGTATGTTGTATGTTGTGTGTCTGTTGTATGTAGTATGCTGTATGTAGTGTTTTATGCATGTAGTATGTTGTATGTGTGTGGTATGTAACATGTTGTATGTGATGTGTTGTATGTAGTATGTTGTGTGTCTGTTTAATGCATTATGTTGTATGTATGTAGTATGTTGTGTGTCTGTTTTATGCATTATGTTGTATGTATGTAGTATGTTGTATGTAGCATGTATGCATGTAGTGTGTTATGTGTAATATGCAGTGTGTTGTATGCAGTATGTTGCATGTAGTATACTGCATGCACGTAGCATGTTGTATGTAGCATGCTGTATGCATATTTTCAGCCCGCGAAGTATTGCATGTGCGCACGCTCATGTCCATTTTTTGCTGTTTTTTCCCACAGGACGATGTTTTCCAGACATACTTCCAGGTCAGAAAGCATTAGAGTAGGGTTCACATTGCTATATTCACGGTATTTTAATCTGAACTTTTAGAACTTTTTCCTCCCCATTATTTTATGATGATTTAGATGTAGCGCGTACAATTCCATAGTCGTACTTACATACAGAGGTTAACAATATTCTTACAAAGTCATACATATTTCATACCAGTTAATACATAAATATAGTTATATTATGTGATGAGTTTCTTACGCAATACGGATACAAATGGAAGTGAACCCTGCCCAACAACTTACAGTCTAGAGAAAATAGGGGTGATCATAAGGTTGCGGGAATGGTAGCGTATAGATTGGCGATGGAGCGTGAAAGGCGTGGTTGATCATATGGGATATAGAGGGGTAATTTTAGGACCAGGTGATATGGTGTCTGAACGAGGTTACATTTTGCAGGTTTTAAGGGATGGTGAGTGACAGTCAACGGAGGAAGGGAGATTCCAGAGCAGGGCAGCCCACAGCACAAGTCTGAATCGGGCATGGGAAGATTGTGACCAGGTGGATGGAGGAGGAGATGCTTCTTGCGGATCGGAGGTTGCGCCTGGGACGGTATCGCTGGAGTCAGCTCTGAGATATATAGAGGGGTGTTGTTGATAGTGTTTATAGGATAGGGTAAGCACGTGAACCATTATTTTGCGTGTGGGACAACCAGGGAGGACTGTACAGAGAGGAGGAACTTTATGGGTTCGTTTTCCGAACTACCGAACTTCCCAAAACTTTTACTGAAGCTTGGAAATTCGATAAATGAAACTAACTTTAGTAGCTCAGCCATCTGTAAAACAAGAACTAAAAAATGCCATTGTTGAAACTGGACCATTAAATGAAAGATTGTGTGTTATCATCCATAATCGTGATCATTCTTAGCTTTGAGTGGATACATCAAAACCCCATAAATTATACAATGCTATTTCCTTGTCCATTAAGCTCGTAACAACCCGTTGGAATAATTTTTCGTAAAACTGCAGCAGACGGAACGTTAACACATTATTGTTTAAAGGACAATTAATACTCACCATTTCCCAGATCCACTCACTGCAAGTACCCAGGGTGGGACCTAAAAACGCTAAGTCTCATCTCGGGGTACTTTACACAAAGTCATAGTACTTACGTGTAACTCTCCCCTGTACGCCGGCCTATCCTCCCCACTGGCACTGTCAGTGACAAGTCCGAGGCAGGCCAATGGTAGACACTCGCCTCATTGCAGGCTTCTGACAATTGTCTGCCAATCTGACAATAGTGACGGTCGTTGGTCTTTGACTATCGTGATTGCTATATTTTCGTACGATATCGTGCGATGCTTGTTCGTCGTCTGCAGCGTACGACCATTACCCAACATGTGTACGATGCTTTACAAGTATAAATGAAAATTAGAGGAGGTGTAATATTGAAGGTTCTACAAAGGTTTCACTGCTGCGCGAGTTCTAAACACTAAAATGGGTTAGGAAGACTTAAACACACGCTGTTCAGAAGGAAGCCAGTTTATAAAAAGACGAAAAGGAGCACTACACTGCCAAAGTTATTTTCTGATCGGAATTTTCGAAAGAAAACAATACGAAAAATCCAATCAGAAGAAAATAACCCACATTTCACCAGCAATCTTCTGTAGATTTCAGCTGGTTCTGGTAGATGGGGGTCGATGGAAAGTGCTGATCTTATTAATAAAGCATTCATAAGTTATAGATACTATATAATGGCTAAACACATTTGCATGTACACACAAGGTATGTGCCTGGAAGAAGATAGTAGATTGATAAAAGATGTAATATACCTCAGCTCACGTATTCGTAGAGTGGTCCTCTTCCTTTAGGCAGTGTATGTAGGTTTCAGGGGACGATATGTCCTAAGTTACAAAAAAGTATATTATACAGCCATCACCCACAATTACATTTCTTATTTACTATTTCTACAGTCTTTAAATGTAATTTATACTTAACCCTGATTATGATTTTACTCTTCGTAATTGAGAGATAAATAATTGTTGTAAATGTAAGGTGATACATTTGGACTTTTTCTGATTATACTATAAATGGCTCGTGTTAAGTGAATCCCTGTTGGAAGGGATCTTGGAAGTTTTGGTGGATAACAAACTTAAAGGTAGCAAGCAGTGCCAGGCGGCAACAGCCAGAGCCAGCATGGTATTGTCTGGTATAAAGCGAGGTATGGATTCAGGGAGGAAAATGTAATTATCCTCTTTACAAAGCATTGGTAAGGCCTCATTGGAATATGCAGTGCAATTTTGGAATCCTGTGTAAAAAAAGGACATCTTTTGAATGGAAGGGTCAGAGAAGGGCAAACTAAATTAATAAGGGGTTGGGGGAGCTTGAATATGAAAGGAGACTGGAAAAGTACAATTATGTACGTTGGAGAAAGGCGCTTGCGGGGGATATGATTACTGTGTATAAATACTTAACGGGCATCCATACAAAACTATCTGGGGCAAACAACCCAGAAATGTAAATTAAACAGAGACAAAATAGTACTTATACAGAAAGATAAAGAGTCCACTATATTTATTCTATAGATCCATAGTACACTTATTAACTAGAAGGACATATATGGGCTGACGCTACATTGGCCAAAATAGGTGCGAATTAGTGCAAAACCCATGGGTTAGCATAGGTTTTTCACTAATTCATGCTGGTCGTGGCATTTCTAAACCTTTTTGGGAAATAGCTTGATGTAGCCATTCAATATAGGGTAAGTTAATTGCAGAGTGAAATGTTAACGCCATTGAATGGAGTCTTTGCGGATCCCAGGCTTGGTAAGACGCTTGGCCACATTAAACATTGGCCCTATAGTGTTTATGTATAAAAATAATCTAACATGTGGTCTCTTCCTATGGGCCTAGTTATTTTATCTTGTGAAGGGCACAGATCATGTTACTAGATGAGATCCAGTTCATTTAACTCTAAAGAAGAACTAACCTTGCAGTAATGAAATAGAGTATTTAGATAAATGACAGCTAGTGATTGGATTATTTACTGCCTATCCTCACCATTAAAGGCGTCTTACCTGACGTCTGTGAAGAAGATGCACTAATAATGTTTCTTTTTCTGTAGAACACAGAAGAGAATGAGTTGGTTTTTGTCTAGTAATTTGGCAGGGATACGGAAGACTAAGTAGAAGAAAACAGACAAAACCTGACCCCTCATTAACTACCCTCCAGCTACCAAACCCAACTTCACCCTTCAGAATAAAGGACACAAGTCACTCAAATAGTGGGAACAAAAAAGGCCAAAGACCGATTGACATATGACATATATGACAACATTACATATATGTAAACCACATTCAAGATATAATATATTATTATAAAATTATATATAAAAACTGTCTAATTCCAACCTGCCGATGGTCCCCCATGGAAGCTACCACACCCACCCAAATCCCCTCACTAGGCAACCCACTGGCGTGGTGAGGTAAGTAGCAGTTGTCCATCATCCCATTGTCCAGATGCCCCAGGGGCCATATAATCTCTTCCTTAAAGAAACTGTATGAAATATATCTTTTGGTGCCCTCATGGGCCACCTTAAAGTGTTAACTTCCAGTAAGCTCCATGGGGACCACCGCCAACTTGCTGTGACACACCGAATCGGAGCAATGCTCCCCAACCATGGCTAATATCGGGCGGGAGTTAAATCTTTGCTGTCTCCTGCTGTCTCTGCTGCCTGTCCCCCTTTAATGACTTCACTTCTACCCTCCTCCTCTCTGCCTGCTTCCTCTAAACCTATGCCTGCCCCCGCCCCATAGATGAAAAACACTTCTTGCGAACCCACTCATTAACCCATTATAACCCTCCCATTTTTCCCATGCTGCAAGCACCCCTTTTATTTAAGTCGTTTTCCAGGGATGTCTTTCGTAATTTAAACTAAATAAATGTCTATAATGTATAAAAATATTATTATTATGTTATTATAATACATAAAGCTTGGACTTTAAATGGGGGGGAGCAACAGTGGAAAATAATCTTATTAAAACCACTCAGCCTGCTAAGAGATTTTATAGAATATAAAACCACTGATGCTCCAATTCAATTTTCAGGCCTTACCTCCCCAAAAAAACAGCATACCTGGTTAATAAGTAGAGTTGTTCTGGATCTTAGGTTCGTTGGCATGCCAAATTCAGGAAAGTTTCAGTTAGAGGAAAAGGCAAGCTTCTGGATCATTAAACTTCAAAGCAGTGAGTGGTCCACTTAATGAACGTCTGTTAGTCCGTTACACTGATTTGGGCTTGCTTCAAGTTTAACCTTCAGAAGTCTTGCCTTTTCTTCTTAATTGAACTTCGGAATGGTAAATAAGGAACTGGAAACCTTGCCATTTTTTTAAATGCTCAGAAAATTTCTCGTTCCTCGGCTAAATCAATAGCTGGCAGTCGTGTCTGTGATTGGTTACACCTGTCTTTTTTTTAAAAAAATGTATATATACCTCAACACCAGTAGGTGAGAATACGCAGCTTCCACAGCAAACACAACGATGATGATATAAAGTAAGATTGGGACTTGAACAGAAGAAGCAAAATTTGCACAAGTTATTTTACATCGCACGATGAATAAAAAGAGAGTCAACAGTTATATTAAGGGCCATTATACTCCTTCATCTCCTGAATAGGCAAGCATATGCATGTTTTTTGCGCGCCTTTGGCTCCCGATTGCGCATGCGGTTTGGTTAAAAAGGAAATCGCTGGAATACAAAAATGTCCACGATTTCCGAAGCGCATGTGATTGTGCATATATCTCCATTTTTGGTATACGCCGAACCCTTCACCATTTTGGTGCGTTAACGCAATGCGTTTCCATACGGAAGATGCAAAAAAATCGCATGCGCAAAACGCACAACAAATCACCCACCACACAATCGCATGTGATAACGCACATGTTTCCGGCACAAATATAATGTCACTTTAGTGTTACCAGTGGTAGAGCCACTGGACATGAGAAGCTTCCTCTTAGAGGTATCTCAAGGTGGTAATAATCCCCAAACCTTATGTTAGAAATGTATGATAATCCCCCCCCCCATTTTGTTATTGTGCTTAGGAACAATACCTTGATACTTTTCAATGCTCTATTAAATATATGTTTTACTTACAAGACCCGTGAGTGCTCTTCTGCCCTCTAGTGTAGGAACAAGATAACCTTACAGGGTGAGAATGCAATTTTCAGAATATACTGTACATAGTACATGAATGGTAATGGAGTTAGTAATAATACTGCAATGCTTTGGGAATTCCCAAGTATCCCTTCAGCACAGATACCCCAATCTCAACCGCTCCAATCTCCACCTCTCTTCACTCTAGCCAAGCCCCATTTACCATGATGCAGAATTCCCAGAACCACTGATAGAATGAAACCCACAGCTTCATTCACCTACATTAAGAGGACCCAGGCAGCGACAGAGGTGGATCTAGGAAGTAAGTATTTTTGAACAAGGGTGTGTGGAACTTGAGTTCCCCGTAATAATACTTTCTAAATGTAAATACCTTTAAACTGCATAGAAATGCCAAGGAAGAGGGGAATTTCCAACTTCATTGTGAGCAATACATCGATATTCCCGGAGTTTACTTCTTGTTGTCAATGTAAGAGTTGCCGGTGTCTGGGATAATATTGGAATCTCGTTCCGTAGCCACGTGTAATGTGTTACCATTGGTTTGCACTAGAAACATTGCACTTTAGATCAATTTCCCATTTTCATCTCTAATACGTACTAATACAACACCCCTTGGGAGATCACAAACAAAATAAATTATATTTATATTTAACATCAAACTGAAACTTTACACCAATAGAGAAACACGTACACAACCTCTACAGACTAAAGTTAGGTCCCAATGGAAAAATTTCTGTCATTCGGTATACAGTAATCCCCTCTAAATTGTAGAGGGAGTTGATCATTCGGCCCCAAGTATGGGTGCACAAACCCGTATGGGGATTGGTCAGGAGCTATAATATTGGACCCCATGTATGGACAGCACAACCCGCATGGGGATTGGTCAGGAGCCTATACATTTGGCCCGGTGTATGGAGGCATAACCTGCAAGGGTTCCATGACAAGCACCTCATACAGCAGAGACAGATAGGGAATGTTAGGGGTTATATATATTGAAAACATGCAGCAAGGCTGTCCGAATCAATACAGTGTAAATTATACCAGTGTAATTAGTGCAGCCCTAACACACACAACACACACACACACAACATACATACAACATACTAACACAAAATAACATACAACATGCATACATACATGTGCAAATATCACATACATACAACATACTACACACAACATACTACATATTACATACATACAACATACAGCATACTTAATACAAATACAGCATGCATACTACAACAACATACTAAGTAAAACATACTACATACAACATGCTACCTACAACACTACATACAATACATGCAACATACTACATACAACACTACATACATACTACATACAACGACTACACAACATATACATACATTACAAATACCACACACAACATACTGCATACACATAACCAACTATATAAAACAACATACATACTATATGAAAACAACAAATCATAATACATACATAAACATACAACATACATACAAAATGCCACAATACAAAACATAATACACACATACTACATACAACATAAACACAACATATTACACACATACTAAAGCAACATGTGGCATACACATACTACACACAACACAATACATACACACACAATATACTACACACTAACATACATAACATATCACATACATGCATACAACATACTACCAACCCACTTAATACAACATGTTCCATACAACATGCTGCATATTACAGGCAACATATACATACAACATGCATGCTACATACAAACACAATACAACATACATACAACATATCACTACATACACATAACACTACATACTTATGCATACAACATGCAAACACACATGCAATAAAAAATACACATACAACATACAATAAACATACTATGTACAGCATACTACAAATACTACCCACACTACATACTGACATATACATGCTACATACATACTACATGCATACAAATACAAAAACATACACACAATGTGCATACAACATGCTACAAAATGCTACAATCACATACAACAAAAATGCATGCATACTACACAACATACTACAATATATACAACTATACAACACCTACAATGCTATATACTACAACACCCACATACATACAAAATTGACAACAGGACAACACATCATGTACTACATGACATAAAACATACTACATACAACAGACAACATACAACATGCCTACCAACATACAATCTACCATTATCACACAACATACACATATGACATACACGTGCAACATACTACATACACACACCATGCGACATAACCACAACTAACACACAACAACACACCGCAAAAACTACTACATACATACAAACACACATACAACATACAACACACATACTGTTACTATTACACACACATACTACATACACCGAGCAACATATACACATAAAACATACTACATACAGACAACATACCCCATACAACACACTGCAGAATACTACAACACAGCACATTACATACATACAACATACTTTACAAACAGAACAACACCATGCTACCCAACATGCACATATTACACTAAACACTACTAATATAATACAACATACATACAACATACTACATGCAACAGAGCACAGCATAGTACATACATACACACAACACATACATACTGAATACATGCAATGTACACATACTACAGAAAACACATCATACTACATACATAACAATACTACACACAGCATGCTACGCATACTTACACATACATAATACATGCTACATACTACAAACATACAAACATGCATACAGCACACTACATACTGCATACAGGAATGTATAACATATACATACAACAGAAAAACATCATACTACATACATAAACATCAACACACAGCATGCTACGCATTACAAATACTACACATGCAACATACACACCTACATACAACATGCAACACACATACAATAACATACTGCATACAACATACAATCAACACACTATGTACATGTACATACAACCTACTACATACAACGTACTACAACATACACATGCCATGCTACATACATACTACATGCATATTACATACATTACTACATACATACTAATCATACAAATACATCACACAATACTACATACACACAAAACATACCATACACAAACATATACATACAAACAGCTACTATGTTTAACATACAAACATACATACAGCATACTACACATACAACACACATACGTGCATTATATGCACATACTCATTTACGTACACAAAACACACCACATAATACATACAACATACTAATACATACAACATATTACATACAACAGACACAGCATAATACATATCAAAACATACATACAACAAAAATCCTACAACTAACAACACACAAAATAAAACTATAGCAGCATACTACAAAAAACATACCATGTGCATGCAACATACTACATACTACCACATTACACAACATGCACATACCCACACTACATACAATGCAACACACCACATACATACAGCTTATTGCATACAAAACAAATAACATACTTCATACCATAAAATATAAAGATACAACATACAACATGCATACAACATACATACAACTGCGCATATTAACACACAGCATACTACATATGACAACATCGTGCAACATACATGCATGCATACAACATACACATATTCATATTACACATTACATATTACACCCAGAATACATACAACATACCCGTGCAACTACTGCACACATTACAACATACTAATATATACACATACTACACTACAAACACACTGCAAAATACTATATACACAACATATAACTTACAACAGGCACACAACATGCTACATACAAACAGCTACATATTACAACACATCTACATATATAATACAACAACATACAACATACTAATGCAACAGACGAAAAACATACTATATACAACAACATGCAACATACTACATCTACAACTGTACTAGATGCAGCGTACTACATACGCATACTAATAAACAGACACAAAACATACTACATACATAAAACATACAACATACTACACACACAACATGCTACACACAACGTACTACATATTACATACTACATGCAACATGCATGATGCATGCTACATAGAACATACTACACACATATAACATGCATACAACATACTACACACATACAACATCTACAGAACACACCACAATAAACATACTACATACAACTGCAATAAATACTATGACACGTACATAAAACGCACTAATACATACACATAAACAACTACATATACAACACAACATACTACATATAACATGCATCATACATACAGCATACTACATACATACTACGCACATACAACATACTATGTATACACAACACACCACATACATACAACATACAACAGACAAACATACTACATACA
The DNA here is from genome assembly GCA_019447015.1 of Hymenochirus boettgeri. Classification (NCBI taxonomy): domain Eukaryota; kingdom Metazoa; phylum Chordata; class Amphibia; order Anura; family Pipidae; genus Hymenochirus; species Hymenochirus boettgeri. The sequence continues at coordinate 229,671,332 of CM033475.1, forward strand.
ACAGACACACAACATACTACATACTAAACTGCATATATACATACAACATAAATACTACATACATACAACATAAACATACATACAGCATACTACATACAAACATGCCACATGCATACAACATACTACATGCAAAAACTACACAACATGCTAATATCACACACATAACGTGCTACATACAAACACGCTAAATGCATACTACACACATGCAACGTGCTAGATACAACACATTACAACATGCTACACAACACAATGCTACGTATTACATACTTACATTACATCAAAACATATACACATATAAACTACATACACATACAACAACTACATGCAAAAACACCATACATACACATGCAACATACACACAATAAACATACTACATCAACATGCAATAAACATACTATCTAAAAACTACATACAACATACTACATGATACTACTAAATACATACTACATGCATACATAATGCATACATGCATACACACATACTACATACACAACATACTACATATAACATACAGAATAATACATACTACGCCAAGACAACACTATGTGTACACACACACACACCACATACATCAAAAACATTTGATACCATACAAACAGGCACACAAATCATTTACTAATACATAACATATATACTCAAAACATAAGACTTACTACTAACACACAACATAAATACTACATACATACAACAAAAACATAATGTAGTGTAGTTGTTGTGTGTGTTGTTGTATGTAGTATGCTGTATGTAGTGTTTTATGCATGTTAGTATGTTGATTGGTGTGGTAGTAACATTTGTATGTGATGTGTTTGTATGTAGTATGTTGTGTGTCTGTTTAATGCATTATGTTGTATGATGTAGTAGTGTGTTTGTGTCTGTTTTATGCATTATGTTGTATGTATGTAGTATGTTGTATGTAGCATGTATGAATGTTGTAGTGGTTATGTGTAATATGCAGTGGTTGTATGCAGTATGTTGCATGTAGTATGCTGCATGCACGTAGCATGTTGTATGTAGCATGCTGTATGCTATTTTATGTTGTGTTGTATTGTATGTAGTATGTCATGTTGTGTTGTAGTATGTAGTATGTTTTATGTATGTAGTATGTTGTGTGCTGTTGTATGTAGTATGTTGTATGTATGTGGTGTGTTGTGTGTACATAGTATGTTGTCTGTGCGTAGTATGTATGTATTCTGGTATGTTATATGTAGTATGTGTGTGTATGTAGTGTGGTGTATGCATGTATGCATTATGTATACATGTAGTATGTATGTAGTAGTAGATGTAGTATGTTGTATGTATGTGTAGATAGTATGTTTATTGCATGTGTATTGTAGTGTTTATGTGTGTATGTTGCATGTGTATGTAGTGTGTATGTTGCATGTAGTGTGTTGTATGTGTATGTAGTTATATGTGTAGTATGATTATGTCGATGTAGTATGTACATACTAGCATGTTGTGTGTGTAGCATGTTGTAATGTGTTGTATCTAGCACGTGCATGTGTGTAGTATGCTTTAGCGTGTTGTATGTAGCACGTTATGTTGTGGATATGTAGCATGTTGTGTGTAGTATTTTTGCATGTAGTATGTTGTATGCATGTGGCATGTTGTATGTAGTATGCGTATGTGTTTTATGTTGTATGTATGTAGTATTTATGTTGTATGTATATGCAGATGTTTTGTATGTAGTATGTTGTGTCTGTTGTATGTAGTATGTTTGTCTGTTGTATGTTGTATGTATGTGGTGTGTTGTGTATACATAGTATGTTGTATGTGCGTAGTATGTATGTAGTATGCTGTATGTATGATGCATGTTATATGAGTATGTGTGGTGTATGTAGTAGTTGTATGCATGTAGTATGTATATAGTGCGTTTTATGTACGTGTACATAGTATGTTTATTGCATGTTGTATGTAGTATGTTTATTGTGTGTGTTGCATGTAGTATGTTGTAGTGTGTAGTATGTTGTATGCATGTTATAGTGTGTAGTATGTTCTATGTAGCATGCATCATGCATGTTGCATGTAGTATGTAATATGTAGTACGTTGTGTGTAGCATGTTGTGTGTGTAGTATGTTGTATGTTTTATGTATGTAGTATGTTTTGTGTCTGTTGTATGTAGTATGCTGTATGTAGTACGCTGCATCTAGTACATGTATGTATGTAGTATGTTGCATGTTGTATGTATATAGTATGTTGTTTCGTCTGTTGCAGTAGTATGTTGTATGTATGTTGTATTATATATGTAGTATGTTTGTGTAAATGTGAGCTGTTGTATGTAGCATGTTGTGTGCCTGTTGTAAGTTATATGTTGTATGTATATAGTATGTTTGCAGTGTGTATTGTATGTAGTAGTGTGTATATATGTAGTATGTTGTATGTGTGCAGTATGTTGCACGGTGTTATGTTGTATGTATTTGCTGTGTGTAATATGTAATGTGTAATATGGAATATGTTGTATGTTGTATGCATGCAGTATGTTGCACGATGTTGTCATATGTAGTATGCTGTGTGTAATATGCAGCATGTTGTTGTATGTTGTATGCATGTTGTATGTTGTATCTTTATTTTATGTATGAGTATGTTATGTTGTTGTATGCAATAAGCTGTATGTTGTGGTGTGTTGCATGTATGTAGTGTGTTGTATGTGCAGTTTGTTGTGTTCAAAATTGTAATGTGTGGAGTGTAGTTGTTGCATGCCTATGGTATGTTGTATTGTAGTATGCTGTATTATGTTTTATGTTGTTGTTGTATGTAGTAGTTTTGTTGTATGTGATGTTTATGTATGTATATGCGTGTCTGTTGTATGTAATATTTGTTGTATGTAGTATGTTGTATGTATATATGTGGTGTGTTTTGTGTACGTAGAATGATGTATGTGCATAGTAATGCACGTTGGTATGTTGTATGTGTAGTATGCTGTATGTATGTTTGATGTTATACATAGTATGTGTGTTTGTTATGTAGTATGTTGTGTGTTATGTGTATGTATGTTGTGTGTATGTAGTATGGTGTATGTATTATGTATGCATGTAGTATGTATGTAGTATGTATGTAATATGCATTGTAGTATGTATGTAGCATGTATGTAGTAGTATGTAGTAGTTGTATGTAGTAGGTTGTATGTACATTGTACATAGTGTGTTGATTGTATTTGTATGCAGTATTTATTGTTATGTGTGTTGCAGTTGTATTTGTATGTGTGTATGTTGCATGTAGATGTATGTGATGTAATGCGTAGCATGCTGTGTGGTTGAATGTTTATGTATGTAGTATGATGTTTTGTTTGTATGTAATATGTATACATTGCATGTATGCAGTATGTAGTGTGCTGTTGCATGTTGTAATGTGTGTAGTATGTAGCATGTATTATGTATGTGGTAAGTAATGCGTAGCATGCTGTGTGTAGTATGTTTATGTATGTAGTATGATGTGTTTTCTGTAGTATGTAGTACATTGCATGTATGCAGTATGTAGTGTGTTGTGTGTATGTATGTACTATGCTGTATCTGTTGCCATGTAGTATGTTGTATGTATGTTGTATTATATGTAGTTGTTGTTGTAATATGTAGCATGTTGTATGTAGCATGGTGTGTGTGTCTGTTTGTAAGTAGTATGTTGTATGTATGTAATGTGCGTGTGTGTAGTGTCTGCAGTGTGTTGTATGGGGTATGTTGTCTGTATGTAGTATGTTTTTATGTAGTAGTATGTTGCTCGGTGTATGTAGTATGCTGTGTGTAATAGTAACATGTATGTGTGTTGTATGTTGTATGTGTGTTGTATGTATGTAGTAGTTTGCGGAGTGTTGTTGTGTGTTAGTATGTGTTATGTATGTCGCATGTGTGTGTATGTAGTATGTTGCAGATGTATGTCATATGAGTATGTTGGTGTAATGTGTAGCTGTTGTATGTATGTGTAGGCATGTTGTATGTTGTCTGTTGTATGTAGTATGTTTTATGTATGTAGTATGATGTGTGTGTCTGTTGTATGCAAATGTTGTATGTAGTGTGTGTTGTATGTAGTTAATTTTATTTTAGTGTATGTAGTGTTGTAGTATGTGAGATATGTGTGTATGTTGTGGTAGTATGCATGCAGTTTGTTGTATGTGATATGTAGCATGTTTGTAGTATGTTGTATGCACATTGTATGTCTGTATTTTGTATTATGTATGCATGTAGTATGTATGTAGCATGTGATATGCAGTATGTAGTGTGGTAGTATGTTGTGTATGCTGTACATAGTATGTTATGGTATGTTGTATGTAGTATGTTTATTGCATGTGTGTTTGCAGTGTTGTATGCATATAGTATGTAGTGTGTATGTTGTATGTAGTGATATGTTGTATGTATGTTGTATGTGTGTTGTATGTAGCATGCATGTTGTATGTAGTATGTTGCCTGTAATATGCAGCATGTTGTATGGAACATGTTGTATTAAGTGGGTTGGTAGTATGTTGTATGCATGTATGTGATATGTATGTATGTAGTGTGTAGTATATTGTGTGTTGTATGTAGTGTGTTGTGTGTAGTATGTAGTATGCCACATGTTGCATGTAGTATGTGTGTAATATGTTGTGTGTATTATGTTGTATGTAGTATGTGTGTATTATGTTGTATGTGGCATGTTGTATGTATGTTGTATGTTTTATGTATGTAGTATGTTTGTTGTTTTCATATAGTATGTATGTTGTTTGTATATAGTATGTTGTATGTAGTATGCAGTATGTTGTGTGTGGTATGTTGTATGTATGTAATATGTTGTGTAGTCTGTTGTATGTAGTATGTATGTAGTGTTGTATGTAGTATGTTGCATGTAATATGTATGTAGTGTTGTATGTAGCATGTTGTATGTAGTATGTTTTACTTAGTATGTTGTATGTAGTATGCATGCTGTATGTTGTATGTAGTATGCTGTATGTTGTATGTATGTAATATGTAGTATGTTGTGTGTAGTATGTTGTATGTATGTGATATGTTGCACATTGTATGTATGCATGTTGTATGTATGTTGTGTGTAGTATGTTGTATGTATGTTGTGTGTGTGTGTGTGTGTGTGGTAGGGCTGCACTAATTACACTGGTTATATTTACACTGTATTGATTCGGACAGCCTTGCTGCATGTTTTCAATATATATAACCCCTAACATTCCCTATCTGGTCTCTGCTGTATGAGAGTGCTTGTCATGGAACCCGTGCAGGGTTATGCCTCCATACACCGGGCCAAATGTATAGGCTCCTGACCAATCCCCATGCAGGGTTGTGCCTCCATACATGGGGTCAAATGTATAGGCTCCTGACCAATCCCCATACGGGGTTGTGCACCCATACTTGGGGCCGAATGTATCAACTCCCTCTACAATATTAGAGGGGATTACTGTATACCGAATGACAGAAATTTTCCATTGGGACCTACTTTAGTCTGTAGAGGTGTGTACAGTGTTTCTCTATTGTGTAAAAGTTTACAGTTTGAATGTTAAATATAAATATATTTATTTTGTTTGTAGATTCTCCTAAGGGGGTGTGTATTAGTAAGTATGAGAATGAAAATGGGGAAATTGATCTAAAGTGCAATGTTTCTAGTAGCAAACCAATGGTAACACATTACACGTGGCTACGGAACGAGATTCCAATATTATCCCAGACATCGGCAACTCTTACATTGGACAACAGAGAAGTAAACTCCGGGGAATATCGATGTATTGCTCACAATGAAGTTGGAAATTCGCCCTCTTCCTTGGCAGTTTCTATGCAGTTTAAAGGTATTTACATTTAGAAAGTATTAATTAACGGGGAACTCAAGTTCCACACACCCTTGTTCAAAAATACTTACCTTCCTTAGATCCCACCTCTGTCTGCTGCCTGGGTCCTCTTTAATGTAGGTGAATGAAGCTGGTGGGTTTCATTCTATCAGTGGTTCTGTGGAATTCTGCATCATGGTAAATGGGGGGCTTGGCTAGAGGTGAAGAGAGGGGTGGAGATTGGAGCGGTTGAGATTGGGGTATCTGTGCTGAAGGGATACTTGGGAATTCCCAAAGCATTGCAGTATTACTTACTAGACTCCATTACACATTCATGTACTATGTACAGTATATTCTGAAAATTGCATTCTCACCCTGTAAGGTTATCTTGTTCCTAAGCACTAGAGGGCAGAAGAGGCACTCACGGGTCTTGTAAGTAAAACATAATATTTAATAGAGCATTGAAAAGTATCAAGTATTGTTCCTAAGCACAATAACAAAATGGGGGGGGGGGGATTATCAATACATTTCTAACATAAAGGGGTGTGGGGATTATTACCACCTTGAGATACCTCTAAGAGGAAGCTTCTCATGTTCCAGTGGCTCTACCACATGGTAACACTAAAGTGACATTATATTTGTGCCGGAAACATGTGCGTTATCACATGCGATTGTGTGCGTGATTGTTGTGCGTTTTGCGCATGCGATTTTTTTGCATCTTCCGTAATGGAAACGCATGCGTTAACGCACCAAAAATGGTGAAGGCGTGCGTTACCAAAAATGGAGATATATGCACAATCACATGCGCTTCGGAAATCGTGGACATTTTTGTATTCCAGCGATTTCCTTTTTAACCAAACCGCATGCGCAATCGGGAGCGCAAAAGGCGCGCAAAAAACATGCATATGCTTGCCTATGTCAGGGATGGGAGGAGTATAATGGCCCTTTAATATAACTGTTGACTCTCTTTTATTCATCGTGCAGTAAATAACTTTGCAAATTTTTGCTTTCTTCTAGTTCAAGTCCCAATCTTACTTTATATCATCATCGTTTGTGTTTTGGGCGTAAGCTGCGTTATTCTCACCTTACTGGTTTTGAGGTATATATACATTTTTTTAAAAAATAAAGACAGGTGTAAGCCAATCACAGACACGACTGCCAGCTATTGATTTAGCCGAGGGAACGAGAAATTTTCTGAGCATTTAAAAAAATGGCAGAGGTTCCAGTTCCTTAATTTACCAAATTCAGGAAAGTTTCAATTAGAGGTAAAAGGCAGAGCTTCTGAAAGGTTAAACTTGAAAGCAGAGCCCAAATCAGTGTAAACGGAACTAACAGACGTTCATTAAGTGGACACACTCACTGCTTTGAAGTTTAATGATCCAGAAGCTCTGCCTTTTACCTCTAACTGAAACTTTCCTGAATTTGGCAATGCAAACGAACCTAAAGATCCAGAACCTCTACTTTATTTAACCAGGTAAGTGCTGTTTTTTTGGGGGAGGTAAGGCTCTGAAAATTGAATTGGAGCATCAGTGGTTTATATTCTTATAAAAATCTCTTAGCTACGTAGCTGAGTGGTTTTAATAAGATTATTTTCCACTGTTGCTCCCCATTTAAAGTCCAGAGCTTTATGTATTATAATAACATAATAATAATAATTTTATACATTATAGACATTTATTTAGTTTAAATTACGAAAGACATCCCTGGAAAAGACTTAAATAAAAGGGGTGCATGGCAGGCATGGGAAAATGGGAGGGTTAATAATGGGTTAATGAGTGAGGTTAAGAAACAAGGAAGTAGTAGTTTTAAAAGTCAATAGTGGGGCAAGAAGGGCTAGGCATAGGTTTAGAGGAAGCAGGCAGGAGAGGAGGAGAGGTAGAAGTGAAGTCTATTAAAGGGGGGACAGGCAGCAGAGACAGCAGGAGACAGCAAAAGATTTAACTCCCGCCCGATATTAGCCATGGTTGGGAGGCATTGCTCCGATTCAGGGTGTCACAGCAGTTGGCGGTGGTCCCATGGAAGCTTACTGGAGTAAACACTTTAAAGGTGGCCCATAGGGCAGCCACAGAGATATATTTGCATACAGTTATCTTTAAGGAAGAGATATATGGCCCCTGGGGCATCTGGACAATGGGATGATGGACAACTGGCTACTTACCCTCACCAAGCCAGTGGGTTGCGGCTAGTGAGGGGAGTTGGTGGTGTGTGGTAGCTTCCATGGGGGGACCATCGGCAGGTTGGAATTAGACAGTTTTTATATATAATTTATATAATATATATATATCTATAAGATGTGGTTAAAATATATGTAATGTTGTCAATATATGTCATATGTCAATGTTCTTGGGCCTTTTTTGTTCCACTATTTGATGACTTGTGTCCTTTATTCTGAAGGGTGAAGTTGTGGTTGGTAGCTGGAGGGTAGTTAATGGAGGGGTCAGGTTTTGTCTGTTTTCTTCTACTTAGTCTTCCGTATCCCTGCCAAATTACTAGACAAAAACCAACTCATTCTCTTCTTTGTCTACAGAAAAAGAAACATTATTAGTGCATCTTCTTCACGAGACGTCAGGGTAAGACGCCTTTAATGGGTGAGGATTAGGCAGGTAAAATAATCCAATCACTAGCTGTCTAATTTATCTAAATACTCTATTTCATTACTGCAAGGTTAGTTCATTCTTTAGAGTTAAATGAACTGGATCTCATCTAGTAACATGATCTGTGACCTTCACAAGATAAAATAGACTAGGCCCATAGGAAAGAACCACATGTTATATTTATTATTATACATAAAGACACTATAGGGCCAATGTTGTAATGTGGCCAGAGCGTCTTACCAGACTGGGATCCCGCAAAGACTCCATTCAATAGGCGTTACATTTCACTCTGCAATTAACTTACCCTATATTGAATGGGCTACATCAAGCTATTTCCAAAAAGGTTTAGAAATGCCACGACCAGCATGAAATTAGTGAAAAACCTATGCTAACCCATGGGTTTTGCACTAATTCGGCACCTATTTTGGCCAATGTAGCGTCAGCCCATATATGTGCCTTCTAGTTAATAAGTGTACTATGGATCTATAAGATACAATATAGTAGGACTCTTTATCTTTCTGTATAAATGTACTATTTTGTCTCTGTTTAATTTACATTTCTGGGTTGTTTGCCCCAGATAGTTTATTGTATGGCCCGTTAATGTATTTATACACAGTAATCATATCCCCACGCAAGCGCCTTTTCTCCAACGTACATAATTGTAACTTTTCCAGTCTCTCTTCATATTCAAGCTCCCCCAAACCCCTTATTAATTTAGTTGCCCTTCTCTGAACCCTTCCATTTCAAAGATGTCCTTTTTTTACACAGGATTCCAAAATTGCACTGCATATTCCAAATGAGGCCTTACCAATGCTTTGTAAAGAGGGATAATTACATTTTCCTCCCTTGAATCCATACCTCGCTTTATACAAGACAATACCATGCTGGCTCTGGCTGTTGCCGCCTGGCACTGCTTGCTACCTTTAAGTTTGTTATCCACCAAAACTCCAAGATCCCTTCCAACAGGGATTCACTTAACACAGAGCCATTTATAGTATAAGCAGAAAAAAGTCCAAAATGTATCACCTTACATTTATCAACAATTATTTATCTCTCAATTACGAAGAGTAAAATCATAATCAGGGTTAAGTATAAATTACATTAAAGACTGTAGAAATAGTAAATAAGAAAATGTAATTGTGGGTGATGGCTGTATAAAATATAACTTTTTGTAACTTTAGGACATATCGTCCCCTGAACCTACATACACTGACCTAAAGGAAAGAGACACATCTACAGAATACAGTGAGCTGAAGGTAATATTACATCTATTTATCAATCTACTATCTTCTTCCAGGCACATACCTTGTGTGTACATGCAAATAGTGTTTAGCCATTATATAAGTATCTATAACTTATGAATGCTTTATTAATAAGATCAGCACTTTCCATCGACCCCCATCTACCAGAACCAGCTGAAATCTACAGAAGATTGCTGGTGAAATGTGGGGATTTTCTTCTGATTGGATTTTCGATTGTTGCGAAAATCCGATCAGAAAAACTTTGGACAGTGTATGGCTCCTTTTCGTCTTTTATAAACTGCTTCCTTCTGAACAGCGTGTAGTTAAATGTCCCTAAGCCCATTTAGTGGTTTAGAACTCGCCAGTAGAACCTTTGTAGAACCCTCAATATTACACCTCCCTCTAATTCCATTTATCTTTGTAAAGCCTCGTACACATGTTGGGTAATTGTCGTACGATGCAGACGACGAACAAGCAATCGCACGATATTCGTACGAAAATATAGCATCAACGATCGTCAAAGACCAACGACCGTCGACTATTGTCAGATTGTCAGACAATTGTCAGAGCTCTGCAAGGAGGCGTGTCTTCCCATTGGCTGCCTCCCGGACTGTCACTGACAGTGCCAGTGGGGAGGATCGGACCGGAGCGACGAGGGAGATTACAAGTAAGTACTTCAGGACTTGTGTAAAGTACCCAGAGATGAGGACTTAGCGTTTTAGGTCCTCACCCTGGGTACTTTGCAGGAGTGGATCGGGGAAATGGTGAGTATAATTGTCCTTTAACAATAATGTTGTTTAACGTTCGTCGGCTGCATTGTACGAAAATTATCCAACGTGTGTACGAGGCTTAATGGACAAGGACAATTATCATTAGTATATTTATGGGGTTTGATGTATCCAATCAAAGCTCAAGAATGATCACGATTATGGATGGATTAACACACCATCTTTCATTCTAATGGTCAGTTCACACAATGGTACATTTTTTTAGTTCTTGTTATTACAGATGGCTGAGCTTACTAAAGTTTAGTTCATTATCGAATTTCCAAGCTTCAGTAAAAGTTGGGAAGTTCGGTAGTTCGAAAACGAACCCATTAAAGTCTCCTCTCTGTCAGTCCCTCCACTGGTTGCCCATCACGCAAAGGATACGGTTCAAGCTGCTTACCCTATCCTATAAAACACTATCCAACACAGCCCCTCCATATATCTCAGAGCTGATCCAGCGATACCGTCCCAGGCGCAACCTCCGCTCCGCAAGCAATCTCCTCCTCTCATCCACCCTGGTCACATCTTCCCATGCCCGCATTCAGGACTTTGCTCGTGCTGCCCCTCTGCTCTGGAACTCCCTTCCTCCGTTTGACTGTCACTCACCATCCCTTAAAACCTTCAAATGTAACCTCTTCAGACACCATATCACCTGGTCTAAACATTACCCCTCTTATTACCCAATATGATCCAACCCGCCTTTCACGCTCCACTGCCAATCTATTTACAGCCTACCAATTCCCGCAACCTTATGTATCACCCCTATTTTCTCTAGACTGTAAGCTCTTTGGGCAGGGTTCACTCTCCTATTGTATCACGGTATTGCTGTAAGAAACTCATCACATACATATAACTTATATTATGTATTACCTGTGTATGAAATATGTATGACTTTGTATAATATGTATTACCCTGTATGTAATGTACGACTATGGAATTGTAAAGCGCTACATAAATCAATCATAAAAATAATGGGGAGGAAAAAGTTCGTAAAAGTTCAGATTAAATACAGTGAATATAGCAATGGTAACCTACTCTAAATGCTTCTGGGACCTGGGAAATGGTCTGGGAAACACGTCCCTGTGGGAAAAACAGCAAAAAAATGGACATAGCGTGCGCACATGCACTACTTTCGCGGGCTGTTTTTGGTAATCCTCAAACCGCCAAATTCGAGAATCTTCAAACGTTTGAAGAATTACCGTACACCCAAAAGTCCCACATCCGGAAGTTGGGGGGTCCTGTGGCTCAACCCGGAACCCCCTCCTGGGTCCTTAGATGGACAATTGTTGCCCTATGAAGGGCCTTTTGGGGCTTAAGGGGTCCTGCAGTTTGAAACGCCCCCCCAGCACTTTTAAGTGGCTTTGCCTTTGTTGGGGGTCCTGCAGCTCGAAACCATAACCCCTATTGGCTCTTAGAAGAGCCATTGTGGCTCTAATTCGAGTCTTTCTGAAAAGGACCTTTTCAGGTCTCCGGCATCTTCTGTCTTTGCCTGCGACACCAACTCCATCTATATTGAAGACACCGGGAGATCAACGTCTCCGGGGGTTGCCGGCCTTTTGATCCCGAACTCTTCTTTCTTCTGTCATCACCCTGATGACTTCTAAGTTCCATGGGGGGGATTGCAGAAGTTTGCTGAAGGACCAAATCCAATTTTGATTGGTAAATATTTCAATACTTAAGATAAAATAAGATCAAACATCACATAAGTCCACAAATATGAAGAACCCAAACTAATTCGTAGTTCGGGAACTTTGGAAGAGTTTAACAGGGCTATTCAATAAAAGTTCTTATCGTTTAAAATGGTGCTAATTTTGCCCCAACCAATCAGATGTAAGCTTACAAATGTTAAATAAGATCTGATTGGTTGGGGCAAAATTAGCACCATTTTAAACAATAAGAACTTTTATTGAATCTCCATGTAAGTTTGTCCAAACTATTAAAGTTTGGGTCGAACTCGGGTTCGAAGTTCGGTTCGGTCCATCTATACTTGTTGTTATACTAAAAATACCATTTTATGTTTTTCAGAATGTAAAATCACCCGAAGCCATATACACTGACCTTCTTAATAGAGACACATCTTCGGAATATTCAGAATTAAAGGTTACTCCATTTTTGTTTAAAGATTAAATTAAAGGGTATATAAACTGGGGGAAGAAAAAGTAAATTGTCCATTACTGAAAGCTGTTATTCTTTCGAACTATTTTTGTACCATTTTTTTTATTGATCTGCCCCCATGTTTTTTTTAGGTATCCAATCAGAACCATTTTACATTTTAGCTGTCAATTAAGTGCCTAATTATCATAATATTCTGATGTGTGCAGTTTTGCTGTAACTGGGATGGTGACTGTTATGTGTGAATTGCATAATGGGAGATTCCATCTCCCAGGGTTGCCTCATAGTGATTAATGAGCATGCTTGCCCTCACAAATAGTCAGATTAGTCAGGGAGAGGTTTACTGAGCCTGAGTAAAATGTATTGGATTGAAAGAATACCTAGTTACTGTAATTATTGTCTTTTCCAAGCTTTATATGACCTGCAGTCCCACTAGTGGACCCTATGATTGACAACCATAATATAAGCAGGTTACGCTTTATCTGCACTTAGGAACAGAACCATGATTATCATTACCCATTAGGTAATGGACCAGGATATTGGGGGAATCATAAAGATGCTCCTGAACCATAAATGAAGGTAAGAAAATTTTCCATAAACAATCCCTGTGTCCTTTGGGAGTGTCACTTTTATTTTAATAAGGTGTGTACATAACAAAAGTTAAAAGGGTCTTGTGAATTTTTAAGGGCAACTAAATCATCAAAACAAGATAAAAGTACAATTATACTCACCCTTTCCCCAATCTATATCTGCATAGTACCCAGGATAACCTAAATATCTAAGTCCTCACCTCTGGGTACCTAACTGCTGGAATAACTACCCAAATCTCCCTTTGTGCTCTGGTCTGATCCTCCTCTCTGCCACTGTCAAGGACAGTTCATTATGCAGCCAATTGGAAGACAGGCTTCCTTGCAGATCGTGTCTTCCCATTGGCAGTATCACAAACTCTGACTGACAGTGGATGAGAGGAGGATTGCCGAAGAAGCATTTGATTTAAGGGCATGTAAACTGCCCAAGTTCAAACTTTAAAAAAAACTCAAAACATAAAAGTACAACTTCCCCCATCCCCCAACATGTCTCTTTTTCAAATCTCTCCACCCGTTTTGTAGATTTTATAAATTTCCCTGTTTGAGAAGGAGGACCTGTCAGTCATTAGTGATTGACATTTATAGTCATGCCCTACCACTGATGTAAATTACTTTATCCTTCTTTATTACCGTATCCTTCCCTCTAACAGTACAGACGCTGCCACCATTTGTAATAGTAAGCAGGACACGCGTGTACTGGCAGATCAAGAAGAAAGTTCCAAGTTGTCTCTACTAGTCCCACATTATAATGATAATAATATAATCATAATTAGGCATATAGAGTAGTAATGTAATAACGGAGACAGATAATGTAATTAATGGCTGCATTATTGTAAATTGATTTTATACTGTGATCATTCTAACTCAGACTGGTTACAGGTGTTTTACCTGATTAACCTGTGGCTCTCTATATGTTTTCAAAATACAATTCCCATCATTCCCTGACTGCCCTCTGCTATTAGAGAGTGCCACTGGGGAAAATGGCATGAGGTGTAGTTCAACTAAAGCCACAGAAATGTTGTTCAAAGCCAGTCAAGCTAGCAGGTCTTATTTTAGGTTAGAGATTTGCAAGTAGATGGTTGGACTGTAGAAATGAATATTTTATAGCTCCTGGGTTTCTTACCTATGGTGTCATTGTGTAATAGTCCATAAACAGCACATACATGTTAATATAACAGATATATGATAATAAAAGATCTGCTCTCCCCCTCCCTTCCAGGAAGCATTGCATCTTTCCTTGATCCCACGCCAGACATCCTCAGCCAATCATGAGTCAAAGAGTTTTGGCCAATCATGGTAGAGATATCAGGAACCAATCGGATTGTACCATTTATGTCAATGGATCCCACGGAACTAAATACAAGAATTTCTCCTCACCCTCCCTTCGCTTTCTCTCTCCTTCCATCAAACGAACCCGGCAAAGATTCCTCCTACCTTCTGTTGGCAAGAAGTATTGACTTAGGAGTCAGGAACGAGTTTCCGGTATTGCACCTCTGCTAGTACATTAAAGTCCCATGACGCCGGACGTAATGCCGTTATGGTGGACTGCTCAGAGTATGATGCGCGGGTCAGGGCAATGGTTGATAGGAAGGGGGAGGAAGCGATATAGCAGGTACTGGAAGTTATAACATCCACATGAAAAGTTTTTTTTAATGTTTGACCAGACGATAAGGGTCAGTAAGGCAAGGGGAACGCTGTGTGTAAAAAATCATTTTTGGGATGGACTTGCCCTTTAATTAAACATGCAGGAATCCGTTTAACATGCAAACAATTGATTATAAAGGTATCATCTGTGATTTTACATTAACCCTTTCCCTTCCTCTGTAGTCATCATCAGAACTTCATAATCTGATATTGTTGTAAGCAAGTAGCATGTTTATGTCAGATTGAATCAGTTTATCAATGGTATATATATATATATATATATATTTCCTATTGTATGACTCAGTAACCTATCACTCTGTCTACTTATATTATGTATTACCTGTGTATGTAATATGTATGACTTTATATAATATGTATTACCCTGTATGTAATATATGACTATTTAATTGTAAAGTGCCACGCAAGATGTTGGCGCTATATAAATCCATAATAATAATAATAATAATAATAATAATAATAAATATTTATACATATATTAAAGGGTATCTCCACTGATAATTTTTTTTTTATTTGCTATTTAGTTTTATTGAAGAACAGGAGGTAAAGGAGCTGTGTCTTACCTCCCGTTCTTCAATAAATTCTGCAGGGGCTGGGAAGGTAAGGAACTTACCAGATCGCTCGCTCCTCCGCCACGTAAGTTCTTATCGTTAGAAATGGTGCTAATTTTTCCCCAACCAATCAGGTGTTAGCTTTCAAATGTTAAATAATATCTGATTGTTTGGGGCAAAATTAGGACCATTTTTAAAGGGAAACTGTGGTCCAAAAATGACTTAAGGTAAATTGAGGTAGGAAACTGGCCTTTCATTTAAACTTAACTTGTTTGGTGACCACAGTTCCCTTTTAACGATAAGAACTTTTATTGAATCTCCCTGTGTATGCTATGCATTTGTGCATGCACATAGAATACGAACAGGGTTATTCAATAAAAGTTTAAAATGGTGCTAATGTTGCCCCAACCAATCAGATCTTATTTAACATTTGAAAGCTAATCTGATTGGCTGGGGCAAAATTAGCACCATTTTATACGATAAGAACTTTTATTGAATAAGGACCCTTTGAAAGACAGAAAAAGCAGCAGCACCTACAAACATGTTTCTTTAAAGGCACGGATGTGAATCTCTTAAAGTCCCAACACATATATAACATCAACGTTTATTGATAAAAGCCTATGTTCTTCAGAAAACTCGAATTTGTCTCACTCTCTATATATATATATATATATATACACATATACAGAGAGATACCAGATTATCCAGTGAATGAAGGACACAACAGTTGTTACAAGCAGAGCTGCATTTATTACAGACTGGTGGCTTTTACACTGCAATTATTCACACTCAGCTTTGCTGCATGTGTCTCTGATATCCCTTTGATTATCATGTTGCTCTCTGGACTGGTTTGCAATCATCTCCCTCTGTTCTATTACTGGAGATTATTTCTGGTGAAATATTGGAAGTTTGGAACCAGATATTCCAATAGCTCTGTTATTCAGATCTCCTGTTAGGTACTTAGTTGGTAAAACAAATCAAAAGTTTACTTTTTTTTAATCTTAGATACAGAAAGCCAAACACTGAGAACTAAACTGAGAGCCATCTGAACTAAGGGCTGCCCATTCAAGCTACCCAGCCAGAATCACTCAATAAGCTTATATCCCAGTACATGCCTCAAAACAAAGATTTAACATCTCAGATGAAATGCAAAACTGAAACTAGCTCTCCTTACTGAACATTCACTATTTGTAGTGATTCCTAAACCCACCCCCAATATCTGATTGGTCCAAGATCCAAGATCCAACCAGATTTAAGATTGTATCTAGATAAATCAGACTTTGCGGGGGTGTTTGATAGATAGTATTAAAAGTGAGAAATGTGAGTTACATCTTAGTATAAGCTCAGCAGTTGTGCTGACATGTCTTGTAATTGTGTAGATGTTTGTGGTGGGACAGGTTGAGTCTTTTAGGATCTTTAGCTTTCCCAATCAAGCCATTCCTGGATACTCCCTAGTGGAAGCTAAGGGTCAAAAGGGAGGGTAGTATTGGTGATCCTTCTGAAAACTTCTGGCAACTGGAGGCTCTACGGATCCCCTCTTGGTGGTTCCATTTCCAGCTGGAAAACTGTGAAGGTAAAATAATCTCAACCACCACGCAGAGCACTTGTATGTTCACTGTGGTATTAGAACACAAGAGCACCAACCACAGGCTTTCAATTTAAAAAAAATGTGTATAGATATTAGCTGTGCAGTTTTCTGCTAGTGTAGGGACCTGACTGGGAAAGCTCAATGTGCACTCTCCAGCCATGGTGGCTCTTTTTTTGTCCTCGGCTATTGTGTTTTATTTGCTGGCAAGCATCCCGAATACAGCATTGATGAAAGATTCTAATTCTAACCTCTGGTTATTTGGAGGACCCATGGGAAGACATTCTGTACAATTTACTTTCACATTGCTGAGAAACAGGGCTTGACTAAAAATAGTCTTTCTTAATAACTTTATAAAATCACTGAACTTGAAATATGATTTTGTTTTCTCAACAAGTTTGGCCAACACTACTGTAGATGTCATTGGACCATTACTTCCAGTATTCTCCAAGTTACACTCTCCCACCAGTAGAAGAAAATCAGAATGGATTGTGGGAGTTGCTAATTAGGAAAGAAATTAAATCTTATTTTACTTTTTTTAGAGAGACCTGTAAAATTACACAACTCTCTCTATGCTCATGTTTACACAGACACATTCCAGGCATTCCATTCCACTTACAAATAACATTTTCCAAGTAAATTTGGGAGAGTTTTTACCACACCCACTTTACACATCATGTAAATAAGGAAAGAAGAGACTTGTGGTTAAAAATAGGTGTGGTAAATAGCTTGACTCCATTGCACATGTCAGAAAGCTCAATGAGGAACAGTTAGAGGAAGAAACAGATTATACAAGGAAATGGCTCTTACTCTTTACTTATTGAGACTTTGAACAGACACTACAGGGGAACTATAAGGAGACATGTAAGGTAAGGATTTTTGAACACTACACAGTGGGGCCAGTAGTGGGTTAAATTTTAGTTTTGGGGGTGGACATGCCCTTTAAGCTATAGCAATGTCTGCACTGGGCATGCCTAGTAGTTTTTTGTGTCAGTGACACTGTCTACCTCAGGGTGGGGCGATGTTTTATTTAGACAGAAACAATTATATTTCTTAATGATGCAGGAAGAAACAAATACGAGAGTAGAACCATTGGAAAGCAATTAAATTATGGAAGGAAACAAGGAAAAGCTGTTTTAGTGAGTTTAGTGCCCCTTTAAGGGCTTCGGGAAAAAACAAAAGCTACTTTACAACTTTTAAAAATTCCTCCATACTTCTTTTCCCCCCACAGTTTTAAAGTTAATTAACACGTATGCCATCTGGTGGTGATTTGAGTAATTGCATAACTTTGAAATGTCATAGACTCAGATTGTTCAGGGCAGTACAATGATTTACTTTTCAGTTTGTCATGTTGTTGCTGTGATAGGAGAATAGAGCTGTCAATCTTGAGGAGCAGCAGAACATGTGATGTCACAATCTCATTTGACCACATACTTAGTCTGCTATTCTCATTGCACGCACACCACATCTCCCTTAAAAAAATCCAGATATGGCTGGGACAATCCGGATATTCATGCATAATCCCTTTATCCTGGGTAACCAGGTTAAAATCCCTGTTTTCTAAGGGTGTCCCTTTTTACACACCTGTATCTTTAAAAAAAAAAACAAAAACTCATGCAGCATTTTCATCCTGGGATAATTCCACAGCTTGTGCCAGCCAATCGGAGTACAGAGCTCTGCCCCATCCGGCCTCTTGTTGGGGGTGGGGTGGTGTTCATTTTTACCCTCTGTCTCACTTCTGTGTACAGCATTCTGCTACCAAGGCATGTTGGGAGTTGTAGTTTCCAAAACATCTGGAGTTCCAAAGTTTGGTCCAGCAAACCCCCAAGAGAAAGTTTACCAGTCACATTCAGTAAGTCTAAGAGCATTTGTGTGTGCTAAGTTTACTAGCCAGTGTTGTCAGCCCTCCAGTTAATTAGCCAGTTTTTTCAGCCCTCCAGTTCATTAGCCAGTATTGTCATCCCTACAGTTTATTGAAATGTATTCAGAAATTTAAAGGGTATCTCCACCCTGAATTTTTTTTATAAAGACGTCCGACAGCCATTAGCATGCTTACCTCCTGGATTTAGACCAGGTTGCAGTCAGTCGGATGCAGTATTTGTCCAGAGAAGACGGAAGCCACCACTTTCTATTTCTATATTTCATACCCAGTTATCTCTAAAGGGTCTAGGGCTATGCAACAAAATTCATTTCAATCCCTCCCATGAAGGAAAATAGGGTGGAAGCATACATAGAATTGGTCAGCTGTAACACAGAGAAACTAAAAAAAGAACATGTTACTTGTCCCCCCTAGAGGCATAAAAGACAATAACTTTACAAGAAAGCATATTGTGGTATTAAAGCCAACCGATAAAGGGGGGGCACTGGTGATAATGTTGAAATAACAATATTGCAATGAAATATTACAACAATGTCTGAAGAAGGAGTAAGGTCACACCGAAATGTCATGTGTGAATAAATACATTTTTGCGATTATAACACTGGTGTGCGCTATTGTTGATTATCTACAGTTACTATTCTACCACTGGCAGTGGCATCATAGCTGCAACCATCATATATTAATATATCACCGAACAGTGAGAAACCATTTTGACTACTCGAATATGTGAAGCTTGAAAATACAGTAGCTTTTTTTTTTTTTTTTTTTAATAGCTTAAATTCAATTGGAAGTTTCTGATTTTTTTCTCCCGTTGACTTCTATTGGTCCATTTCCAGGTTTTTATCAGAATTCCGAAAAACGGAACAAAACTTGCTGGTTTCGAACATCTCTACGGTCCTCAGATCTGTTGTGGCCGATGATAAAAACATTGGCTGGAAATGCCCTTTTGCCCTCCAAAGTACACCACCCAATATACCTTATGGAAGGTGCAGCCAGAGCAGTCTATTTCTTTTTGATGCACAATTCGAATCCTATTTAATTTAATCTTTTAATTGTCAGGGATTTCATTTAATTTAAACTTAACATAAAAGTTTATTTATTGTAAATACATATAAACACGTGCTGGTTACTCAACAGGCTAGTGAGTAACAGAGTAAGAACAGAGTAACAAGTATACCCAAAACTGACCCTACGCCACAAGCCAATAATGCATGGAAGAGGAGGATCCCAGTTCCCCTTCACACACCGACCTATGCGGTCACCCTTAACCTCGTAAAATACTAATTGTCATTCATTACTAGAGAACCCATGTCACATATACCTCCTACTGTATATACATGCAGCATTTATACATTTTCCATTGATAAATTACAATAAACATATTCCATTGATAAACTACAATACACATATTCCATTGATAAATTACAATAAACATATTCCATTGATAAATTACAATAAACATATTCCATTGATAAATTACAATACAAATATTTATATATTACATATATGTCCTTATCTTCACCAGTTCTTCCCAATGGAAAGCAAAACCAATATACAGAACTCTTCCCCCAGTCTTCCTCTTTCTATTTTCTCTTCCTGTCAGTCGGCCCTTAAAATAGCCCAATGGGTTTTGGATGAGATATACTATAACATTATTCTTAGGGCTGGTCTACAAAAAACACAAAAACCCTAAAAGTTCTGTGTCTTGGGGTAAAGTAAAGCACTGTACAATATTGTAAGTACTTAATTTATAATGTCAATGTAGGCTAAAAGGTAAATAATAATTATAGGTATTGATAGAAAGAAAGGTGGACCTTGGCGACTGGGCTTAAAATAATTTGTACAACTTGGACTACTGTAATTGCTTTTATCCAGGGTTTATGGCAAGATCTTTGAAGTAGCGACCTTATAGAGATATAGCTAATATACAATTAGAATTGTTTGTTCACTAGAATTCTATTGTTTATATCTTATATCTATTATACACGGGTCAATTATTACTACAGGAGAGACATATGTGGTCAATATCCCAGTATAATGTACATATCTAAATGTATATGGAATCTGCTTAACTGAGGGGGAATGAATAGTTTTGACTAAGTGTAAGTCTCTGGACATTCCTGGATGCTCCCACCTCATGCATAGCTAAGCAGGGGGATGTTACAACAAGGGGCTTAAGAATCACTGTAACCCCTATAACTTTGTTCTTACTGAGGGGACATGCTAAATGTGCATGAATCATGTTTACTTCTCGCCCCGAGACACAGGACTTCTAGTTAGTAGGGTCTGTGAATGTTTATACCCATTTTATTTTATATAACTGTTTGTACCTATTGTGTGTCATTTTATTGTAACACCATTTGCTATTATTTTTGTATTATGTGCACTGTCCACCTTTTGGTATAATAAATCTAAAATTTAATAAGTTTTGTCTTTGATGCTCTAAAAGAACTCAGTTAGCCTCTTATAAAGTTCTATGTGTTTGGATGGTCTTTTAGGTCCATTGAATGATTTGATTGTGTAAATGCTAGTTAACTCTGTGACTGCTGGAAGGGGAGTGTGATTGTTTGATGCTGATTAACCCTTTGGTTGCTGGAGTGAGTGGTGTGTGTTAACCATTTAGCTGCCAGGACAGGGGTGTGCATAGTCAGTGAGAGTCAAGAGTGATTATTTGGTGTCCCCAAGGCCTTAAACTTGGGGTGGTGGCTGCGAATACTGATTGATTGGTCAGATCAAGTGCCCAGCAAACTGGCGTTTGTGACTAAACCAGTCTATGGCTGTCTCTTTGGATTTATTCGCATATGACTGAAGGGGAGCACTTATGCCTTTTACACTCCCTATCTTATTAAATTTCTTAGTAACGTCTTAGCAAAATTTAATTATACTACATCCACTGCTTTGCCTGAATCTAAATTCTGACTCACTTCTTTATAAAACCAAAGTAAATTTGTCTGCCACAACCTATTTCTTATAAATCCATGCTGACTACTACTAATAAGCTCAGTTCTGGAGACAAAGTCAAGGATATGATCCCGTAACAAAGTTTCCAGCATCTTCTCTACCACTGATGTTAGGCTTACAGGTCTATAGTTACCAGATTGGGAACGACTACCTTTTTTGAATATTGGTATTATATCTGCTTCTTTCCAATCCAATGGCACATCACCAGACAAAAGTGAATCTGAAAGTTAAAAAATAATTGAAAATATATACAGGGAGATTCAATAAAAGTTCTTATTGATACAAATGGGGCAAATTTTGCCCCAACTAATCAGATCTTATTTAACATTTGAAAGCTAACATCTGATTGATTGGGGCAAAATTAGCACCATTTTTTATGATAAGAACTTTTATTAAATAACCCCGATAGTATGTAATATTTGTACTAACTGTAGTTTTCTAAAAAGATTAGCCTTCTTCATATCTCCACATTATCTGGCAACTTACAAACGTTTACAGCCTACCAGAACACATAATAACATTTTTCCATGGCCGACAGTGAGTCTTCCCAGCTGACCACATGCTAATGTTGAACGATCGGACAGGATGAAAATTGTATAATGTGCACCAGCCCTTAAGATGCGAGAATATATTTTATCTGCTTCTGGTCTTTATTGATATTAACTGGTTTAACTGTTTCTGTACCATAACCTCTGTCAACCAGAGCGAACTCAACATTCTGGTTAGTTTTAGGGGCACTATGCAACCCTTTATGTTGCCTCTTGGGATAATGATAAATAATGTAACAGAGTTTTTACATATAAGTATAACATATAAGTGTGTAGTATATAAGTTTTTACTTTTTACTGAATTTTTTAATGTTTTGGTTTTAATGATGAACCCAAATGTGGTTTCTAGACAAAACTCCCAGTTCCGCAGTAGACATTTCATAGGTAGAAATTACAGACAAAATTCTGACACAGAACAGGCAAAAAAAAAAAAAGTTTAGAAGTAGAAACTTCTCAATTAAAACATCTCATGACGTCTCGAATAAGGAGATTTTATTAAAATCCTTGAACATTGTTTATTTTCTATTTAACAGTGTCAAACAGAAACATTTAAAAGGCCATAACGTTCGGACAATATAAACCACAGTGAATGAAGCTTCATTTCCATAACGGACAGTCACAGTCGCTCTTTCTTTACAAGGATCTTTTTCATGGCTTGCTTTCAAGGTAAACAGCGGCATTTTCTAGATCTTTTGCCACCTGAAACTAGAGGGTCGACTTAACAAAGACTGCTGAACTGGAGGGCTGTCTTAAAGGGGAAGTTCAGTGCAAATACATATGCTTTTAAGAAAAAAAGAGCAGTATATCTGTTGTATTCAATTAGATCAATTGGACTTGAAGTTTAGTTCTTGAAGACGTTTTCTTGTACCCTGGAAAATCCCAATTAGCATATCACAGCCAGGTGTTAAGGGTGTGATTGGATAGTGGCTAAGAGGTGTTATAGGAACGCCCAGAGTAAGGAGTCAAAACAGCATTGTACATGGTAGACAGTTGGTGTCGAACCCCCCCACCTCTATTTAGGCTTGGTTTCTTTATTTTCACATAAATGGCCTCCTTAACACCTCTCTTGAACCATTCACATTCCTTTGCCAATATGTTAACATTACAATCTTCAAAGGTATGTCCTTTATCCTTAAGATGCAGGTACACGGCTGAGTCCTGATCCGAGGAATTGGCCCTTCTGTGCTGGGCCATACGTTGATGCAGTTGCTGTTTGGTCTCCCCCACATACAAATCAGAGCATTCTTCACTGTACTGCGTATATGATGTTGCTTTTCTTGTGTTTGGGTATTGGGTCTTTCGGATGTACCAATTGCTGCCCAGTGTGTTGTTCGGTTTAAAGCAGACAGGGATAAGGTGTTTATTGAAAATTCTTCTTCATTTCTCGGAGACCCCTGCTACATATGGGATGATCATGTTCTTCCTCCTGTCTTGCTTTTCCCCTTCACTGTTGGTATTCGTGTTCTTTTCTTTCCTTCTACTTCTTTTGACAAAGGCCCAGTCTGGATATCCACAAGTTTTAAGGGCTCCTCTGAAATGAGCCCTTAAAACAAGCGAAACGTCTTCAAGAACTAAACCAGTTGATCTAATTGAATACAACAGATATACCATCACCTGGATGAATGAGAACCTTCACAAACAAAAAAGAGCAGTATTTTTCCATCCCAATGACCTTAATCTGCCAATTCAGCATTGTGTCTGTGTATAAATAAATGCAACCGAAATACTGACTTCCTGTTTGCAGGACCCCTAGTTATGGTCTTGCCCTTGACCCAGACCCTGGGTTGATTCAGTTGCTCAGTAGAGATCTGAGCATGTTTGACCCATCCAACAGCCAATCGTTAGAAATTACTGTTAGGAAAATTCCAAGGAAGCAGTGCATCCCTGAAAGAAGAACTGTTAGAAACTTTCTGCCGAACTGAGACTTGAAAATATATATGAATTGCCCACAGTGACTGGAATAAAATGACCATGGTGACTAGTAAATAGAGATGTTCGAAACTGTTGAGTTTCGTTCCGTTTTTGAATTTTCAAAATTGTTGAAAATTTCAAACATTCAAAAATTCGAAAACGAACCCATAGAAGTCTATGAGAGAGAAAAAATTTAAAGTTTCTGTCCATTTTGAGGGACAAATAGTAAAAGTAGGTTACTGTAAATGACACAGAGACCTGGGGAATAGTCTGGGGAACCCGTAAGTAGAACCAAAATATTTGAGCTTCCGCATTCTATTTTCAAGAGTTACCGAAATAGAACGCTACTTTCGAGGGTTAGTTATATTACAAATTCGATGTTTACCAAAACCATTTCTTGCTTTCGAGGGTTACCAAAATTGATCATTACTTTCGAGGGTTACCAAAATTGATCATTACTTTCGAGGGTTACCGAAATGGATCATTACTTTCGAAGGTTACCGAAATAGATCATTACTTTCGAAGGTTACTGAAATCAATCATTACTTTCGTTTTGCGGTTTCAATTTTCAATTTCGATAATCATCTATTTTTGTTTCGATGATTATTGAAAATTTCGATAAAAATCAGAAATTCTGGGATTCCTTGAAATCCGGGAGTTCTGAAAGTTTCGCCGGGACTTCGAAACCCTCAGTTTCGATTCGAAACTGGGTTCTATTCGAACCCACATTATATCTCTACTGGTAAATGATGCCCGCAGTGACTGGTAATTACAAAATACCCAAAGTGACTGGTAAATATAAGATTCTACACAGACTGGTATAAAAAATGCCCACAGTGACTGGTATAAGACACCCACAGTGACTGGTATAAAATGGGCAAAGTGCAGTGGCGTAACTACTGCCCCCGCCACTCCCGCAACCAGACCCAAACTTCCGGAACCTAACCAGAAGTTAGGGTCAGGTCTTTTAAACAGCTGACTGTGTGTATGTTTCCTTCATACACTAGATCAGCGGTTTAAAAACAGCTAATCATGGAGGGGGGTGGGTCAGGGGCCTGGCCTCCAAACCTCGCAGGGGGCCCAGGCCCACAGTGACTGATATAAAATACCCACAGTGACTGGTATGTTAGAATGTGAGAAAGGGCACCTGATACACAAAACATATTGTGGCGCAAAGAATGAAAATAAAGCATTCACAGCACAGTCTTTACGTTTGGTCTCATTCTACCACTATTTGTGCTCAAAGAGTAAATACAAGATGCCCTGAAACCCACACTGACTGAAATCCAACGTGAGACACCACTACCCTACTCTCTTTCCGCTCACGTCCCACGCAAAAAAGCAGAGCATTTTTTTGAAAAAGCCATACGACCTGGAGTGGCCACCTCCTTTCTTGACTTTTTCAGGGGTGCACCTTTCATCATGCTAAGCAATCAACATTACGCCAGTATATTAATTAGATGATGTGAACTAGGCAAGGCCTATATACTGGAAACTGAACTCTTTCTACTGATAGGTCTATATCTAACACACCACTGTGTGTTTCATTATCGTACTGGACGAAATTAATTGCTATCGGCCAATAATATTTTTCAGTGTATGGCCACCTTAACTGTAAGTGTAAAGAACATTTTCAGACTATTTGAACCCCAGGCCACCTGCTGTGATACAAAGTTCCAGTGCTTATTTATGGGTAAATGAATGGATTGTAGTGCTATCGATGTGAATGTAAATAATATTATTAATGGATCTTATTGGACACACAGTGAGTGATAATGTAAATGATCCAGTTCCTGTACATAATAATGTGATAATCAGCACTACACAGTATAACAGTTATAATAGGGCTGGATATGGATAATGTAATGACTGTAATGGGATGTATTACCTTCCATTGATCCTATTTATATCCAGTTATTATCCTGGTCTGTTTCTCATTGGTCTATCCAGGTTTGGACACTAAGGATTGGTCAGTCCCAGGCTACATTAAAGCATTAAAGGGATCCTGTGTGGAGATTCCCTGTGAGTTTACCAGACCCAGAGACTTCAATCTGATTTGGTACAGAGATATACCACATTCATATGACAAAGAAATATTCAATGAGGTGAATCCATCAGATGTAGAACCAGATTATAGAGACCGGACGTCCCTGATTGGAAATGGACCCAACAGCTGCTCCCTGAGGATTAATAACGTGGAACAAAGTGAATATTATTATCCCAAAATAAATAATAACTGTAATGTTACCAAAACCTGCCGCCAAGTTCGCGTCCATGTGTCAGGTAAATGTCTCATTAGAATCTACAAGGACAGGATATAAAACTATCACACAATAAACAGGAACAATTATAGGTCCCGTTAACTGTCACATTTCTTACAATAAATTCCCCTATCTAGGACCCGGTAATAGTTAAAGATGTAATACAGAAAGGAACTGTCCCATAGCCATAGACTACCAGGGCTGAAGGCAAAACATTCACACAGCCCAGCCAGGCAGCCTATCTCTTACAGGTCTTTTATATTATGCGAAACCTGACACTCCTCCCCCCCAAATTTAATTGGTCTAAAAATAAATCTTAAATCCAATTGGTTCTTGGATCTGAAACCAATTATATTTTAGGGGTGTGTCTAGGAGACACTATAAAATAATCAAAGTTTCCCAGAAAAACTTTTTCAGCAACAGTTCTAGCCACTGAACTTGTAGGTTATGTGAACCTGAGATCTGCAAGTAGCCAGAGGCTTGACTGGGCTGCCTGAATGGGAAGTTTGGGTATAGAATCCTTGTGAGTAATGTTTGGTCTCTCTACTAAACACAGCATCACAATAGTTGCTGGTCAGTGCATATAAATAGCTGCTTTGGTCTAATAGTATATTTGGTAACACTATTACAGATACAATAGAACTGATACTCCCACTATTACCCACAAGTACTCCACATCAGAGGGCAGTCAGTGAATGGCAGGAGCCCCAGGTTAATCAGAGGAAACACATGTAGCAAGTCTGAGTGGGATTTATCACAGTTTATATACAATCAGTTTGTAATCAATGCAGCCCTGCTAATTACTTCAATCTGTCTGTCAGGCTCTGTACAATACAAGGTTTGTTACCATATAACTTTCATTTATGGCTTTTACACGTGTGTGGGAGAGATGGGATAAAAAAAGTTTGTAATAATTGTTACATGGGACTAGTGGAGACGACTTGGAACTTCTTGATCCTCCAATACACGTGTGTCCTGTTTACTTTTATACATGGTGGCAGATTCTGTACTGTCTATAGTTGGAGGGATGTGGATATGGTAATTTACTTCATAGGGAGGGCCTTGGATATGGTAATTCCCATCAGTAGGGAGGGTTACTATGCTTGTCAATCACTTACTGATTGACACGTTGTTAGAACTTTGCAAAGGAAAGACATTTTGAGGGATGGGGAAATGAAAGTTTTATGGTAAGAGAGTTGTAAAAAATTTGGACAAAAAACTTTTTTGGGCAAACCGACCAATGCATGAAAAATGTTATGGTGTGTACTCTACCTATCGGGTGTGGATCTGTCTGTCTGTCTGCATCTCTGTCTATCTATCTAGCAAGATTGCTCCTATTTTCATTATTATTAAAAAATCATAGGCAGATTGGTTTATTGGCCCTTTAAATATTTTCTTTTTTATTTAATGTGAACAACTATTATGTTTATTTCATGATTATTTTGGTTTGTTTCTTTTAGATATTCCAAATAAACCACATTTCTTGTTTCCCCGATGGCTAACTGAAGGACAGAGTATCACCCTTACCTGTTCAGTGGAACACACCTGTACTCTGTATCCTCCCACTCTACAATGGAACATACCTGGACACCAAATCACAGACAGACAGGAAAAATATCCACTTGGTGTGTGGAGAGTTATGGCTATAATGAAATACAACCCGTCCTACCAGGATCATGGAACTGCAATTCAATGTGAGGCTACATATCAACATGGAAAGACATCCCTTAGTGTGTTCACTTTACATATTACATGTAAGTAATATTTACCTGTAGCCATATGAATGTAGTTTGCAACACCTGAACCCAAATAGAAATAACAAAAACAACGTATCCCTGGTTATAAATAGAGATGGCTGAAACTATTAAGTATTGTTCGGTTTTATGGATCTCGGGAAAATCCCCAAAATCCAAAAAACGGAACATGCTTTCGGGGACTTCGGATCCCATTCTCGATGATTATCGAACATTCGAGTTATTTTCGATAAATTAATATTATTAAAATAGCTTGAATGTTCGATAACCATCGAAAATGGGATCCGAAGTCTCGAAATCTGAACGTTCTGTCCGGTTATGGACGGAACATTTGGATTTCAGAACCGAAGGGTTCCGTGTCGGATCCGGGTCCAAGACGGACCCGGATCCCATCTCTAGTTATAAATGAACAAATATCACTGTTAGTTTATAAATCCACAACGACCCTTATTAATACTTCCCACTGAATGTAATAACTTGTATCAGTATTGTTCCTGTAGTCCAATAATCTGACTCTAGAGCTAAATGTAAAATAATCTATAATGTAATTTCTCCTTTATCAGATTCTCCAAAAAATACAAGAACTTTAGTAATTAATGGGACGAAGGAAATAACAGAAGGAGATAACGTGACTCTAGTGTGTAGCAGTGATGCCAACCCTCCTGTAATAAACTATACCTGGTACATGGTCAATAACAATGGGACTGTACTGATTAAAGGCCACAGTAAGGTGATTATTGTAACCGTGGGATGGGAGAATGAGAAATATTACTGCTCTGCAAGGAACCAACTGGGAACTGGAGATTGCAATGTTATAGATCTGCAGCCTTTATGTAAGTATAACAGACAAATCCAACCAGTCGAGTAATGTAGTATGTGGAGAGATGGGCTACCCGGAGTCTATATTTTCAGAGGGCGATGTATGAAGTGTCGCTATCGCTCTCTTGTGGAAACAAATTTCTGATGTAATAACTCTTTGCGCATTGCCGTCCCATCTAAACCGTAAGATGGTGTCACAACGTCCTGAAAAGGTTATTTCTTTTCTGCATTGGTTGAGCCAACAATATGGGTACGTTTTGCAAAACCACCACAACCAGAGAAAATTTTAGGCTTGTTTGTAGGCTTGCTTGTTTTCGGTGCTCTCAGCAGGGGTGCCCCTACCATGAAGCAAACTGAAACATTTGCTCAGGGCACGCCCCTGCAGAACACTCAAAAGGCGGCAGTTAAAAAAAATCTTCTTTCCTGCAATACTGCATTTCAGAACCAGTCCACCAATCAGTGTTGTCAGCCCACCACACCCACCTCCATAAGCCACACCCACCTCCATAAGCCACACCCATGTTCCTTGATGAAGCCACGCCCACTTCACGTGCCGCCACACGTCTACCGATAGCTGGCATTTAAAAGTTTTTTCGGGTGTCAAAAACCCTAGGAACACCCCTGGCTCTCAGAGTTTATTTCTGGTGTATTTTGTGTATTTGTAACTGTTGTTACTGTTTGGAATCGAGCCGAACACAATTTGGAAGATCCCCAGTTCAGATCCATTGAAGCAATTTTCAAAATCTGAGCCAAACATTTCAGTAATCTCAGCTCTATTATTTAGCTATTGAGCACAGTGAGCGCTAAACTCCGCCATGATAACCTGGCACTTTGTTTTGTCTAATGTTATAAACTTACCACACAAGGAGACACCACAGTGACGCCATGTAACTTCACGTCTGCCATTGTATCGGGACATGTACTATTAAAGTTTTCTGATAAAACCTGTTATGTCTTCTGCACTGTCTTATATTTAAGATTGTATTGCACCACCTAGTGGTATTAGTTGGTATATAATATTTTGAGAAATGTCCTTTATAGGTAGCCAGGAAATCTTAATCCAGGTGCCATCTTTGCAGCATTTTCTGCTAAATGGTATCAGCTCTAATCCTTTTCCATCTAGCCTTTGGTATGTTAAATTAAGGAGGAAATGGGGCCATGACATTACCATGGGTGGGCTGGAGGCGGGGCAAAGGCGGGGCTAGAGACGGGGCTGCTGTCGAAGGTTGGGCGGGAAGTGGGTGTTACTGGGCGGGGCTACCAGGGTTAGTCTCTGTACGGGAGTTCAGCCGAAGACTGCTGACCCCAGGCTGCCTCAATATTGCTTGGTGCATAGTTCCTAAAAAACAACAAACCAATAGTACACGGTAATGATCACTGGCTGGGCTGTGATTTTCCTGTAACTCAAGTTATTGAATTTACTGTTGATATGATAGATTTGTTTTTTAGGCTGTGGTATTGGTAATGGGCATGGCCAAAAATTCAATGGGCATTTGGAAAATCCCTATATGATCATCCTACCCTATAGACAGTGTTATTTCCCACCCAATGTCTTTTTAATCAGGGGAAATTAATGAAGTAAAACTGCTCACACCTACTGTATCTTCTCTTTATCAGATTCTCCCAAGTTTGTCATTGGTTCATGTCTAAATGGAACGAAGGAAATAACAGAAGGAGATAATGTGACTCTAGTGTGTAGCAGTTTTACTTCATTAATTTCCCCTGATTAAAAAGACATTGGGTGGGGAACCTGCAAGCAGAATTATAAACCACCAAAGCTCCTAGTGGTGATGAAAACGTGGTTTTGGTGGTGAACAATGGACTCTTCTTCAGTTTCAGACACGAGATTTCGCTTTCTGGAAACCCGAGCAGAATGACACATTGGTGGATTGTATCTACGTGTATATACTGTATCTATTAGCATAGGGAACATTCCACAACTCAGATTACGGTTCAGACATGGCTCAGTGTTGGTCCCTGGTATTTAAAAAGGTGGAATGAGAGTAGTTCTAAGTTACTGTAGGCAATGTCATCCTCTGGAAAACATCATCTGGCCTCCTGTCTGTGATTTGTAGTATAAATAACAGCTGAACCGTCCCAGGGAAGATTGTAATTGATTAAATTCCATTGAATGGTAGTTCTGTAACACTGGCTAATTGTTGTCAGGGATCATTCAATATGAATAGTCATACACAAAGATAAGATCCAACAAGGACCCTTTGGGATGCAGCTATCAGTGGCCGCAATAGAATTCGCTTTTCGGCATATAACATCCCTTGCGACAGTGCCTAGTTAACATGCCGCATTAGCCAAAACGCGTGATTGAATTTACGTCCACGCTAACAGGCCATCTATCTCGACCGGTCGACCTCCCCACTCGGAGCCCGGCCCATTGGAGGAGGCAGGAAGGTATATAAGAGGCACCACTGTAGCTAATTGTCCACACTATTAGCTGTAAAACTCCAAAGGGTAAGGATGCTAGTGTGTTAGGTCCTCACCCTGGGGTACGCCAAAGGGAGGGGGTACGATTTTGTCTTTCCCTTCCCCTTTAGTAAATGTTTTTCTCCTTTGAGACATTGCTGCCATCAGACTAGTATTTTCCGCTCCCAACAGGACACCAACTCTGGGATATAAGGAAATCAGAGATGATGATAAAAGGATGGAACATTGGACCAGATTCATAGCAGATTCAGGTTTAGGAGACTTGTTTTAAATCCCAAGATGTCGGGATTAATCCGACTGCCACCATGGAGTCAGGAGATTTTTTCCCCCTTCGGGTTTTTCCCTTTCCTCTGATCATCTCTTGGGATTAGGGTAGAATTGGTTTTGGGTTGTTAGGATTTTGGGGTTGTTTAAAGGGGAACAAAATCCCTTCTTGGCTATACCCACTGGGAGTATAGCAGGTAGTCCTGGGTATTAATCTGGCTGCAGGCTGGTGCTCTGTACTTGACCAGTCTGCTCCCGCCCTCCTTCTCTATGCAATGATGCCAAACCAATGAGGAACTGATCGCAAAGCGTGTCCACCCATAGGCAGTCATCCCCTGAATTCTAGCTATGGAAGGGGGAGGACCGGAAGGAAGCAGCCCAGCTAGGAGGGTAAGTATCCAAACTCCTGCTGCTACTGCCAAGTGTTTTGAAATCTCACCCATGGGTGAACAGCCCAAAAGTAGGGATTTTGTTCTCCTTAACATAATATATGCTCCAAGGTTGATCCAGGGATTTTATCCGTTGCGCACTGGAGTAGGACGGAATTTCCCCCCTTCGTGGGTTTTTCGTCCTTCCTCTGTCAACTTCTGGGATACGGGTAGGATTTGGGAGGATGGAGGAGTGGTAGGTTATCATTATAAAAAAACAAAATATAAAAAAACATTATAAATTTAACCATCTGGTCTGTTTTTGCGTTTCCCTACCTTATATTTCCTGTAATGTGGGGAATCAGGGACTATGATTGTATATTGGCCTCTAGTATCGGATATGGTGTGTAAAGATAAAATATCTAAAACAATCAATTTTGATTTGAACATGTGTCAACAAATAGATCCTCTCCCAGTGGATAAGTTTATGGGGCCCAGGGACCAATGCATTTGTGTTAAACCATACATTAAAAAAAAACAGGGTTTTATTGGCTTAAATATTCTAGTTTGTAAAGAGGATTATGTGCCTTTCAACCAACCAAAGACCCACTCATATACCGCAGTGAGTAGGTCTTCAACCCTGGATTGCTCTTGATGCCCATACTATTCTAAAATAATCCGCTGTAGGCTGGGTCTCTCTCTACCTCCCCAAGATCCAGAGATCAAGGAGAATATCTACTATTGGTCCCATCTAGTGTCGGCGGGAGAGGTAGTCCCAATGGGGCATGTGGGTCAAAGCCAGGCGTGAGACCGAATGTTTCCATCCTGTAACTTGTACAACACTTGGTGACCTTGGGAAGGATTATTTCATGGTACACACTGATAAGGGGCAATTCAGTGGACTCTGTTGGAATTACCATTTATTGTAATTTGTGTACCCAGCTTTAGTAATTTGCGAGGTGGAGCAGGTTTTCGGGAGGTTGAGGACGTTATTATAGACCTTGTATGGGAACGCCTGGTCATGCCCTTTAAGCTAATATTGTGATTAATTTGACATCGTCCCTAAAAATAAAAAAAAGCCCAGCATATAGAGCTATAAAAACTATATATTCTTTTACCTGGGAATAAAACACTATCAGCCTATTTATAAAAGTAGGTTATCGTTAAAAAACGTTTCCCCACCAATCAAGAGTTAGCTATAAATGGTACAGAATAGAAAAGGCCTATTGTCTTATCTAATACTGGCAAGAAAAACGAGATAGAGCTCCAAAGTGTGAAGAAAGTGTTTTTACTCAGGGCTTAATAAAGGGGCAGTGCCACCCCAAACGTTGACCCTGTTAATCTCACAATGGAGTCGTTCTGGTGCCGTTAACATATCACAGAGCAGTGCGGTTTGGTTAATTAGGTGGCCCCATTGAATTTCCTGCAATCAGTTTTTGTCAGGGTCACAAGCAATCATTGCACCCGACGTGTGTGTGCCGTATCCAGCGCAATGGACAAATCCGCATGGGAAAGCATGAATTTAGGATTATTTATTATTTAAACATACAGTCACACAGGAGCAACCTTGTTATAATTTAGTCACTATACGATATTACATGGAATGTAGGGATTATGTATTATTTAAACATACAGTACACACAGGACATGTGTTCATATGTAGGGCCTAACGATATTACATGAATGTAGAGGATTATTAGTATTTAAACAACATTACACACAGGACAATGTGTTATATTAGGCACTATACGGGTATTAACATGGAATGTAGGGACTTATTTTATTATTTAAACTACAGTACCACCGACATGTGTTATAGAGGCGCTATAACGAATACGTACATGGAATGTAAGGATTTATTATGTTAAACATACAGTACACAAGGGACAATGTGTTATATGTAGGCGCGATACGACATTACTGAATGTAGAGGATTATTTATATTTTTAAACATTACAGTCACACAGTACAATGTGGTTATGTAGGCGTCTATACGACAGTACATGGAATGTAGAGATTATTATTATTTAATTACATACAGTACCAGGAACAATGTGTTATATTGTAGCGCTATACGATATAATGGATATGAGGATTATTTATTATTTAAAACCTACAGACACAGGACAATGTGTTATATGTAGGTGCTATACGAATTATGTACATGGAATGTAGGATTATTATTATTTAACATACAGTACACACAGGACAATGTGTTTTATGTAGGCACTATACGATATTACATGGAAGTGTGGGAATTATTTATATTTTAAACATACAGTACACGACAATGTGTTATAGTAGGCGTATACGATATTACATGGATGTAGGATTATTTATTTATTTAAACATACAGTACACAGGAATGTGTTATATATAGCACTATACGATATTAGTGTACTGGAATGTAGGGATTATTTATTATTTAAACATACAGTTACCACAGGACAATGTGGATATGTAGGCACTATCGATATTTACGGCAATGTAGGGATTATTATTATTTAACATACAGTACACAGGACAATGTGTTATATGTAGGTGCGATTACGATATTACTATACTGGAATGTAGGGATTATTTATTATTTAAACTACAGATACAGGACAAGTGTTATAGTAGGCGCTATACGAGATTACATGGAATGTAGGGATTATTTATTATTTAAACATACAGTACACCAGGACATGTGTTATATGTAGGCGCTATATGAACTTACATGGAATGTAGGGATTGTTTATTATTTAAACATACAGTACACAGGCAATGTGTATATGTAGGCGCTATACGATATTACTGTACATGGAAGTAGAGGATGTTATTATTAAAACATACAGTACACAGGACAATGTGTTATCTGTAGGCGCTATACGATATTCTATAATGGAATGTAGGGATATTTATTATTTATACATACAGTACACACACAGGACATGTGTTATATGTAGGCGCTATAGGATATTACATGGAATGTAGGGATTAATTATATTTTAAACATATAAGTACTACACGGACAATGTGTTATATGTAGGCGCTATACGATATTACATGGAAATTAGGGATTATTTATTATTTAAACATACAGTACACAGGACAATGTGTTATATGTAGGCGCTATACGATATTACATGGAATGTAGGGATTATTTATTATTTAAAATCACAGTACACAGGACAATTGTTATATGTAGGCGCTATACGTATTACTGTACATGGAATTAGGTATTGTTTATTATTTAAAACATACAGTACACAGGACAATATGTTATATGTAGGCGCATATAGGATCTGTACATGGAATGTAGGGATATTTATTATTTAAACATACAGTACACAGGACATGTGTTATCTGTAGGCGCTATACGATATTACATGGATGTAGGGATTATTTATTATTTAAAATACAGTACACAGGACCATATGTTAATGTAGGCGCTATACGATATTACATGGATATTGTATGGGACTATTTATTATTTATTAATAGCAGTACACAGAGGACAATGTGTTTATGTAGCGTCTAAATACGATATTACAAGGAATGTAGGGATTATTTATTATTTAAATAAACAGGAAGAATAAAGGGAAGAAGAAATAGAAAGAACAGAATTTTTCTCTCAAATTAATAATTCTAGTCAGTACATAAAATTATAATTTCTTTATAGAAATCTGATATTATAGCTACAGAAAATACTGTTAATGAACTGGGCCTTACTTGTTATTTACAAATATGGAGGTTAAACTGTTACCATGGTAACTACTATGATGTCACAGTCCAGCTGCTGTATAAAAGGAGGCAGATCTTAACAGATTTCAGTGACAAAATTGTCTGATTGTTTTACAGGATTTTACTCTGTAAGTATCTTACATTACAGGTTTGATTTTTAATGTTTAAAAGTAAATTTACATTTTAAATATCTATAACGGACTATAAAACATATAGTAGAAAAATAAAAAAAATATTCATATATTTTTTTCTACTGATCGAATTAATTTATTACCAGTAAAACTTGGGATTTACTTAGTTTTCTCATATTAATGTTTATTACTGATGGATTATCTCAACATTTCTAATAATATAATTGATACTGTTACAATCCCAAGGGTAACTATAACTAAAAATGTGTCCTCCCTGTTTATCCATTGGGTAATGTAAGGAATAAGTAGTGTCAGTTGGATATGTGACTGTGTGTTTATCCTTTAGGACATTTAACATGGGAAACCAAGAAGTGTAAACGTCTCACTAAGGTAGACCACGGGAAACAATTCATGGTTAAGTCAATAGGGGAAGATGATAATGTTGTGTTGTGGACAATTTGCTGCATTGAAATCCCATATCTAACTTACATAAAAACAACAGAGAACAGATTTTGGTTTTAAATAAAGGGAAATAATAAGGATTATTCAATAAGAGGGGAAACATTTTTGCCTGAGCTGTTAATCTGCAGAAACCAATCAGGAAATGTTTTCTAACTGTGTAGAGTCCGTAAAAAGGGGATATCTGATTGGCTGTTGGAAAAAAAGGGTTAGATACACCATTAAGGTGGTATGTCTGGGTTCATTAGGTCTGGAGTGTTATTGTCCGTAAAGGAAATGAATATATCCCCTTAAGTTGTATCTTTTTGTAGAACGACGGTTCCCCGCTGATGAGAGTAAGGCAAGCCATTGCATGTCGGCCTCACCACCCACAGTCTACTACAGGGGGTGCGGACTATTTGGTGGCAGAGATATTAAAGGCTGACAGGGCCAGAGAAGAGGTTATCGAGATGCTCAGTGCCATGGATATCTTGAGGCATTGACGCTGATCCGCAAGTCGAAGGAACAATAAAGAACAGAAACGCCTGACCAAGGAACTGGAGGCTGTAAATAAAAGGCTGGGAGAGCTACATAAGATGCTCAGGACAGTAGCGAAGCTGTTTGTTCAGGGTCAGGGACCATCAAGGTACATACAGTCTCTCTTATTATACTAAATCCAACAAGAAATAGAATATTGTCTCACATTTATTTGTATAAAATTCATTTTACAGAACTGACACAGAAAGGTTCCTGATAGACTGGAAGGTAAAGTTTAATTGTCTTACTCCCTACCTTACCCCCGATAATACTTGGAACAATCCACGGTCCCCCCTATACCTCTGTGTGTGATTCTAAGGACATAGAGACCCCAATCCCATAATCCCACTGTCAATTCCCCTGACCAATGTACAGTTCCCGTCCCAATGACAGTTTTCTTCTCTATTGTAGATTTCCCTTATACAGAGGGACGGATAATACTATTACGTAGCCGTCACTTGGAACCTAAATGTGTCCCCAGAAAAGGATTAGGTAGTAGTTTTATTTGGTGGCTGGATTTCCACAGGGTGGGGAGAAAAATGCGTTATTGTTTTCCTTTGCACTTTGTTTTGGGAAAAAGCTGTATGCAAGCACATTTATACTAATGAATCCAAAGCAGAAAGTGGGCTTATTGAACACAAAAATAAAACCTATTTATATTCTACATAATAATATATTGTCAGTCATGCAAACCTGCCGGCCATTTAGATTTCCCCTTTGCTCTGCTAATAAACACAATGTGGTCACATGACCCGCTCCCCCAGTCTGTCTGTTATACTATACCCCGTACCCCATATAATCTACTAACACACACACTTATTATAAATATTATTACTTCCTAATCCTCATCATTGTCTTTTCCCTTTTAGCCTACAACCTTTTCTCCAATACCTAGTATAGGTAGGTAGACAGTAGTAAGGATAAGTAGACAGTTGGGGGTCTTTATTAAACTTTGACAGACATGAAGTTCCAAATTGATCCAGAGGTTAGTCTGATTGCCGATAACAGTCATTGGCTGTACCAGGGTGAGAACCTTACTGATTAGATCCTACACCTGGTGTACAGTATTTGGTATACCTTACTAGCTGCAGGTGCCACTCTATAGACCTGGTCCCGCCTCCTCCACTAGGAGCCGGCCATGTGGAGGAGGCAGGATAGGATATAAGGGCACCAGCTGGTAGCTAATTGTCCACACTATCTACTGTCTGCCAAGGGTAAGGATCTAGTGTGTTAGTCCTCACCCTGGGTACAGCCAAAGGGAGGGGTTAGATGTCTTTCCCTTCCCCTTTAAGTAAATGTTTTCCTCTTGAGAACATTGGCTGGGCATCAGACTGATAATTTCCCTCCCACAGGACCACTCGGGATAGAAGGAAATCAGAGAGGATGTAAAAGGATGGAACATATTGGACCAGATTCATAGCAGTCAAGGTTTAATGGAGACTTGTTTTAATGTCCCAAGATGATCCAGGGATTAATCCGACTGCCACATGGAGTCAGGAAGGATTTTTTCCCCCTTCTGGTTTTTTCCCTTCCTCTGGATCATCTTTGGGATAGGGTAGAATTTGGGTTTTGGGTTGTTAGGATTTGGGTTGTTTAAAGGGGAACAAAATCCTCTCTCGGTATAACCACTGGGAGTATAGCAGGTAGTCTGGGTACTTACCTCTTTGCTGCAGGTGGTGCTCTGACTTGACCAGTGTCCTCGCCTCCTTCTCTATGCATGCAGGCCAACCAATGGGAGGACATGATCTGCAAGCGTGTCCACCCATAGGCAGTCATCCCCTGAATTGCTAGCTATGGATAGGGGGCAGGACCGGAAGGAAGCACCAGCAGCTAGGAGGTAAGATCCAAACTACCTGCTGCACTGCCAAGTGGTTTGAAATACTCACCCAGGGTACAGCCAAAAGTAGGGGTTTTTGTTCTCCTTTAAACATAAAAATAATGCTCCAAGTTGATCCAGGATTTATCCGATTGCCACATGGAGTCAGGAAGGAATTTTCCCCCTTCTGGGGTTTTTTCGCCTTCCTCTGGATCAACTCTGGGATAGGTAGGGATTTGGGAGGTGGAGAGTGTTAGGTTATCATTATAAAAAAATAATAAAAACATTAAATTTCAACCATCTGTGTCTGTGTTTTTCTTTCCCTTTATATTTCCCTTTGTAATGTGGGGATCAGACTATGATTTGTATTATTGGCTTCATAGTATCAGGAATCTGTTGTGTGTAAAGATAAATATCTAAACAATCAATTTTATTTGAACATGTCAACCAAATAGATAATTCCAGTGGGAAAAGTTAATGGGGCCCAGGACCAATGAATTTGGGTTAAACACATACATTAAAAAAACAAGGGTTTTTATTGCTAAAATATATCCTAGTTGTAAGGGATCTATGTTGCCTTCAAACCCAACCAAAGACCACCTCATAGTACCCAGGTGAGTAGGTCTTCACCCCTGGGATTTGCTCTGATGCCCATACTATTCTATAATAATCCGGCTTGTAGTGCTGGTCTTCTCTCTACCTCCTCCATAGATCCAGGAATCAAGGAGAAATCTTACTATTGGCCCATCTAGGATTAGTCCCAATGGGGCATCTAGGGCAAAGCCAGGCGTGAGGACCGAATGGGTTTCCATCCTGTACACATTGTACCAAACAATTGGTGACCTTGGGAAGGATTATTTCATGGTAAACACTGATTAAGGGGCAATTCCATTGGATCTGTTGGAATTCCATTTATTGCAATTGTGTACCCAGCTTAGTATTGCGAGGTGGAGGGTTTTCGGAGGTGAGGACGTAATTATAACATTTTATGGGAAGCCTGGTCATGCCCTTTAAGCTAATATTGTGATTAATTGACATCGTCCTAATAAATAAAAAAGCCCAGCAATAGAGCTTATAAAACTATATATGTGTTTACCAGGAATAAAACACTATCAGGCCTATTTATTAAAAGTAGTTATCGTTAAAACGGTTTCCCCAGCCAATCAGATTTTAGCTTATAAATGGTACAGAATATAACAGGCCTGATTGTCGTTAATCTATTTACTGCAAGAAAAAGAGAGAGAAGCTCCAAAGTTGAAGAAAGTGTTTATTACTCAAGGCTTAATAAAGGGGCAGTGCCACCCAAAACGTTGACCCTTTAATCTCACAATGGAGTCGTTTCTGGTGCGTTAACATATCACAGAGCAGTGCGTGTTAATTTAGGTGGCCCCATTGAATGTGCTGCAATCAGTTTTGCAGGGCACAAGCAATCATTTGCACTCCGACTTGTGTGTGCGTATCACAGCGCAAATGGACAATCCGCATGGGAAATGCATGAATTTTAGGGTTATTTATTATTTAAACATACAGTACACACAGGACAATGTGTTATATGTAGGCGCTATACGATATTACAGGATGTAGGGATTATTATTATTTAAACATACAGTACACACAGGACAATGTGTTATATGTAGGCGCTATACGATATTACATGGAATGTAGGATGTGTTATTATTAAACATACAGTACACAGGACAATGTGTTATATGTAGGCACTAACGATATTTCATGGAATGTAGGGATTATTTATTATTTAACTACAGTACACACAGGACAATGTGTTATAGTGAGGCGCTATACGATATTACTGTACGGAATGTAAGGATTATTTATTATTTAAAACATACAGTACACAGGACAATGTGTTTATGTAGGCGCTATACGATATTACCTGGAATGTAGGGATATTTATTATTTAAACACACAGTACACACAGGACTGTGTATATGTAGGCGCTATAACGATATTACTGTACATGGATGTAAGGATTATTTATTATTAAACATACAGTACACAGGACAATGTTATATGTAGGCGCTATACGATATTACATGGAATGTAGGGATTATTTATTATTTAAACATACAGTACACAGGACAATGTGTTATATGTAGGTGCTATACGATATTACATGGAATGTAGGGATTGTTATTATTTAAACATACAGTACACACCAGGACATATGTTATATGTAGGCACTATACGATATTACATGGAATGTAGGGATTATTATTATTTAAACATACATACACAGGACAATGTGTTTATATGTAGGCGCTATACGATATTACTGTACATGGAATGTAGGGATTATTTATTATTTAAACATACAGTAACACAGGACAATGGTGTTATATGTAGGCACTATACGATATACATGGAATGTAGGGATTATTTATTATTTAACATACAGTACAGGACAATGTGTTATATGTAGGCGCTATACGATATTACATGGAATGTAGGGATTATTTATTATTTTAAACATACAGTACACAGGACAATGTGTTATATATAGGCACTATACGATATTACTGTACATGGAATGTAGGGATTATTTATTATTTAAACATACAGTACACACAGGACAATGTGTTATATGTAGGCACTATACGATATTACAATATCTAAGTATTGACTTAGGAGTCAGGAACAAGTTTCCGGTATTGCACCTCTGCTAGTACAT
The DNA here is from genome assembly GCA_019447015.1 of Hymenochirus boettgeri. NCBI lineage: Eukaryota > Metazoa > Chordata > Amphibia > Anura > Pipidae > Hymenochirus > Hymenochirus boettgeri. The sequence continues at coordinate 229,712,710 of CM033475.1, forward strand.
TAAAGTCCCATGACGCCAGACGTAATGCCGTTATGGTGGACTGCTCAGAGTATGACGCGCGGGTCAGGGCAATGGTTGATAGGAAGGGGGAGGAAGCGATATAGCAGGTACTGGAAGTTATAACTCCACTGAAAAGTTTTTTTTAATGTTGACCAGACGATAAGGGTCAGTAAAGGCAAGGGGAACGCTGTGTGTAAAAAATCATTTTTGGGATGGACTTGCCCTTTAATTAAACAGCAGGAATCGTTTAACATGCAAACAATTGATTATAAAGGTATCATCTGTGATTTTACATTAACCCTTTCCCTTCCTCTGTAGTCATCATCAGACCTCATAATCTGATATTGTTGTAAGCAAGTAGCATGTTTATGTCAGATTGAATCAGTTTATCAATGGTATATATATATAATATTATATTTCCTATGTATGACTCAGTACTATCACTCTGTCTACTTATATTAGTATTACCTGTTATGTATTGTATATGTATGACTTTATATAATATGTATTACCCGTGATGTAATATATGACTATTTAATTGTAAAGTGCCACGCAAGATGTTGGCGCTATATAAATCCATAATATAATAATAATAATAATAATAATAATAAATATTTATACATATATTAAAGGGTATCTCCACGATAATTTTTTTTTATTTTGCTATTTAGTTTATTGAAGAACAGGAGGTAAAGGAGCTGTGTCTTACCTCCCGTTCTTCAATAAATTCTGCAGGGGCTGGGAAGGTAAGGAACTTACCAGATCGCTCGCTCCTCCGCCACGTAAGTTCTTATCGTTAGAAATGGTGTAATTTTTTCCCAACCAATCAGGTGTTAGCTTTCAAATGTAAATAATATCTGATTGTTTGGGGCAAAATTAGGACCATTTTTAAAGGGAACATGTGGTCCAAAAATGACTTAAGGTAAATTGAGGTAGGAAAACTGGCCTTTCATTTAAACTTAACTTGTTTGGTGACACACAGTTCCCTTTTAACGATAAGAACTTTTATTGAATCTCCTGTGTATGCTATGCATTTGTGCATGCACATAGAATACGAACAGGGTTATTCAATAAAAGTTTAAAATGGTGCTAATGTGCCCAACCAATCAGATCTTATTTAACATTTGAAAGCTAATCTGTTGGCTGGGGCAAAATTAGCACCATTTTATACGATAAGAATTTTATTGATAAGGACCCTTGAAAGACAGAAAAAGAGCAGCACCACAAACATGTTTCTTTAAAGGCACGGATGTGAATCTCTTAAAGTCCCAACACATATATAAATCAACGTTTATGATAAAAGCCTATGTTCTTCAGAAAACTCGAATTTGTCTCACTCTTATATTATATTAATATATATATACATATACAGAGAGATACCAGATTATCCAGTGAATGAAGGACACCACAGTTGTTACAAGCAGAGCTGCATTTATTACAGACTGGTGGCTTTTACACTGCAATTATTCACACTCAGCTTTGCTGCATGTTGTCTCTGATATCCTTTGATTATCATGTTGCTCTCTAGACTGGTTTGCAATCATCTCCCTCTGTTCTATTACTAGAGATTATTTCTGGTGAAATATTGAAGTTTGGAACCAGATATTCCAATAGCTCTGTTATTCAGATCTCCTGTTAGGTACTTAGTTGGTAAAACAATCAAAAGTTTACTTTTTTTAATCTTGATACAGAAAGCCAAACACTGAGAACTAAAAAGAGAGCCATCTGAACTAAGGGCTGCCCATTCAAGCTACCCAGCCAGAATCACTCAATAAGCTTATACTCCCAGTACATGCCTCAAACAAAGATTTAACATCTCAGATGAAATGCAAAACTGAAACTAGCTCTCCTTACTGAACATTCACTATTTGTAGTGATTCCTAAACCCACCCCCAATATCTGATTGGTCCAAGATCAAGATCCAACCAGATTTAAGATTGTATCTAGATAAATCGACTTGCGGGGGTGTTTGATAGATAGTAAAAAGTGAGAAATGTGAGTTACATCTTAGTATAAGCTCAGCAGTTTGTGCTGACATGTCTTGTAATTGTGTAGATGTTTGTGGTGGGACAGGTTGAGTCTTTTAGGATCTTAGCTTTCCCAATCAAGCCATTCCTGGATACTCCCTAGTGGAAGCTAAGGGTCAAAAGGGAGGGTAGTATTGGTGATCTTCTGAAAACTTCTTGGCAACTGGAGGCTCTACGGATCCCTCTTGGTGGTTCCATTTCCAGCTGGAAAACTGTGAAGGTAAAATAATCTCAACCACCACGCAGAGCACTTGTAGTTTCACTGTGGTATTAGAACACAAGAGCACCAACCACGGCTTTCAATTTAAAAAAAATGTGTATAGATATTAGCTGTGCAGTTTTCTGCTAGTGTAGGGACCTGACTGGAAAGCTAATGGTGCACTCCCAGCCATGGTGGCTCTTTTTTTTGTCCTCGGCTATTGTGTTTTATTTGCTGGCAAGCATCCCGAATACAGCATTGATGAAAGATCTAATTCTAACCTCTGGTTATTTGGAGGACCATGGGAAGACATTCTGTACAATTTACTTTCACATTGGAGAAACAGGGCTTGACTAAAAATAGTCTTTCTTAATAACTTTATAAAATCACTGAACTTGAAATATGATTTTGTTTTCTCAACAAGTTTGGCCAACACTACTGTAGATGTCATTGGACCATTACTTCCAGTTCTCCAAGTTACACTCTCCCACCAGTAGAAGAAAAATCAGAATGGGTTGTGGGAGTTGCTAATTAGGAAAGAAATTAAATCTTATTTTACTTTTTTTAGAGAGACCTGTAAAATTACAACACTCTCTTATGCTCATGTTTACACAGACACATTTCAGGCATTCCATTCCACTTACCAATAACATTTTCCAAGTAAATTTGGGAGAGTTTTTACCACACCCACTTACACACATGTAAATAAGGAAAGAAGAGACTTGTGGTTAAAAATAGGTGTGTGGTAAATAGCTTGACTCCATTGCACATGTCAGAAAGCTCAATGAGGAACAGTTAGAGGAAGAAAACAGATTATACAAGGAAATGGCTCTTACTCTTTACTATTGAGACTTTGAACAGACACTACAGGGGAACTATAAGGAGACATGTAAGGTAAGGATTTTTGAACACTACACAGTGGGCCAGTAGTGGGTTAAATTTTAGTTTTGGGGGTGGACATGCCCTTAAGCTATAGCAATGTCTGCACTGGCATGCCTAGTAGTTTTTTGTGTCAGTGACACTGTCTACCTCAGGGTGGGGCGATGTTTTATTTAGACAGAAACAATTATATTTCTTAATGAGCAGAGGAAGAAACAAATACGAGTAGTAGAACCATTGGAAAGCAATTAAATTATGGAAGGAAAACAAGGAAAAGCTGTTTTAGTGAGTTTAGTGCCCTTTAAGGGCTTCGGGAAAAACAAAAGCTACTTTACAACTTTTAAAAATTCCTCCATACTTTTTCCCCCCACAGTTTTAAAGTTAATTAACACGTATGCCATCTGGTGGTGATGGAGTAATTGCATAACTTTGAAATGTCATAGACTCAGATTGTTCAGGGCAGTACAATGATTTACTTTTCAGTTTGTCATGTTGTTGCTGTGATAGGAGAATGAGCTGTCAATCTTGAGGAGCAGCAGAACATGTGATGTCACAATCTCATTTGACCCATACTTAGTCTGTATTCTCATTGCACGCACAACCACATCTCCCTTAAAAAAATCCAGAATGGCTGGGACAATCCGGATATTCATGCATAATCCCTTTATCCCGGGTAACCAGGTTTAAATCCCTGTTTCTAAGGGTGTCCCTTTTACACACCTGGATCTTTCACTCAGCAGCATTTTCATCTGGGATAATTCCACAGCTTGTGCCAGCCAATCGGAGTACAGAGCTCTGCCCCATCCGGCCTCTTGTTGGGGGTGGGGTGGTGTTCATTTTTACCCTCTGTCTCACTTCTGTGTACAGATTCTGCTACCAAGGCATGTTGGGAGTTGTAGTTTCCAAAACATCTGGAGTTCCAAAGTTTGGTCCAGCAAACCCCCAAGAGAAAGTTTACCAGTCACATCAGTAAGTCTAAGAGCATTTGTGTGTGCTAAGTTTACTAGCCAGTGTTGTCAGCCCTCCAGTTAATTAGCCAGTTTTTTCAGCCCTCCAGTTCATTAGCAGTATTGTCATCCCTACAGTTTATTGAAATGTATTCAGAAATTTAAAGGGTATCTCCACCCTGAATTTTTTTTATAAAGACGTCCGACAGCCATTAGCATGCTTACCTCCTGGATTTAGACCAGGTTGCAGTCAGTCGGATGCAGTATTTGTCCAGAGAAGACGGAAGCCACCACTTTCTATTTCTATATTTCATACCCAGTTATCTCTAAAGGGTTAGGGCTATGCAACAAAATTCATTTCAATCCCTCCCATGAAGGAAAATAGGGTGGAAGCATACATAGAATTGGTCAGCTGTAACACAGAGAAAACTAAAAAAGAACATGTTACTTGTCTCCCCTAGAGGCATAAAAGACAATAACTTACAAGAAAGCATATTGTGGTATTAAAGCCAACCGATAAAGGGGGGGCATGGTGATAATGTTGAAATACAATATTGCAATGAAATATACAACAATGTTGAAGAAGGAGTAAGGTCACACCGAAATGTCATGTGTGAATAAATAAATTTTGCGATTATACACATGGTGTGCGCTATGTTGATTATCTACAGTTACTTTCTACCATGGCAGTGGCATCATAGCTGCAACCATCATAAATCCCACATGAGACATTTGACTACTCATATTGACTTGAAATACATAGCTTTTTTTTTTTTTTTTTTATAGCTTAAATTCAATTGGAAGTTTCTGATTTTTTTCTCCGTTGACTTCTATTGGTCCATTTCCCGGTTTTTATCAGATTCCGAAAAAACGGAACAAAACTTGCTGGTTTCGAACTCTCTACGGTCCTCAGATCTGTTGTGGCCGATGATAAAAACATTGGCTGGAAATGCCCTTTTGCCCTCCAAAGACAACACCCAATATACCTTATGGAAGGTGCAGCCAGAGCAGTCTATTTCTTTTTGATGCACAATTCGAATCCTATTTAATTTAATCTTTTAATTGTCAGGGATTTCATTTAATTTAAACTTAACAAAAAGTTTATTTATTGTAAATACAATATAAACACATGTGCTGGTTACTCAACAGGCTAGTGAGTAACAGAGTAAGAACAGAGTAACAAGTATACCCAAAACTGACCCTACGCCACAAGCCAATAATGCATGGAAGAGGAGGATCCCAGTTCCCCTTCACACAACGACCTATGCGGTCACCCTTAACCTCGGAAAATACTAATTGTCATTCATTACTAGAGAACCCATGTCACATACCTCCTACTGTATATAAGCAGCATATACATTTTCATTGATAAAATACAATAAACAATTCCATTGAAAACTACAATACACATATTCCATTGATAAATTACAATAAACATATTCCATTGAAATACAATAAACATATTCCATGATAAATTACAATACAAATATTTATATATTACATATATGTCCTTATCTTCACCAGTTCTCCCAATGGAAAGCAAAACCAATATACAGAACTCTTCCCCCAGTCTTCCTCTTTCTATTTTCTCTTCCTGTCAGTCGGCCCTTAAAATAGCCCAATGGGTTTTGGATGAGATATACTATAACATTATTCTTAGGGCTGGTTCACAAAAAACACAAAAAACCCTAAAGTCGTGTGTCTTGGGTAAAGTAAAGCACTGTACAATATGAAGTACTTAATTTATAAGTCAAGTAGTCAAAAGGTAATAATAATTTAGGTATTGATAGAAAGAAAGGTGGACCTTGGCGACTGGGCTTAAAATAATTTGTACAACTTGGACTACTGTAATTGCTTTTATCCAGGGTTTATGGCAAGATCTTTGAAGTAGCGACCTTATAGAGATATAGCTAATATACAATTAGAATTGTTTGTTCACTAGAATTCTATTGTTATATCTTATATCTATTATAACGTCATTATTACTACAGGAGAGACATTGTGGTCAATATCCCAGTATAATGACATATCTAAAAGTATATGGAATCTGCTTACTGAGGGGGATGAATAGTTTTGACTAAGTGTAAGTCTCTGGACATTCCTGGATGCTCCCACCTCATGCATAGCTAAGCAGGGGGATGTTACAACAAGGGTTAAGAATCACTGTAACCATATACTTTGTTCTTAACTGAGGGGACATGCTAAATGTGCATGATCATGTTTACTTCTCGCCCGAGACACAGGACTCTAGTTAGTAGGTCTGTGAATGTTTATACCCATTTTATTTTATATAACTGTTTGTACCTATTGTGTGTCATTTATTGTAACACCATTTGCTATTATTTTGTATTATGTGCACTGTCCACCTTTTGGTATATAAATCTAAAATTTAATAAGTTTTGTCTTTGATGCTCTAAAAGAACTCAGTTAGCCTCTTATAAAGTTCTATGTGTTTGGATGGTCTTTTGGTCCATTGAATGATTTGATTGTGTAAATGCTAGTTAACTGTGACTGCTGGAAGGGGAGTGTGATTGTTTGATGCTGATTAACCCTTGGTTGCTGGAGTGAGTGGTGGTGTGTTAACCATTTAGCTGCGCAGGACAGAGGGTTGGCATAGTCAGTGAGAGTCAAGAGTGATATTTGGTTGTCCCAAGGCCTTAAACTTGGGGTGGTGGTGCGGAATACTGATTGATTGGCAGATCAAGTGCCCAGCAAACTGGCGTTTGTGACTAACCAGTCTATGGCTGTCTCTTTGGATTTATTCGCATATGACTGAAGGGGAGCACCTTATGCCTTTTACAATCCCTATCTTATTAAATTTCTTAGTAACGTCTTAGCAAATTAATTATACTACATCCACTGCTTTGCCTGAATCTAAATCTGACTCACTTCTTTATAAAACAAAGTAAATTTGTCTGCCACAACCTATTCTATAAATCCATGCTGACTACTACTAATAAGTCAGTTTGGAGACAAAGTCAAGGATATGATCCCGTAACAAAGTTTCCAGCATCTTCTCTACCACATGATGTTAGGCTTACAGGTCTATAGTTACAGATGTGGAACGACTACTTTTTGAATATTGGTATTATACTTGCTTCTTTCCAATCCAATGGCACATCACCAGACAAAAGTGAATTCTGAAAGTTAAAAAATAATGAAAATATATACAGGGAGATTCAATAAAAGTTCTTATTGATACAATGGGGCAAATTTTGCCCAACTAATCAGATCTTATTTAACATTTGAAAGCTAACATCTGATTGATTGGGGACAAAATTAGCACCATTTTTTATGATAAGAACTTTATTAAATAACCCCGATAGTATGTAATATTTGTACTAACTGTAGTTTCTAAAAAAGATTAGCCTTCTTCATATCTCCCCATTATCTGGCAACTTACAAACGTTTACAGCTACCAGAACACATAATAAACATTTTTCCATGGCCGACAGTGAGTCTTCCCAGCTGACCATGCTAATGTGAACGATGGACAGGATGAAAATTGTATAATGTGCACCAGCCCTTAAGATGCGAGAATATATTTTATCTGCTTCTGGTCTTTATTGATATTAACTGGTTTAACTGTTTCTGTACCATAACCTCTGTCAACCAGAGCGAACTCAACATTCTGGTTAGTTTTAGGGGCACTATGCAACCCTTATGTTGCCTCTTGGGATATGATAAATAATGTAACAGAGTTTTTACATATAAGTATAACAATAATGTGTAGTATATAAGTTTTACTTTTTACTGAATTTTTTAATGTTTTGGTTTTAATGATGAACCCAAATGTGGTTTCAGACAAAACTCCCAGTTCCGCAGTAGACATTTCATAGGTAGAAATACAGACAAAATTCTGACACAGAACAGGCAAAAAAAAAAAAAGTTTAGAAGTAGAAACTCTCAATTAAAACATCTCACTGACGTCTCGAATAAGGAGATTTTATTAAAATCCTTGAACATTGTTTATTTTCTATTTAACAGTGTCAAACAGAAACATTTAAAAGGCCATAACGTCGGACAATATAAACCACAGTGAATGAAGCTTCATTTCCATAATGGACAGTCACAGTCGCTCTTTCTTTACAAGGATCTTTTTCATGGCTTGCTTTCAAGGTAAACAGCGGCATTTTCTGATCTTTTGCCACCTGAAACTAGAGGGTCGACTTAACAAAGATGTCTGAACTGGAGGGCTGTCTTAAGGGGAAGTTCAGTGCAAATACATATGGTTTTAAGAAAAAAAGAGCAGATATCTGTTGTATTCAATTAGATCAATTGGACTTGAAGTTTAGTTCTTGAAGACGTTTTCTTGTACCCTGGAAAATCCCAATTAGCATATCACAGCCAGGTGTTAAGGGTGTGATTGGATAGTGGCTAAGAGGTGTTATAGGAACGCCCAGAGTAAGGGTCAAAACAGCATTACATGGTAGACAGTTGGTTGTCGAACCCCCCCACCTCTATTTAGGCTTGGTTTCTTTTTTTCACATAAATGGCCTCCTTAAACCTCTCTTGAACCATTCACATTCCTTTGCCAATATGTTAACATTACAATCTTCAAAGGTATGTCCTTTATCCTTAAGATGCAGGTACACGGCTGAGTCCTGATCCGAGGAATTGGCCCTTCTGTGCTGGGCCATACGTTGATGCAGTTGTGTTTGGTCTCCCCCAATACAAATCAGAGCATTCTTCACTGTCACTGCTATATGATGTTGCTTTTCGTGTTTTGTGGTATTGGGTCTTTCGGATGTACCAATTGCTGCCCAGTGTGTTGTTCGGTTTAAAGCAGACAGGGATAAGGTGTTTATTGAAAATTTCTTCATTTCTCGGAGACCCCTGCTACATATGGGATGATCATTGTCTCCTCCTGTCTTGCTTTTCCCCTCACTGTTGGTATTCGTGTTCTTTCTTTCCTTCTACTTCTTTTGACAAAGGCCCAGTCTGGATATCCACAAGTTTTAAGGGCTCCTCTGAAATGAGCCCTAAACAAGCGAAACGTCTTCAAGAACTAAACCAGTTGATCTAATTGAATACAACAGATATACATCACCGGATGAATGAGAACCTTCACAAAACAAAAAAGAGCAGTAATTTTCCATCCCAATGACCTATCTGCCAATTCAGCATTGTGTCTTTGTATAAATAAATGCAACCGAAATATGACTTCCTGTTTGCAGGCTCCTAGTTATGGTCTTGCCCTTGACCCAGACCCTGGGTTGATTCAGTTGCTCAGTAGAGATCTGAGATGTTTGACCCATCCAACAGCCAATCGTTAGAAATACTGTTAGGAAAATTCCAAGGAAGCAGTGCATCCCTGAAAGAAGAACTGTTAGAAACTTTCTGCCGAAACTGAGACTTGAAAATATATATGAATTGCCCACAGTGACTGGAATAAAATGACCATGGTGACTAGTAAATAGAGATGTTCGAAACTGTTGAGTTTCGTTCCGTTTTTGAATTTTCAAAATTGTTGAAAATTCAAACATTCAAAAATTCGAAAACGAACCCATAGAAGTCTATGAGAGAGAAAAAATTTAAAGTTTCTGTCCATTTTGAGGGACAAATAGTAAAAGTAGGTTACTGTAAATGACACAGAGACCTGGGGAATAGTCTGGGGAACCCGTAAGTAGAACCAAAATATTTGAGCTTCCGCATTCTATTTTCAAGAGTTACCGAAATAGAACGCTACTTTCGAGGGTTAGTTATATTACAAATTCGGTTTACCAAAACCATTTCTTGCTTTCGAGGGTTACCAAAATTGATCATTACTTTCGAGGGTTACCAAAATTGATCATTACTTTCGAGGGTTACCGAAATGGATCATTACTTTCGAAGGTTACCGAAATAGATCATTACTTTCGAGGTTACTGAAATCAATCATTACTTTCGTTTTGCGGTTTCAATTTTCAATTCGATAATCATCTATTTTGTTTCGATGATTATTGAAAATTTCGATAAAAATCAGAAATTCTGGGATTCCTTGAATCCGGGAGTTCTGAAAGTTTCGCCGGGACTTCGAAACCCTCAGTTTCGATTCGAAACTGGGTTCTATTCGAACCCACATTATATCTCTACTGGTGTAAATGATGCCCGCAGTGACTGGTAATTACAAAAATACCCAAAGTGACTGGTAAATATAAGATTCTACACAGACTGGTATAAAAAATGCCCACAGTGACTGGTTATAGACACCCACGTGACTGGTATAAAATGGGCAAAGTGCAGTGGCGTAACTACTGCCCCCGCCACTCCCGCAACCAGACCCAAACTTCCGGAACCTAACCAGAAGTTAGGGTCAGGTCTTTCGCTGTGTGTATTTCTTCATACACTAGATCAGCGGTTTTAAAAACAGCTAATCATGGAGGGGGGTGGGTCAGGGGCCTGGCCTCCAAACCTCGCAGGGGGCCCAGGCCCACAGTGACTGATATAAAATACCCACAGTGACTGGTATGTTAGAATGTGAGAAAGGGCACCTGATACACAAAACATATTGTGGCGCAAAGAATGAAAATAAAGCATTCACAGCACAGTCTTTAAGTTTGGTCTCATTCACCACTTGTGCTCAAAGAGTAAATACAATGCGCCTGAAACCCACACGACTGAAATCCAAGTGAGACACCACTACCCTACTCTCTTTTCGCTCACGTCCCACGCAAAAAAGCAGAGCATTTTTTTGAAAAAGCCATACGACCGGAGTGGCCACCTCCTTTCTTGACTTTTTCAGGGGTGCACCTTTCTCATGCTAAGCAATCAACATTACGCCAGTTATTTAATTAGATGATGTGAACTAGGCAAGGCTATATAACTGGAAATGAACTCTTTCTACTGATAGGTCATAATCTAACACACCACTGTGTGTTTCATTATCGTACTGGACGAAATTAATTGCATAGGCCATAATATTTTTCAGTGTATGGCCACCTTAAATGTAAGTGTAAAGAACATTTTCAGACTATTTGAACCCCAGGCCACCTGCTGTGATACAAAGTTCCAGTGCTTATTTATGGGTAAATGAATGGATTGTAGTGCTATCGATGTGAATGTAAATAATATTATTAATGGATTTATTGGACACACAGTGAGTGATAATGTAAATGATCCAGTTCCTGTACATAATAAGTGATAATCAGCACTACACAGTATAACAGTTATAATAGGGCTGGATATGGATAATGTAATGACTGTAATGGGTGTATTACCTTCCATTGATCCTATTTATATCCAGTTATTATCCTGGTCTGTTTCTCATTGGTCTATCCAGGTTTGGACACTAAGGATTGGTCAGTCCCAGCTCATTAAGCATTAAAGGGATCCTGTGTGGAGATCCCTGTGAGTTTACCAGACCAGAGACTTCATCTGATTTGGTACAGAGATATACCAATTCATATGACAAAGAAATATTCAATGAGGTGACCATCAGATGTAGAACCAGATTATAGAGACCGGACGTCCCTGATTGGAAATGGACCCAACAGCTGTCTGAGGATTAATAATGTGGAACAAAGTGAATATTATTATCCCAAAATAAATAATAACTGTAATGTTACCAAAACCTGCCGCCAAGTTCGGTCCATGTGTCAGGTAAATGTCTCATTAGATCTACAAGGACAGGATATAAAACTATCACACAATAAACAGGAACATATGGTCCCGTTAACTGTCACATTTCTTACAATAAATTCCCTATCTAGGACCGGTAATAGTTAAAGATGTAATACAGAAAGGAACTGTCCCATAGCCATAGACTACCGGGCTGAAGGCAAAACATTCACACCAGCCCAGCCAGGCAGCCTATCTCTTACAGGTCTTTTATATTATGCGAAACCTGACACTCCTCCCCCCCAATTTAATTGGTCTAAAAATAATCTTAAATCCAATTGGTTCTTGGATCTGAAACCAATTATATTTAGGGGTGTGTCTAGGAGACACTATAAAATAATCAAAGTTTCCCAGAAAAACTTTTTCAGCAACAGTTCTAGCACTGAACTTGTAGGTTATGTGAACCTGAGATCTGCAAGTAGCCAGGGCTTGACTGGGCTGCCTGAATGGGAAGTTTGGGTACAGGATCCTTGTGGAGTAATGTTTGGTCTCTCTACTAAACACAGCATCACAATGTTGCTGGTCAGTGCATATAAATAGCGCTTTGGTCTAATAGTATATTTGGTAACACTATTACAGATACAATAGAACTGATACTCCCACTATTACCCACAAGTACTCCACATCAGAGGGCAGTCAGTGAATGGCAGGAGCCCCCGGTTAATCAGAGGAAACACAGTAGCAAGTCTGAGTGGGATTTATCACAGTTTATATACAATCAGTTTGTAATCAATGCAGCCCTGCTAATTACTTAATCTGTCTGTCAGGCTCTGTAAATACAAGGTTTGTTACCATATAACTTTCATTTATGGTTTTACACTGTGTGGGAAGGATGGATAAAAAAGTTTGTAATAATTGTTACATGGGACTAGTGGAGACGACTTGGAACTTCTTGATCCTCCAATACACGTGTGTCCTGTTTACTTTTATACATGGTGGCAGATTCTGTACTGTCTATAGTTGGAGGGATGTGGATATGGTAATTTACTTCATAGGGAGGGCCTTGGATATGGTAATTCCCATCAGTAGGAGGGTTACTATGCTTGTCAATCACTTACTGATTGACACGTTGTTAGAACTTTGCAAAGAAAGACATTTTGAGGGATGGGGAAATGAAAGTTTTATGGTAAGAGAGTTGTAAAAAATTTGGACAAAAAACTTTTTTGGGCAAACCGACCAATGCATGAAAAATGTTATGGTGTGTACTCTACCTATCGGGTGTGGATCTGTCTGTCTGTCTGCATCTCTGTCTATCTATCTAGCAAGATTGCTCCATATTTCATTATTATAAAAAAACATAGGCAGATTGGTTATTGCCCTTTAATATTTTCTTTTATTTAATGTGAACAACTATTTGTTTATTTCATGATTATTTTGGTTTGTTTCTTTTAGATATTCCAAATAAACCACATTTTGTTTCCCCGATGGCTAAACACGAAGACAGAGATCACCCTTACCTGTTCAGTGGAACACACCTGTACTCTGTATCTCCCACTCTACAATGGAACATACCTGGACACCAAATCACAGACAGACAGGAACAACTATCCATGGTGGTGGAGAGTATGGCTATAATGAATACAACCCGTCCTACCAGGATCATGGAACTGCAATTCAATGTGAGGCTACATATCAACATGGAAAGACATCCCTTAGTGTGTTACTTTACTATTACATGTAAGTAGTAATATTACCTGTAGCCATATGAATGTAGTTTGCAACACCTGAACCCAAATAGAAATAAACAAAACAAACGTATCCCTGGTTATAAATAGAGATGGCTGAAACTATTAAGTATTGTTCGGTTTTATGGATCTCGGGAAAATCCCCAAAATCCAAAAAACGGAACATGCTTTCGGGGACTTCGGATCCCATTCTCGATGATATCGAACATTCGAGTTATTTTCGATAAATTAATATTATTAAAATAGCTTGAATGTTCGAAAACCATCGAAAATGGGATCCGAAGTCTCGAAATCTGAACGTTCTGTCCGGTTATGGACGGAACATTTGGATTTCAGAACCGAAGGGTTCCGTGTCGGATCCGGGTCCAAGACGGACCCGGATCCCATCTCTAGTTATAAATGAAACATATCACTGTTAGTTTATAAATCCACAACGACCCTTATTAATACTTCCCACTGAATGTAATAACTTGTATCAGTATTGTTCCTGTATCCAATAATCTGACTCTAGAGCTAAATGTAAAATAATCTAATGTAATTTCTCCTTTATCAGATTCTCCAAAAATACAAGAACTTTAGTAATTAAGGGACGAAGAAATAACAGAAGGAGATAACGTGACTCTAGTGTGTAGCAGTGATGCCAACCCTCCTGTAATAAACTATACCTGGTACATGGTCAATAACAATGGGACTGTACTGATTAAAGGCCACAGTAAGGTGATTATTGTACAGTGGGATGGGAGAATGAGAATATTACTGCTCTGCAAGGAACCAACTGGGAAACTGGAGATTGGCAATGGTATAGATCTGCAGCCTTTATGTAAGTATAAACAGACAAATCCAACCAGTAGAGTAATGTAGTATGTGGAGAGATGGGCTACCTGGAGTCTATATATCACAGAGCGATTATCAAGAGTCGCTATCGCTCTCTTGTGGAAACAAATTTCTGATGTAATAACTCTTTGGCATTGCCGTCCCATCTAAACGTAAGATGGTGTCACAACGTCTGAAAAGGTTATTTCTTTTCTGCATTGGTTGAGCCAACAATATGGGTACGTTTTGCAAAAACCACCACAACCAGAGAAAATTTTAGGCTTGTTTGTAGGCTTGCTTGTTTTCGGTGCTTCAGCAGGGGTGCCCCTACCATGAAGCAAACTGAAACATTTGCTCAGGGCACGCCCCTGCAGAACACTCAAAAGGCGGCAGTTAAAAAAAATCTTCTTTCCTGCAATACTGCATTTCAGAACCAGTCCACCAATCAGTGTTGTCAGCCCACCACACCCACCTCCATAAGCCACACCCACCTCCATAAGCCACACCCATGTCCTTGATGAAGCCACGCCACTTCACGTGCCGCCACACGTTCTACGATAGCTGGATTTAAAAGTTTTTTCGGGTGTCAAAAACCCTAGGAACACCCTGGCTCTCAGAGTTTATTTCGGTGTATTTTGTGTATTTGTAACTGTTTTACTGTTGGAATTGAGCCGAACACAATTTGGAAATCCCCAGTTCAGATCCATTGAAGCAATTTCAAAATCTGAGCCAAACATTTCAGTAATCTCAGCTCTATTATTTAGCTATTGGCACCAGTGAGCGCAAACTCCGCCATGTAACCTGGCACTTTGTTTTGGCTAATGTTATAAAACTACCACACAAGGAGACACCACAGCGCCATGTAACTTCACGTCTGCCATTGTATCGGGACATGTACTATTAAGTTTTTGATAAAACCTGTTATGTCTTCTGCACTGTCTTATATTTAAGATTGTATTGCACCACTAGTGGTATTAGTTGGTATATAATATTTGGAAATGTCCTTTATAGGTAGCCAGGAATCTTAATCCGGTGACCTTTGCAGCATTTTGCCTAAATGGTATCAGCTCTAATCCTTTTCCATCTAGCCTTTGGTATGTTAAATTAAGGAGGAAATGGGGCCATGACATTACCATGGGTGGGCTGGAGGCGGGGAAAGGCGGGGTAGAGACGGGGCTGCTGTCGAAGGTTGGGCGGGAAGTGGGTGTTACGGGGGGGCTACCAGGGTTAGTCTCTGTACGGGAGTTCAGCCGAAGACTGCTGACCCCAGGCTGCCTCAATATGCTTGGTGCATAGTTCCTAAAAAACAACAAACCAATAGTACACGTAATGATCACTGGCTGGGCTGTGATTTCCTGTAACTCAAGTTATTGAATTTACTGTTGATATGATAGATTTGTTTTTTAGGCTGTGGTATTGGTAATGGGCATGGCCAAAAATTCAATGGGCATTTGGAAAATCCCTATATGATCATCCTACCCTATAGACAGTGTTATTTCCACCCAATGTCTTTTTAATCAGGGGAAATTAATGAAGAAACGCTCACACCTACTGTATCTTCTCTTTATCAGATTCTCCCAAGTTGTCATTGGTTCATGTCTAAATGGAACGAAGGAAATAACAGAAGGAGATAATGTGACTCTAGTGTGTAGCAGTGATTCCAACCCTCCTGTAATAGATTATACCTGGTACATGGTTAATAACAATGGGACTGTACAGATTAAAGGCCACAGTAAGGTGATTATTGTAACCATGGATGGGAGAATGAGAAATATTACTGCTCTGCAAGGAACCATCTGGGAACTGGAGTTCCAATGTTATAGATCGCAGCTTAGTATAGAAATGAAGAGATAAAATGCATGTTACTCAAGTAGAGAAAGAGCCAGGGAATGCATTGTTACTCCACAGCTAGAGATAGAGAGCCAGGGAATGCATTGTTACTCCACAGCTAGAGATAGAGAGCCAGGAATGCATTGTTACCCCAGCTAGGTAGAAGGGAATGCATTGTTACTCCACAGCTAGAGATAGAGAGCCAGGGAATGCATTGTTACTCCACAGCTAGAGTTAAGAGCCAGGGAATGCATTGTTACTCCACGCTAGAGTAGAGAGCCAGGAATGCATTGTTACTCACAGCTAGGATAGAGAGCCGGGAATGATTGTTACTCCACAGCTAGAGTTAGAGAGCCAGGGAATGCATTGTTACTCCACAGCTAGAGTTAGAGAGCCAGGGAAGCATTGTTACTCCACAGCAGAGAGTTAGAGAGCCAGGGAATGCATTGTTACTCCACAGCTAGAGTTAGAGAGCCAGGGAATGCATTGTTACTCCACAGCTAGAGTTAGGGCCAGGAATGCATTGTTACTCCACAGCTAGAGTAGAGGCCAGGGAATGCATTGTTACTCCACAGTAGAGTTAGAGAGCCAGGGAATGCATTGTTACTCCACAGCTAGAGTTAGAGAGCCCGGGAATGCATGTTACTCCACAGCTAGAGTTAGAGAGCCAGGGAATGCATGTTTACTCCACAGCTAGAGTTAGAGAGCCAGGAATGCCTTGTTACTCCACAGCTAGAGTTAGAGAGCCAGGGATGCATTGTTACTCCACAGCTAGATAGAGAGCGGGAAGCATTGTTACTCCACAGCTAGAGTTAGAGAGCAGGGAATGCATTGTTACTCCACAAGCTAGAGTTAGAGAGCCAGGGAATGCATTGTTACTCCACAGCTAGAGTTAGAGAGCCAGGGAATGCATTGGTACTCCACAGCTAGAGTTAGAGAGCCAGGGATGCATTGTTACTCCACAGCTGAGTTAGAGAGCCAGGGAATGCATTGTTACCCACAGCTAGAGTTAGAGAGCCAGGGAATGCATTGTTACTCCACAGCTAGAGTTAGAGAGCCAGGGATGCATTGTTACTCCACAGCTAGAGTTAGAGAGCCAGGGAATGCATTGTTACTCCACAGCTAGAGTTAGAGAGCCAGGGAATGCATTGTTACTCCACAGCTAGAGTTAGAGAGCCAGGGTTCTACACCAACAATGATCACAAGTTTTTTTTTCTTTACAAAGTTTAATATTCAGACAAATTTATTAACATGGGGTTTTGGAAACTTCCGATTCCACAGGTTATTGTAAAAGTACGGATTGCTTTACAATACCAAGCAGTAGTAACGTGTATGTAGATTGTATGGGTGATTGTACAATTATGATCATAAAGTGTATGACCAAAATCAAAATTTGACAACCACTATTGTAATTGTACGATAACAGTCATAACTTCATACTAAAGTCCCTAAAAAAACAGTGGGATGGTTTGATTGTGTCACCCTCAGTGATTTGGCCAACCATTGGGCATGTGAATGACCAGGGTCCAGCATTCAAATCATAACAAATAAAGGGTATCTAAACTGGAACGATAATTCGAATTGACAATTACAGGAACTCTGGGTATATAATACTTACCGTACTGATACCCGCAATGGATTAGCCACATTGAGGCGGTTGATAAATCATGTGATATGGTAAAATCAATCTTTTTTGGGACTTTAAAGCCACAATTGAAAAGGCTTTAGTTTTTTTTGCACACACAAATGAGTGCAAAAAGTATTGCAAAATGTATTGCACGCTTGCACTGTGCTAATTCCAAGATTTTGCAAAATGGTACAGGCAGTGCAAAACCCTCGCAAACACATTGGTTAGAGTAGATTCTGCACTTATTTTCCAACAAGCCCCATAATTTTTTTACAACTCCACCATTTTTTGTTGATCTGTCTCCTATTTCTTTAGATATCCAGTCTGAAACATCTTACTTTCAGCTGTCAATCAGTGTCTTATTACATAAACTCTTCCACTCTGTGCAGTTTTGCTGTAACTGGAATGGTGATAGTTGGAATGTGTGAATTGCATGGTAGACAATTCTCTCTTCCAGTGCTGCCTCATAGTGATTACTGAGCATGCTTGACCATTCAGATCAGTCAGAGAGGGGGGATACTGAGCATGAGCAAAAACAAGTACTGGAATAAAGGCATGTAGCAACACTCCCCCACTTAGAATAGATGTTTATTATTGTATTTATTTATAGATTACGATGAGGCAAATTCTTTTTTCAGTTCCCTTTAACATTATATTGGCTGTATACATGATATATTTTACATGTGTGCATACAAATTTGAATTTGGTACACTACACACTGCAATGCTTACATGTCAGCAAATATTTGTGTGTGCATCCCTTTAACATATGTGCACAGACCTGCCAGATGTACATACAGCTTAGACAGTACTTCGTGGAGGGCACGATTGTGTGCGATTAGAGGGACTCTGCTTACGTTTCTCTTTAATGTAAATTGAACGATTAAAAACATATTCAAATTATTTCCATTGATACCTGTCCATATTAATATGACCCCATTTATTACATTAAATCACTTTACTGACCCCGTGTACATTTGTTCCATAGACGGTTCGGCCAAAGTCAAGTACATTGCCATAGCTGTTACAATCTCCATCGCCTTCCTTATTCTCCTCGTTTATACTCTTCGCTACAAAGTCTGGTAAATATTACTTATAATATTATTATTTCTCAATACATGGTATGTTATAAAGACCCTCTCTGTTATTATTTTGTTATATGTTCACTAGGTCTAAAGCCAAGTGACCTAAAAACCAGAGCTTCATACACACGTGTGCAATTGGGGGGGCCTGCTTGTCGGCCATTGCTGATCATCCAGCCCGGCAGATGAACGGCCACTTGGGCAGAGCAAACACCCATAGACTTACTGATAGTCGTACAATGGGTGTTCGTACCTGTGTCACAGGTCGGTCCCCTGATCACACCTATGTACGGCCTTAACTCTTCTAAAAATACACTGCACAAATATGGTAAGTTACATTGGGTAGCCAATGGTCCAATACTGTATTTAAGGCCAATAGACACTTTTTCCAATGCACATGGTCACCCAGTAAGGCTTGTATTAAATTGTACAATGGAAAACCTAAATAGAAATGATAACACTATAAACCCATTTATCAATCCAGACCACAAATGGTGTAGAAAGTATCAGAGTATTCATTAGGAATCTATCCTTTCAGATCCTCTATGAGAATTCTATTCCTTCCTTTTCTTTTTACAGGTGTGAAGAAGATCAGACCGGGAGATGATGTTAGTACAATGAGTACTCAGAGACAAACAGGGTAATAAACAGAACATGTGAACGTGTGTTCCCTAATGGTTGGAGGAGTTTTCCAGATTCAATATAACGCAGACAAGTAAACTTATTACTTGTGTTTAACCACAGTGAGTGGATGGTTGGCTAGGTTTCTATATCCACGGTATGTGGAGGGAAAAGAAATACACTGGCCCAATATTAGTCTGATGTTAAATGTTAAATTGATTTTAGTATCTGGCTGTCCAGTGGACTTACCTGGTAACATTCCCAGACCTGGATCACTCATTTGTAATTGAGATTAGAGCATGTGGCAGTTATGGGAAAGTATCAAGAACATTATCAGAATTATTATTAAGGACATTATAGAATACGGGAAATAGCAATATAAGGGCCATTATTCTATCCATTAATCTTTTATAAACTGCTTCCTTCTGACACATGTAGTTAAATGTCCCTAGTCCCATTTAGTGTTTAGAACTCGCCAGTAGAACCTTTGTAGACCCTCAATATTACACCTCCCTCTAATTCCATTTACTGTATCTTAGTAATGGACAAGGACAATAATCATTCATATATTTATGGGATTTGATGTATCCAATCGAGCCCTAGAAGACGCAATTGTAAGGGATTTAACCTGCCATCTTTCCTTCTACTGATGGGTTCACACACATCCTGGTAGGTTTAGACAATTACATTTTGTCAATGTAACAACATTTTTTTGGTTATTTTTTTGAAAATTGGAAATTATAAAGGAGTTTAGTGACAAAATGACAGCACCATCTCTATTTAATGGATAGTGTGGTATTTCCTTTCTATCAAACATAGGGGGCGATGTACTGTGTAATTGAGTTTGTATCTCTCATTACTGAAACCAGCAGTATTTCGGACAAGAATGTGGATCCTTTTACTGTTACACAGTTCTTTAGTGTTAGTTCTCCTATTATAATAAAATAATAATCATTTTATGTTTTTCAGACTGTAAATCACCGGAAGCCATATACACTGACCTTCTAATACGCCACACTTCAGAATATTCAAATTAAAGGTTACTCAATTTATTTTTAAGGATTGAGAGAAATCTCCATCCCTAAATTAATTTTTTAACTATGGTAATCGCTCTTCGTCTATCTGTACAATAGCAGACAGGGGGCGGGACCAGCGCCGGGAGGGGTGGTTGGGGGTGGAGACTTTCCCTCACATGTCCACATGTCCTTGTTGAGGTTAGGGAAGCAGCAAGAACAGGATGACTCACTGATAGCTATACCCACCTATAACACCTGTCTAACAGTTACATAGTATTGGAAGTTGTATAAAGACATACATCCATCTAGTCCAACCTTTATACCCTACCCATAATGTCTGTATAACAGTTACATAGTAACATAGTATTGGAGGTTGTATAAAGACATACGTCAATCTAGTCCAACCTTTATACCTTACCCATAATGTCTGTATAACAGTTACATAGTAACATAGTATTGGAGGTTGTATAAAGACATACATCCATCTAGTCCAACCTTTATACCCTACCCATAAGTTCTGTCTAACAGTTACATAGTAACATAGATTGGAGGTTGTATAAAAGACTACGTCCATCTAGTCCACACCCTTATACCCTAAACCACTGTTGTAACAGTTACATAGTAACATAGTATTGGAGGTTGTATAAAGACATACGTTCATCTAGTCCAACCTTTATACCCTACCCATAATGTCTGTATAACAGTTTATATACATAGTATTGGAGGTTGTATAAAGACATACGTCCATCTAATCCAACCTTTATACCCTACCCATAATGTCTGTCTAACAGTTACCATAGTAACATAGTATTGGAGGTTGTATAAGACATACATCCATCTAGTCAACATTTATACCCCACCCATAATGTCTGTAACAGTTACATAGTAACATAGTATGGAGGTTGTATAAAGACATACGTCCATCTAGTCCACCTTGATACCCTACCCATAATGTCTGTATACAGTTACATAGTAACATAGTATTGGAAGTCGTATAAAGACATACATCCATCTAGTCCAACCTTTATACCCTACACTAATGTATGTATAACAGTTACTATCAATAGTATTGTGGGTTAATAAAACATACGTGCATCTAGTCCTACCTTTAAACCCACCCATAATGTCTGTCTAACAGTAACATAGTATTGGAGGTTGTATAAAGACATACATCCATCTGTCCAACCTTTATACCCTACCATAATGTCTGTCTAACAGTTACATAGTAACATAGTATTGGAGTTGTATAAGACATACGTCCTTAGTCCAACCTTTACCCTACCCATAATGTCTGTATAACAGTTACTAGTAACATAGTATTGGAGGTGGAAGGTTGTGTTATTGTGTGCTCCTGAGCTCCAACAAGTTTCTTACTTGCAATACCATTTTTGGTTCACTGTTCTGGGCCTACTATGGCCCTCCAAAGCCCTGGTCCGGAGCCTGGGCCTTCTGCTGCTATCCTGGGCAAAAAAAACACCTTGAGCCTGGGGATCCTGATTTGCGAGGCCCTGGCAACGGCCTAAAGAGATATGTTGCTATAAAAAAAGTTAAGATCACTTGAAGTAGAATTCACAAAAAAGATTTTTGTGCTGGGGAGTTTTCTAGATCCAATCCCAATACTCAAGCTATATCTTCTGCCATGGAAAAGATGTGAGCTGCTTACCAAGGAGGAGCAGGCCTTGGGAGATGAAATTGGTCCTAGGCGGGAGGCTTATACCCTGAGGGATCGTTTCCAGGCAGAGAAGAGAGCAAATGCGGGGAATACAGCTAAGGCCCAGCCATGCTGTTCATTTCAGGTCTCCCCAGTGTCGGTGCAGGCAGGGGTGGAGGTGCCGGGGCCTCTGAAGGGAGGTCTCGGTCACCAGTTTCCCCATCAGTAACACCTGGACAAAAAGACAGAGAAGGAAATGACTGGGCTGTGGAAGATCCTAAATCCCCCGTTTGCTGAAAGAAATAAAATGTCTGGAATCTCCCATAAAAGAGCAGGAACTGGAATTCTCCACGGATGAGAATCAGGCAAAGAGGAGGAAAATAGG
This sequence comes from Hymenochirus boettgeri, assembly GCA_019447015.1. NCBI lineage: Eukaryota > Metazoa > Chordata > Amphibia > Anura > Pipidae > Hymenochirus > Hymenochirus boettgeri. The sequence continues at coordinate 229,735,070 of CM033475.1, forward strand.
GGAAAGCACAAGAAAGTAAGAAAGTTGTGGTTTCCAAATTGTTTTCCAACCTGCAGTGCAAACCCCTTTAATTCCACTAACACCAAGTGCTGGAGTCTACCACAACCAAACATGGCTGGAACATGTGGTTCGGCGCAATCTTGGATCCTGTTAGTGCCAGTTGACATCACACCCTGCAGCTACCATGCTCCATGTCCCCCTGACTGCCAAACCTGCCCAGAAGGAGAAGAGTCTGTCATGCGGCTGGTAAGGAACGTACAGATAAAGTTCCCATATGTAAAGAGGCAATCTTTAAGTTTCAGGGCAGTGAGAGGAAAGTACCTGCACGGCCATTTTGGATCCAAAGGCGTGTGTCAGCTGGTTCTGGTTTTCCAGAGGCTGTGGTTCAGGAAGGAGATGATCTCGCAGTGGACCAATCAGCACAGATCCTGCTATTAGCACTGCACCTGAGGAAGCTAAGGAGAAGAGAGGGTCAGGGAAGCAGGAAGTTATTTCAGCTGGTCCCAGCAAGTCCCGGCGGCCATCTTGGTAGAGGAAGAGTTCAGCAAAGAGGTTTGCCCTACAGTTAAAGTCCCCAACAAGTTTTATTGGGAAGAAGGCGGTGGCAGGTTCAGGGGAATCTAAAATCTTGGTTCCTAAGCTGGAGATGTCGGAAGCTCTGGGTGATCGATCCCCCCAGCATCCGGAGAGATGGCGGCAGAGCCTGAGGCCAGCGGGATGGAGGGTCCACCATAGGTGGTAAGTGGGATCACCCGGTCCCGTTGGCCCGCACCTTTTCCCTTCCCCTGCTCCTGCTGTGTCTGTCTCCCAATCTCCCTCTGTGTCCAGCTCAGTGTCTGTGTCCAAGGCTCCCCCTTCCAGTCTGTGCTGTCCCCCCTGTAAGATCTGCTGGATCATCTGGTCCCATTGTGGCAAAGGTTCAATCTGTTTCCGCTAAGCAGCCTCCAGTTTCACCTGCAGGACCAAACCTACATCATATGCGTCGCTGCCAGAGCACTAATTCTGCTACAAGGAGGACTGTTCCTGCTAACGCACAAACATCTGTGTATGGTAACATGTACGTGGCGGTGGGGGTAGGAGAATGTGGTGAACTTGAAGTGGGTGGGGGAGGGCCCTTCTCCGGATAGGCAGCAGGTGATTGACAGACTCCTCCGTTTGGTTTGAGGCAGTGACATCTTGCCTTTATTTCTGGGCCCAGTCCGGGGGAGTTGTCTCAGCTTTGTGTCCCCCCAAGGTCTGATGAGTTTTGGAAAAGTATGACAGGGATCCTGCTTGGTGGATTGGCTTTCGGGTGTGGCGGTTTCCCGGCCGGTTCGTGAGAGTGACCATAAAGGTCTTTAATGAGAGCATTCCGCCCATCAGACTCCTCCGCACCTGGCTTGGGAGATACGGCTCCGTCCAAGCGACCTGTTTAAAAACCTTGATGACAGTGGAATTTGGGATGGTGGTTGGAAGTGCAGGTTAAACTGAACACAGTCCGTAATGTTACCCAGCAATCCCGAATTCTGCCTTTATCGGCAGGATAGATACAATGCTTCTTACCCGCCAGCCGCGTCAGTGCTGGAAGTGCGGGTCGTTTCGTCATCTTTCAATGTATTGTGACAAACTGAAGTGTGCCCTATGCCTTGAGCTGGGGCACAATGCGAAAGACTGCCCTAACAGTGTCTGTTGCAACCTCTCGGTGAGATGGGGCACACTTACACCTCTTGCCCCGTCTCTTGGCAGCAAGTTGCGCAAGAGTTTGCAGAGGAGATGGTAGTCTCCGAGGAAGTGAGCTCTGAGGTTGTAGCAGTTGCTGGGGAGCAGTGGACACGGAGAAGTGTCCCCTTCGCATTGCTCTGGGGCCAAGAGAGTACCACCATGCCTGCGGAGCCTGTCACTGTGACTCCACAGGAAGCTCCCAGCAGAGATGACTAAAAATATATCAGGGTCACCCAAACCCAAGCTCATTTCTGGACCTATTTATAAGCCCGAAGCCAGGGTTACCAGATCAAGTCAAGGGGGGCTCTTGCCCAAATATCTCACCCAGTTGGTAACTCTGCTTCCAGAGTCCGAAGGTCCTCCGCTGTTGAGAAGGGGGGATGGAGTTTGGTGGGAAGTGGGAGGAGCAAGAGGAACAAGCCCATTCCCAAATTGTCTATTCCGCTTAAAAATCCTTACTCGTGTTAGGAGAGGACAGTCTGGAGGAAGAAATAGCGAGGCTAGAGAGAGATTAGCTAGAGAAACCTCTTCTTCCAGTGATTTAATTTTTATAGACAATCAGGAGCTGAGCGGTTGCCATCCGGCTCTCTAGCTAAGAGGGAAGGGTCCGATGATGAGGGGAGGAGGGTAAGGAAGGGTAAATGAAAACCCCCCATAACTTCATTCACCTTGTAAATGGCTGTGCCCCCTCCAATAAGATGTGCAACCATTAATGTTGCCTCATCCAAGTCTTGTAAGTGCACGTAGCATGGCGTTATTTTTTCTCTCCCGAATTGAGGCAGACATTTTCTTTTTGCAGGAGACCCGGCTCACCACCTTGGCTGAGATCCATCGCGCCAAGGGGGACTGGTCCTGTGGACCGTCCTTTTGGTCTCTTGCCGCCGAGCCTTACATGGAGTGGCTGTTTCTTTTTAAAAACAGATTGGTAACAGTCAAACGGGTGATTGAAATCGAGATGGGACGCTGCATCTTATGGATGTTCTGGTGAACAGTTCGCCTCTGCGGCTAATAAATTTTTATGGCCCTCAGACGAAGGCCGAGAGGAAGGAATGTTTACCAGAATAAAGCCCTTTCTTTTTACAGCCCAGCCTGTAGTGTTTGGTGGGGATTTTAACACCATCGCTAGGCCAATGGACAGGAGAGCCAGGCTGGCAGGTTGGGGTACGACAGCGTATTTTTGAATGGCTTAGTTAGAGGGCAGGTCTGGTAGATGTGCACATTCACCCAATCTCCAGGCCTCACGGGTTACACTTTTCATAGAGGTAGTAGTAGTAGTAGGATAGATAGGTTTTTTGTTAAAAAGGACTCTATTACTTCTCCTCTTGAGGTGAAGGCAGTAGAGTTCTCAGATCACTGTTTGGTGGTCATGTCCTTGAATATTCCAGAGGCCCCCTCGAGAGGTAAGGGTTCTGGCACCTCAATTCGACCATCCTTGACGAGGAATGTACTAAACAGTCTTTTTTGGCCTTCTTTCAGGATCAGGAGTCCTGAAGGATGTCTGCCGCAGTAGGGCGGAATGGTGGGAGATCACCAAAAAGAGGACCGCACGACTCTTTCGAGGCCTAGCGATTGATAAGGTACAGAGTAAATATCTGCCTATCTAAAACTTAAGAGGAAGTTGGATAGGCTGGTGTCTGATTGTGGTGACTTTGGGGAGATCAACCAGGGTAAAGTCTCAGATGAGGAGGTTCCAGTATACCGGCTGGCCTCCCTGAACTTGAGAGGAATTATGGGTCACACCATTCTCCCGATCCCTATCAGAGTTGCAGGGACTCCATCGCTCGCAAATCGATTAGCGGTTTGCGGGGGAGTGATGGGACCCTGGAGACATCTCCAGCAGGTATCGTACAATTACAATAGTGGTTGTCAAATTTTGATTTTGGTCATACACTTTATGATCATAATTGTACAATCACCCATACAATCTACATACACGTTACTACTGCTTGGTATTGTAAAGCAATCCGTACTTTTACAATAACCTGTGGAATCGGAAGTTTCCAAAACCCCATGTTAATAAATTTGTCTGAATATTAAACTTTGTAAAGAAAAAAAAACTTGTGATCTATCCTTTTTTTACCGTGTATTCCCTCTACAGTACAGACGCTGCACACATTGTAATAGTAAGCAGGACCAAGCGTTGTGTACTGGCAAGATCAGAAGAAAGTTCCAAGTTGTCTCTATAGTCCCACATTATAATGATAATAATATAATCATAATTAGGCATATAGAGTAGTAATGTAATAACGGAGACAGTAAATGTAATTAATGGCTGCATTATTGTAAATGATTTTATACTGTGATCATTCTAACTCAGACTGGTTACAGGTGTTTTAACCTGATTAACCTGTGGCTCTCTATATGTTTTCAAAATACATTCCATCATTCCCTGACTGCCCCTGCTATTAGAGAGTGCCACTGGGAAAAATGGCAGGGTGTAGTTCAACTAAAGCCACAGAAATGTTGTTCAAAGCCAGTCAAGCTAGGGCAGGTCTTATTTTAGGTTAGAGATTTGCAAGTAGATGGTTTGGACTGTAGAAATGAATATTTTATAGCTCCTGGGTTTCTTACCTATGGTGTCATTGTGTAATAGTCCATAAACAGCACATACATGTTAATATAACAGATATATGATAATAAAAGATTGCTCTCCCCCTCCCTTCCAGGAAGCATTGCATCTTTCCTTGATCCCACGCACAGACATCCTCACCAATCATGAGTCAAAAGAGTTTTGGCCAATCATGGTAGAGATATCAGGAACCAATCGGATTGTACCATTTATGTCAATGATCCCACGGAACTAAAAACAGAATTTCTCCTCACCCTCCTTCGCTTTCTCTCTCCTTCCATCCACGAACCCGGCAAAGATTCCTCCTACCTTCTGTTGGCAAAGAAGTATTGACTTAGGAGTCAGGAACAGTTTCCGGGATTGCACCTCTGCTAGTACATTAAAGTCCCTGACGCCGACGTAATGCCGTTATGGTGGACTGCTCAGGTATGATGCGCGGGTCAGGGCAATGGTTGATAGGAAGGGGGAGGAAGCGATATAGCAGGTACTGGAAGTTTATAACATCCAATGAAAAGTTTTTTTTAATGTTTTGACCAGACGATAAGGGTCAGTAAGGCAAGGGGGAACGCTGTGTGTAAAAAATCATTTTTGGGATGGACTTGCCCTTTATAAAACATGCAGGAATCCGTTTAACATGCAAACAATTGATTATAAAGGTATATCTGTGATTTTACATTAACCCTTTCCCTTCCTCTGTAGTCATCATCAGAACTTCATAATCTGATATGTTGTAAGCAAGTAGCATGTTTATGTCAGATTGAATCAGTTTATCAATGGTTATATATATATATATATATATTTCCTATTGTATGACTCAGTAACCTATCACTCTGTCTACTTTATTATGTTACCTGTGTATGTAATATGTATGACTTTATATAATAGTATTACCCTGTATGTAATATATGACTATTTAATTGAAAGTGCCACGCAAGATGTTGGCGCTATATAAATCCATAATAATAATAATAATAATAATAATTAATAATAAATATTTATACATATATTAAAGGGTATCTCCACTGATAATTTTTTTTTATTTCTATTTAGTTTTATTGAAGAACAGGAGGTAAAGGAGCTGTGTCTTACCTCCCGTTCTTCAATAAATTCTGCAGGGGCTGGGAAGGTAAGGAACTACCAGATCGCTCGCTCCTCCGCCACGTAAGTTCTTATCGTTAGAAATGGTGCTAATTTTTCCCAACCAATCAGGTGTTAGCTTTCAAATGTTAAATAATATCTGATTGTTGGGGCAAAATTAGGACCATTTTAAAGGGAAACTGTGGTCCAAAAATGATTAAGGTAATGAGGTGAGGAAACTGGCCTTTCATTTAAACTTAACTTGTTTGGTGACCACAGTTCCCTTTTAACGATAAGAACTTTTATGAATCTCCTGTGTATGCTATGCATTGTGCAGCACATAGAATACGAACAGGGTTATTCAATAAAAGTTTAAAATGGTGCTAATGTTGCCCAACCAATCAGATCTATTTAACATTTGAAAGCTAATCTGATTGGCTGGGGCAAAATTAGCACCATTTTATACGATAAGAACTTTTATGAATAAGGACCCTTGAAAGACAGAAAAAAGCAGCAGCCCTACAAACAGTTTCTTTAAAGGCACGGATGTAATCTCTTAAAGTCCAACACATATAATACATCAACGTTTATTGATAAAAGCCTATGTTCTCAGAAAACTCGAATTTGTCTCACTCTATATATATATATAAATATATATATACACATATACAGAGAGATACCAGATTATCCAGTGAATGAAGGACACAACAGTTGTTACAAGCAGAGCTGCATTTATTACAGACTGGTGGCTTTTACACTGCAATTATTCACACTCAGTTGCTGCATGTGTCTCTGATATCCCTTGATATCATGTTGCTCTCTAGATGGTTTGCAATCATCTCCCTCTGTTCTATTACTAGAGATTATTTCTGGGAAATATTGGAAGTTTGGAACCAGATATTCAATAGCTTGTTATTCAGATCTCCTGTTAGGTACTTAGTTGGTAAACAAATCAAAAGTTTACTTTTTTTATCTTAGATACAGAAAGCCAAACACTGAGAACAAACTGAGAGCCATCTGAACTAAGGCTGCCCATCAAGCACCCAGCCAGAATCACTCAATAAGCTTATACCCCAGTACATGCCTCAAAACAAAGATTTAACACTCAGATGAAATGCAAAACTGAAACTAGCTCTCCTTACTGAACATTCACTATTTGTAGTGATTCCTAAACCACACCCCAATATCTGATTGGTCAAGATCCAGATCCAACCAGATTTAAGATGTATCTAGATAAATCAGACTTTGCGGGGTGTGTTGATAGATAGTATTAAAAGTGAGAAATGTGAGTTACATCTTAGTATAAGCTCAGCAGTTGTGCTGACATGTCTTGTAATTGTGTAGATGTTTGTGGTGGGACAGGTTGAGTCTTTTAGGATCTTTAGCTTTCCCAATCAAGCCATTCCTGGATACCCCTAGTGGAAGCTAAGGGTCAAAAGGGAGGGTGTATGTGTGATCTTCTGATAAACTTTGGCAACTGGAGGCTCTACGGATGCCCTCTTGGTGGTTCCTTCCAGCTGGAAAACTGTGAAGGTAAAATAATCTCAACCACCACGCAGAGCACTTGTATGTTCAATGTGGTATTAGAACACAAGAAGCACCAACCACGGCTTTCAATTTAAAAAAAATGTGTATAGATATTAGCTGTGCAGTTTCTGCTAGTGTAGGGACCTGACTGGGAAAGCTCAATGTGCACTCCCAGCCATGGTGGCTCTTTTTTTTCCTCGGCTATTGTGTTTTATTTGCTGGCAAGCATCCCGAATACAGCATTGATGAAAGATTCTAATTCTAACCTCTGGTTATTGGAGGACCATGGGAAGACATTCTGTACAATTTACCTTTCACATTGCTGAGAAACAGGGCTTGACTAAAAATAGTCTTCTTAATAACTTTATAAAATCACTGAACTTGAATATGATTTGTTTCTAACAAGTTTGGCCAACACTACTGTAGATGTCATTGGACCATTAGTTCCAGTATTCTCCAAGTTACACTCTCCCACCAGTAGAAGAAAATCAGAATGGATTGTGGGAGTTGCTAATTAGGAAAGAAATTAAATCTTATTTACTTTTTTTAGAGAGACCTGTAAATTACACAACTCTCTCTATGCTCATGTTTACACAGACACATTCCAGGCATTCCATTCCTTACCAATAACATTTTCCAAGTAAATTTGGGAGAGTTTTTACCACACCCACTTTACACATCATGCAAATAAGGAAAAGAGAGACTTGTGGTTAAAAATAGGTGTGGTAAATAGCTTGACTCCATTGCACATGTCAGAAAGCTCAATGAGGAACAGTTAGAGGAAGAAACAGATATACAAGGAAATGGCTCTTACTCTCTACTTATTGAGACTTTGAACAGACACTACAGGGGAACTATAAGGAGACATGTAAGGTAAGGTTTTTGAACACTACACAGTGGGCCATAGTGGGTTAAATTTTAGTTTTGGGGGTGGACATGCCCTTTAAGCTATAGCAATGTTGCAGGCATGCCTAGTAGTTTTTGTGTCAGTGACACTGTCTACTCAGGGGGGGCGATGTTTTATTTAGACAGAAACATATATTTCTTAATGATGCAGGAAGAAACAAATACAGAGAGTAGAACCATTGGAAAGCAATTAAATTATGGAAGGAAACAAGGAAAAGCTGTTTTAGTGAGGTAGTGCCCCTTTAAGGGCTTCGGGAAAAAACAAAAGCTACTTTACAAACTTTTAAAAATTCCTCCATACTTCTTTTCCCCCACAAGTTTTAAAGTTATAACACGTTGCCATTGGTGGTGATTGAGTAATTGCATAACTTTGAAATGTCATAGACTCAGATTGTTCAGGGCAGTACAATGATTTATTTCGTTTGTCATGTTGTTGCTGTGATAGGAGAATAGAGCTGTCAATCTTGAGGAGCAGCGAACATGTGATGTCACAATCTCATTTGACCGCATACTTAGTCTGCTATTCTCATTGCACGCACACCACATCTCCCTTAAAAAAATCCAGATATGGCTGGGACATCACGGATATTCATGCATAATCCCTTTATCCTGGGTAACCAGGTTAAAATCCCTGTTTTCTAAGGGTGTCCCTTTTTACACACCTGTATCTTTCAGCATTTTCAGCATTTTCATCCTGGGATAATTCCACAGCTTGTGCCAGCCAATCGGAGTACAGAGCTCTGCCCCATCCGGCCTCTTGTTGGGGGTGGGGTGGTGTTATTTTACCCTCTGTCTCCATTCTGTGTACAGCATTCTGCTACCAAGGCATGTTGGGAGTTGTAGTTTCCAAAACATCTGGAGTTCCAAAGTTTGGTCCAGCAAACCCCCAAGAGAAAGTTTACCAGTCACATTCAGTAAGTCTAAGAGCATTTGTGTGTGCTAAGTTTACTAGCCATGTTGTCAGCCCTCCAGTTAATTAGCCAGTTTTTTCAGCCCTCAGTTCATTAGCAGTATTGTCATCCCTACAGTTTATTGAAATGTATTCAGAAATTTAAAGGGTATCTCCACCCTGAATTTTTTTTATAAAGACGTCCGACAGCCATTAGCATGCTTACCTCCTGGATTTAGACCAGGTTGCAGTCAGTCGGAAGCAGTTATTGTCCAGAGAAGACGGAAGCCCCCACTTTCTATTTCTATATTTCATACCCAGTTATCTCTAAAGGGTTAGGGCTATGCAACAAATTCATTTCAATCCCTCCCATGAAGGAAAATAGGGTGGGAGCATACATGAGATTGGTCAGCTGTAACACAGAGAAACTAAAAAAAGAACATGTTACTTGTCCCCCTAGAGGCATAAAAGACAATAACTTACAAGAAAGAATCGTGGTATTAAAGCCAACCGATAAAGGGGGGGCACTGGTGATAATGTTGAAATAACAATATTGCAAGAAATATACAACAGTCTGAAGAAGGAGTAAGGTCACACCGAATGTCATGTGGAATAAAACATTTTTCGGTTATAACACTGGTGTGCGCTATTTGTTGATTATCTACAGTTACTATTCTACCACTGGCAGTGGCATCATAGCTGCAACCATCATATTTACTTTTTACTAATTTTTTTTTTTTAAAGCTTAAATTCAATGGAAGTTTCTGATTTTTTTCTCCCGTTGACTTCTATTGGTCCATTTCCAGGTTTTTATCAGAATTCCGAAAAAACGGAACAAAACTTGCTGGTTTCGAACATCTCTACGGTCCTCAGATCTGTGTGGCCGATGATAAAAACATTGGCTGGAAATGCCCTTTTGCCCTCAAAGAACAACACCCAATATACCTTATGGAAGGTGCAGCCAGAGCAGTCTATTTCTTTTTGATGCACAATTCGAATCCTATTTAATTAATCTTTTAATTGTCAGGGATTTCATTTAATTTAAACTTAACAGAAAAGTTTATTTATGTAAATACATATAAACACGTGCTGGTTACTCAACAGGCTAGTGGTAACAGAGTAAGAACAGAGTAACAAGTATACCCAAAACTGACCCTACGCCCAAGCCAATAATGCATGGAAGAGGAGGATATCCAGTTCCCCTTCACACACCGACCTATGCGGTCACCCTTAACCTCGTAAAATACTAATTGTCATTCATTACTAGAGAACCCATGTCACATACCTCCTACTGATATACATGCAGCATTTATACATTTTCCATTGAAAATTACAATAAACATATTCCATTGATATAAACTACAATAACATTCCATTGATAAATACAATAAAAATATTCCATTGATAAATTACAATAAACATATTCCATTGATAAATTACAATACAAATATTATATATTACATATATGTCCTTATCTTCACCAGTTCTTCCCAATGGAAAGCAAAACCAATATACAGAACTCTCCCCCAGTCTTCCTCTTTCTATTTTCTCTTCCTGTCAGTCGGCCTAAAATAGCCCAATGGGTTTTGGATGAGATATACTATAACATTATTCTAGGGCTGGTCTACAAAAAACACAAAAACCCTAAAGTTGTGTCTTGTGGTAAAGTAAAGCACTGTACAATATTGTAAGTACTTAATTTATAATGTCAATGTAGGCTAAAAGGTAAATAATAATTATAGGTATTGATAGAAAGAAAGGTGGACCTTGGCGACTGGGCTTAAAATAATTTGTTACAACTTGGACTACTGTAATTGCTTTTATCCAGGGTTTATGGGAAGATCTTTGAAGTAGCGACCTTATAGAGATATAGCTAATATACAATTAGAATTGTTTGTTCACTAGAATTCTATTGTTTATATCTTATATCTATTATATCTTATTATACTACAGGAGAGACATTTGTGGTCAATATCCCAGTATAATGTACATATTAAATGTATAAGGAATCTGCTTAACTGAGGGGGAATGAATGTTTTGACTAAGTGTAAGTCTCTGGACATTCCTGGATGCTCCCACCTCATGCATAGCTAAGCAGGGGGATGTTACAACAAGGGGCTTAAGAATCACTGTAACCCCTATAACTTTGTTCTTACTGAGGGGACATGCTAAATGTGGCATGGATCATGTTTCCTTCTCGCCCCGAGACACAGGACTTCTAGTTGTAGGGTCTGTGAATGTTTAACCCATTTTATTTTATATAACTGTTTGACCTATTGTGTGTCATTTATTGTAACACCATTTGCTATTATTTTTGTATTATGTGCACTGTCCACCTTTTGGTATAATAAATCTAAAATTTAATAAGTTTTGTCTTTGATGCTCTAAAAGAACTCAGTTAGCCTCTTATAAGTTCTATGTGTTTGGATGGTCTTTAGGTCCATTGAATGATTTGATTGTGTAAATGCTAGTAACTCTGTGACTGCTGAAAGGGGAGTGTGATTGTTGATGCTGATTAACCCTTTGGTTGCTGGAGTGAGTGGTGTGTGTTAACCATTTAGCTGCCAGGACAGGGGGGTGCATAGTCAGTGAGAGTCAAGATGATTATTTGGTGTCCCCAAGGCCTTAAAATTGGGGTGGTGGCAGCGAATACTGATTGATTGGTCAGATCAAGTGCCCAGCAAAATGGCGTTTGTGACTAACCAGTCTATGGCTGTCTCTTGGATTTATTCGCATATGACTGAAGGGGAGCACTTATGCCTTTTACACTCCCTATCTTATTAAATTTCTTAGTAAAGTCTTAGCAAAATTATTATATATACATCCACTGTTTGCCTGAATCTAAATTCTGACTCACTTCTTTATAAAACCAAAGTAAATTTGTCTGCCACAACCTATTTCTTATAAATCCATGCTGACTACTACTAATAAGTCAGTTTGGAGACAAAGTCAAGGATATGATCCCGTAACAAAGTTTCCAGCATCTTCTCTACCACTGATGTTAGGCTTACAGGTCTATAGTTACAGGCTGTGGAACGACTACTTTTTTGAATATTGGTATTATATCTGCTTCTTTCCAATCCAATGGCACATCACCAGACAAAAGTGAATCTGAAAGTTAAAAAAAATAATGAAAATATTACAGGGAGATTCAATAAAAGTTTATTGATACAAAGGGGCAAATTTGCCCCAACTAATCAGATCTTATTTAACATTTGAAAGCTAACATCTGATTGATTGGGGCAAAATTAGCACCATTTTTTATGATAAGAACTTTTATTAAATAACCCCGATAGTATGTAATATTTGTACTAACTGTAGTTTCTAAAAGATTAGCCTTCTTCATATCTCCACATTATCTGGCAACTTACAAACGTTTACAGCCTACACAGAACACATAATAACATTTTTCCATGGCCGACAGTGAGTCTTCCAGCTGACCACATGCTAATGTTGAACGATCGGACAGGATGAAAATTGTATAATGTGCACCAGCCCTTAAGATGCGAGAATATATTTTATCTGCTTCTGGTCTTATTGATATTAACTGGTTTAACTGTTTCTGTACCATAACCTCTGTCAACCAGAGCGAACTCAACATTTGGTTAGTTTTAGGGGCACTATGCAACCCTTATGTTGCCTCTTGGGATAATGATAAATAATGTAACAGAGTTTTTACATATAAGTATAACATATAAGTGTGTAGTTATAAGTTTTACTTTTTACTGAATTTTTTAATGTTTGGTTTAATGATGAACCCAAATGTGGTTTCTAGACAAAACTCCAGTTCCGCAGTAGACATTTCATAGGTAGAATTACAGACCAATTCTGACCCGACGGCAACAAAAAAAGTTAGAAGTGAACTTCTCAATTACACTCTCATGACGTCTCGAATGGAGATTTTATATCCTTGAACATTGTTTATTTTCTATTTAACAGTGTCAAACAGAACATTTAAGGCCATAACGTTCGGACAATATAAACCACAGTGAATGAAGCTTCATTTCCATAAGGACAGTCACAGTCGCTCTTTCTTTACAAGGATCTTTTCATGGCTTGCTTTCAAGGTAAACAGCGGCATTTTCTAGATCTTTTGCCACCTGAAACTAGAGGGTCGACTTAACAAAGAATGCTGAACTGGAGGGCTGTCTTAAAGGGGAAGTTCAGTGCAAATACATATGCTTTTAAGAAAAAAAGAGCAGTATATCTGTTGTATTCAATTAGATCAATTGGACTTGAAGTTTAGTTCTTGAAGACGTTTTCTTGTACCCTGGAAAATCCCAATTAGCATATCACAGCCAGGTGTTAAGGGTGTGATTGGATAGTGGCTAAGAGGGTTATAGGAACGCCAGAGTAAGGGTCAAAACAGCATTGTACATGGTAGACAGTTGGTTGTCGAACCCCCCCACCTCTATTTAGGCTTGGTTTCTTTATTTTCACATAAATGGCCTCCTTAACACTCTCTTGAACCATTCACATTCTTTGCCAATATGTTAACTTACAATCTTCAAAGGTATGTCTTATCCTTAAGATGCAGGTACACGGCTGAGTCCTGATCCGAGGAATTGGCCCTTCTGTGTGGGCCATACGTTGATGCAGTTGCTGTTTGGTCTCCCCCACATACAAATCAGAGCATTCTTCACCATTGACTGCATATATGATGTGCTTTTGTGTTTTGGTATTGGGTCTTTCGGATGTACCAATTGCTGCCCAGTGTGTTGTTCGGTTTTAAGCAGACAGGGATAAGGTGTTTATTGAAAATTCTTCTTAATTTCTCGGAGACCCCTGCTACATATGGGATGATCATGTTCTTCCTCTGTCTTGCTTTTCCCCTTCACTGTTGGTATTCGTGTTTTTCTTTCCTCTACTTCTTTTGACAAAGGCCCAGTCTGGATATCCACAAGTTTTAAGGCTCCTCTGAAATGAGCCCTTAAAACAAGCGAAACGTCTTCAAGAACTAAACCAGTTGATCTAATTGAATACAACAGATATACCATCACCTGGATGAATGAGAACCTTCACACAACAAAAAAGAGCAGTATTTTCCATCCCAATGACCTTAATCTGCCAATTCAGCATTGTGTCTGTGTATAAATAAATGCAACCGAAATACTGACTTCCTGTTTGCAGGCCTAGTTATGGTCTGCGCCTTGACCCAGACCCTGGGTTGATTCAGTTGCTCAGTAGAGATCTGAGCATTTGACCCACCAACAGCCAATCGTTAGAAATTACTGTTAGGAAAATTCCAAGGAAGCAGTGCCTCCCTGAAAGAAGAACTGTTAGAAACTTTCTGCCGAACTGAGACTTGAAAAATATATGAATTGCCACAGTGACTGGAATAAAATGACCATGGTGACTAGTAAATAGAGATGTTCGAAACTGTTGAGTTTGTTCGTCTTTTGAATTTTCAAAATTGTTGAAAATTTCAAACATTCAAAAATTCGAAAACGAACCCATAGAAGTCTATGAGAGAGAAAAATGTAAAGTTTCTGTCCATTTTGAGGGACAAATAGTAAAAGTAGGTTACTGTAAATGACACAGAGACCTGGGGAATAGTCTGGGGAACCCGTAAGTAGAACCAAAATATTTGAGCTTCCGCATTCTATTTTCAAGAGTTACCGAAATAGAACGCTACTTTCGAGGGTTAGTTATATTACAAATTCGATGGTTACCAAAACCATTTCTTGCTTTCGAGGGTTACCAAAATGATCATTACTTTCGAGGGTTACCAAAATTGATCATACTTTAGGGTTACGAAATGGATCATTACTTTCGAAGGTTACCGAAATAGATCATTACTTTCGAAGGTTACTGAAATCAATCATTACTTTCGTTTTGCGGTTTCAATTTTCAATTTGATAATCATCTATTTTGTTTCGATGATTATTGAAAATTTCGATAAAATCAGAAATTCTGGGATTCCTTGAAATCCGGAGTTCTGAAAGTTTCGCCGGGACTTCGAAACCCTCCGTTTCGATTCGAAACGGGTTCTATTCGAAACCACATTAATCTCTACTGGTTAATGATGCCCGCAGTGACTGGTAATACAAAAATACCCAAAGTGACTGGGAAATATAAGTTCTACACAGACTGGTATAAAAAATGCCCACAGTGACTGGTATAAGCACACCACAGTGACTGGTATAAAATGGGCAAAGTGCAGTGGCGTAACTACTGCCCCCGCCACTCCCGCCAACCAGACCCAAACTTCCGGAACCTAACCAGAAGTTAGGGTCAGGTCTGTGTGTGTATGTTTCCTTCATACACTAGATCAGCGGTTTTAAAAACAGCTAATCATGGAGGGGGGTGGGTCAGGGGCCTGGCCTCCAAACCTTGCAGGGGGCCAGGCCCACAGTGACTGATATAAAATACCCACAGTGACTGGTATGTTAGAATGTGAGAAAGGGCACCTGATACACAAAACATATTGTGGCGCAAAGAATGAAAATAAAGCATTCACGCACAGTCTTTACGTTTGGTCTCATTCTACCACTATTTGTGCTCAAAGAGTAAATACAAGATGCCCTGAAACCACACTGACTGAAATCCAACGTGAGACACCACTACCCTACTCTCTTTCCGCTACGTCCCACGCAAAAAAGCAGAGCATTTTTTTGAAAAAGCCATCGACCTGGAGTGGCCACCTCCTTTCTTGACTTTTTCAGGGGTGCACCTTTCATCATGCTAAGCAATCAACATTACGCCAGTATATAATTAGATGATGTGTGAACTAGGCAAGGCCTATATACTGGAAACTGAACTCTTTCTACTGATAGGTCTATATCTAACACACCACTGTGTGTTTCATTATCGTAATGGACGAAATTAATTGCTATCGGCCAATAATATTTTTCAGTGTATGGCCACCTTAACTGTAAGTGTAAAGAACATTTCAGACTATTTGAACCCCAGGCCACCTGCTGTGATACAAAGTTCCAGTGTTATTTATGGTAAATGAATGGATTGTGTGCTATCGATGTGAATGTAAATAATATTATTAGGATCTTATTGGACACACAGTGAGTGATAATGTAAATGATCCAGTTCCTGTACATAATAATGTGATAATCAGCACTACACAGTATAACAGTTATAATAGGGCTGGATATGGATAATGTAATGACTGTAATGGGCTGTATTACCTTCCATTGTCCTATTTATATCCAGTATTATCCTGGTCTGTTTCTCATTGGTCTATCCAGGTTTGGACACTAGGATTGGTCAGTCCATGTCCATTGAAGCATTAAAGGGATCCTGTGTGGAGATTCCTGTGAGTTTACCAGACACGAGACTTCATCTGATGGTACAGAGATATACCACTTCATATGACAAAGAAATATTCAATGAGGCGAATCCATCCGATGTAGAACCAGATTATAGAGACCGGACGTCCCTGATTGGAAATGGACCCAACAGCTGCTCCCTGAGGATTAATAATGTGGAACAAGTGAATATTATTATCCCAAAATAAATAATAACTGTAATGTTACCCAAAACCTGCCGCAAGTTCGCGTCATGTGCAGGTAATGTCTCATTAGAATCTACAAGGACAGGAATAAAACTATCACACAAAAACAGGAACAATTATAGGTCCCGTTAACTGTCACATTTCTTACAATAAATTCTATCTAGGACCCGGTAATAGTTAAAGATGTAATACAGAAAGGAACTGTCCCATAGCCATAGACTACCAGGGCTGAAGGCAAAACATTCACACAGCCCAGCCAGGCAGCCTATCTCTTACAGGTCTTTTATATTTGCGAAACCTGACACTCCTCCCCCCCAAATTAATTGGTCTAAAAATAAATCTTAAATCCAATTGGTTCTTGGATCTGAAACCAATTATATTTAGGGGTGTGTCTAGGAGACACTATAAAATAATCAAAGTTTCAGAAAAACTTTTCAGCCACAGTTCTAGCCACTGAACTTGTAGGTTATGTGAACCTGAGATTGCAAGTAGCCAGAGGCTTGACTGGGCTGCCTGAATGGGGTTGGGGATAGAATCCTGTGAGTAATGTTTGGTCTCTCTACTAAACACAGCATCACAATAGTTGCTGGTCAGTGCATATAATAGCTGCTTTGGTCTATAGTATATTTGGTAACACTATTACAGATATAATAGAACTGATACTCCCACTATTACCCACAAGTACTCCACATCAGAGGGCAGGTCAGTGAATGGCAGGAGCCCCAGGTTAATCAGAGGAAACAATGTAGCAAGTCTGAGTGGGATTTATCACAGTTTTATACAATCAGTTTGTAATCAATGCAGCTGCTAATTACAGAATCTGTCTGTCAGGCTCTGTGTAATACAAGGTTTGTTACCATATAACTTTCATTTATGGCTTTTACATGTGTGGGGGAGAGATGGATAAAAAAAGTTTGAATAATTGTTACATAGGGACAGTGGAGACGACTTGGAACTTCTGATCTCCCATACACGTGTGTCCTGTTTTACTTTTATACATGGTGGCAGATTCTGTACTGTCTATAGTTGGAGGGATGTGGATATGGTAATTTACTTCATAGGGAGGGCCTTGGATATGGTAATTCCCATCAGTAGGGAGGGTTACTATGCTTGTCAATCACTTACGATTGACACGTTGTTAGAACTTTGCAAAAGAAGACATTTTGAGGGATGGGGAAATGAAAGTTTTATGGTAAGAGAGTTGTAAAAAATTTGGACAAAAAACTTTTTTGGGCAAACCGACCAATGCATGAAAAATGTTATGGTGTGTACTCTACCTATCGGGGTTGGATCTGTTGTCGTCTGCATCTCTGTCTATCTATCTAGCAAGATTGCTCCATTTCATTATTATTAAAAAATCATAGGCCGATTGGTTTTGGCCCTTTAAATATTTTCTTTTTTATTAATGTGAACAACATATTATGTTATTTCATGATTTTTTGGTTTGTTTCTTTTAGATATTCCAAAAACCACATTTCTTGTTTCCCCGATGGCTAATGAAGGACAGAATATCACCCTTACCTGTTCAGTGGAACACACCTGTACTCTGTATCCTCCCACTCTACAATGGAACATACCTGGACACCAAATCACAGACAGACAGGAACAACGTCCAGGGGGTGTGTGGAGAGCTGTGACTGTAATGGAATACAACCTGTCCTACCAGGATCATGGAACTGCAATTCAATGTGAGGCTACATATCAACATGGAAAGACATCCCTTAGTGTGTTCACTTTACATATTACATGTAAGTAATATTTACCTGTAGCCAATGAATGTAGTTTGCAACACCTGAACCCAAATAGAAAATAACAAAAACAACGTATCCCTGGTTATAAATAGAGATGGCTGAAACTATTAAGTATTGTTCGGTTTTATGGATCTCGGGAAAATCCCCAAAATCAAAAAAACGGAACATGCTTTCGGGGACTTCGGATCCATTCTCGATGATTATCGAACATTCGAGTTATTTTCGATAAATTAATTTATTAAAATAGCTTGAATGTTCGATAACATCGAAAATGGGATCCGAAGTCTCGAAATCTGAACGTTCTGTCGGTTATGGACGGAACATTTGGATTTCAGAACCGAAGGGTTCCGTGTCGGATCCGGGTCCAAGACGGACCCGGATCCCATCTCTAGTTATAAATGAACAAATATCACTGTTAGTTTATAAATCCACAACGACCCTTATTAATACTTCCCATGAAGTAAACTTGTATCAGTATTGTTCTGTAGTCCAATAATCTGACTCTGAGCTAAATGTAAAAAATCTATAATGTAATTTTCCTTTATCAGATTCTCCAAAAATACAAGAACTTTAGTAATTAATGGGACGAAGGAAATAACAGAAGGAGATAACGTGACTCTAGTGTGTGTAGCAGTGATGCCAACCCTCCGTAATAAACTATACCTGGGACATGGTCAAAAACAATGGGACTGTACTGATTAAAGGCCACAGTAAGGTGATTATTGTAACCGTGGATGGGAGGGAGAATGAGAAATATTATGCTCTGCAAGGAACCAACTGGGAAACTGGAGATTGCAATGTTATAGATCTGCGCCTTTATGTAAGTATAACAGACAAATCCAACCAGTAGAGTAAGTAGTATGTGGAGAGATGGGCTACCGAGTCTATATATTCACAGAGCGATTATCAAGAGTCGCTATCGCTCTCTTGTGGAAACAAATTTCTGATGTAATAACTCTTTGCGCATTGCCGTCCCATCTAAACCGTAAGATGGTGTCACAACGTCTGAAAAGGTTATTTCTTTTCTGCATTGGTTGAGCCAACAATATGGGTCGTTTTGCAAACCACCACAACCAGAGAAAATTTTAGGCTTGTTTGTAGGCTTGCTTGTTTTCGGTGCTCTCAGCAGGGGTGCCCCTACCATGAAGCAAACTGAAAACATTGCTCAGGGCACGCCCCTGCAGAACACTCAAAAGGCGGCAGTTAAAAAAATCTTCTTTCCTGCAATACTGCATTTCAGAACCAGTCCACCAATCAGTGTGTTCAGCCCACCACACCCACCTCCATAAGCCACACCCCACCTCCATAAGCCACACCCATGTTCCTTGATGAAGCCACGCCCACTTCACGTGCCGCCACACGTCTACCGATAGCTGGCATTTTAAAGTTTTTTCGGGTGTCAAAAACCCTAGGAACACCCCTGGCTCTCGAGTTTATTTCTGGTGTATTTTGTGGTATTGTAACTGTTGTTACTGTTGGAATCGAGCCGAAACATTTGGAAGATCCCAGTTCAGATCCATTGAAGCAATTTCAAAATCTGAGCCAAACATTTCAGTAATCTCAGCTCTATTATTTAGCTATTGAGCCAGTGAGCGCTAAACTCCGCCATGATAAACTGGCACTTTGTTTTGTCTAATGTTATAAAACTTACCACACAAGGAGACACCACAGTGACGCCATGTAACTTCACGTCTGCCATTGTATCGGGACATGTACTATTAAAGTTTTCTGATAAAACCTGTTATGTCTTCTGCACTGTCTTATATTTAAGATTGTATTGCACCACCTAGTGGTATTAGTTGGTATATAATATTTGAGAAATGTCCTTTATAGGTAGCCAGGAAATCTTAATCCAGGTTCCATCTTTGCAGCATTTTCTGCTAAATGGTATCAGCTCTAATCCTTTTCCATCTAGCCTTTGGTATGTTAAATTAGGAGGAAATGGGGCCATGACATTACCATGGGTGGGCTGGAGGCGGGGCAAAGGCGGGGCTAGAGACGGGGCTGCTGTCGAAGGTTGGGCGGGAAGTGGGTGTTACTGGGCGGGGCTACCAGGGTTAGTCTCTGTAAGGGAGTTCAGCCGAAGACTGCTGACCCAGGCTGCCTCAATATTGCTTGGTGCATAGTTCCTAAAAAACAACAAACCAATAGTACACGGTATGATCACTGGCTGGGCTGTGATTTTCCTGTAACTCAAGTTATTGAATTTACTGTTGATATGATAGATTTGTTTTTTAGGCTGTGGTATTGGTAATGGGCATGGCCAAAAATTCAATGGGCATTTGGAAAATCCTATATGATCATCCTACCCTATAGACAGTGTTATTTCACCCAATGTCTTTTTAATCAGGGGAAATAATGAAGTAAAACTGCTCACACCTACTGTATCTTCTCTTTATCAGATTCTCCCAAGTTTGTCATTGGTTCATGTCTAAATGGAACGAAGGAAATAACAGAAGGAGATAATGTGACTCTAGTGTGTAGCAGTGATTCCAACCCTCCTGTAATAGATTATACCTGGTACATGGTTAATAACAATGGGACTGTACAGATTAAAGGCCACAGTAAGGTGATTATTGTAACCATGGGATGGGAGAATGAGAAATATTACTGCTCTGCAAGGAACCATCTGGGAACTGGAGATTCCAATGTTATAGATCTGCAGCCTTATGTAAGTATAGAAAATGAAAGAGATAAAAATGCATGTACTCCACAGCTAGAGATAGAGAGCCAGGGAATGCATTGTTACTCCACAGCTAGAGATAGAGAGCCAGGGAATGCATTGTTACTCCACAGCTAGAGATAGAGAGCCAGGGAATGCATTGTTACTCCACAGCTAGAGTTAGAGAGCCAGGGAATGCATTGTTACTCCACAGCTAGAGTTAGAGAGCCAGGGAATGCATTGTTACTCCACAGCTAGAGATAGAGAGCCAGGGAATGCATTGTTACTCCACAGCTAGAGTTAGAGAGCCAGGGAATGCATTGTTACTCCACACGCTAGAGTTAGAGAGCCAGGGAATGCATTGTTACTCCACAGCTAGAGATAGAGAGCCAGGGAAGCATTGTTACTCCACAGCTAGAGTTAGAGAGCCAGGGAATGCATTGTTACTCCACAGCTAGAGTTGAGAGCCAGGGAATGCATTGTTATTACACAGCTAGAGTTAGAGAGCCAGGGAATGCATTGTTACTCCACAGCTAGAGATAGAGAGCCAGGGAATGCATTGTTACTCCACAGCTAGAGTTAGAGAGCCAGGGAATGCATTGTTACTCCACAGCTAGAGTTAGAGAGCCAGGGAATGCATTGTTACTCCACAGCTAGAGTTAGAGAGCCAGGGAATGCATTGTTACTCCACAGCTAGAGTAGAGAGCCAGGGATGCATTGTTACTCCACAGCTAGAGTTAGAGAGCCAGGGAATGCATTGTTACTCCCCAGCTAGAGTTAGTTAGAGAGCCAGGGAATGCATTGTTACTCCACAGTAGAGTTAGAGAGCCAGGGAATGCATTGGTACTCCCCAGTAGAGATAGAGAGCCAGGGAATGCATTGTTACTCCACAGCTAGAGTTAGAGAGCCAGGGAATGCATTGTTACTCCACAGCTAGAGTTAGAGAGCCAGGGAATGCATTGTTACTCCACAGCTAGAGTTAGAGAGCCAGAGAATGCATTGTTACTCCACAGCTAGAGTTAGAGAGCCAGGGTTCTACACCAACAATGATCACAAGTTTTTTTTTCTTTACAAAGTTTAATATTCAGACAAATTTATTAACATGGGGTTTTGGAAACTTCCGATTCCACAGGTTATTGTAAAAGTACGGATTGCTTTACAATACCAAGCAGTAGTAACGTGTATGTAGATTGTATGGGTGATTGTACAATTATGATCATAAGTGTTGACCAAATCAAAATTTGACAACCACTATTGTAATTGTACGATACAGTCATAACTTCATACTAAAGTCCCTAAAAAAACAGTGGGATGGTTTGATTGTGTCACCCTCAGTGATTTGGCCAACCATTGGGCATGTGAATGACCAGGGTCCAGCATTCAAATCATAACAAATAAAGGGTATCTAAACTGGAACGATAATTCGAATTGACAATTACAGGAAACTCTGGGTATATAATACTTACCTGTACTGATACCCGCAATGGATTAGCCACATTGAGGCGGTTGATAAATCATGTGAATATGGTAAAATTCAATCTTTTTTGGGACTTTAAAGCCACAATTGAAAAGGCTTTAGTTTTTTTTGCACACAAAATGAGTGCAAAAAGTATTGCAAAATGTATTGCACGCTTGCACTGTGCTAATTCCCAAGATTTTGCAAAATGGTACAGGCAGTGCAAAACCCTCGCAAACACATTGGTTAGAGTAGATTCTGCACTTATTTTCCAACAAGCCCCATAATTATTTTACAACTCCACCATTTTTTGTTGATCTGTCTCCTATTTCTTTAGATATCCAGTCTGAAACATCTTACATTTCAGCTGTCAATCAAGTGTCTTATTATCATAAACTCTTCCACTCTGTGCAGTTTTGCTGTAACTGGAATGGTGATAGTTGGAATGTGTGAATTGCATGGTAGACAATTCTCTCTTCCAGTGCTGCCTCATAGTGATTACTGAGCATGCTTGACCTAGTCAGATCAGTCAGAGAGGGGGGATACTGAGCATGAGCAAAACAAGTACTGGAATAAAGGCATGTAGCAACACTCCCCCACTTAGAATAGATGTTATTTTATATGTATTTATTTATAGATTACGATGAGGCAAATTCTTATTTTCAGTTCCCTTTAACATTATATTGGCTGTATACATGGATATATTTTACATGTGTGCATACAAATTTGAATTTGGTACACTACACACTGCAATGCTTACATGTCAGCAAATATTTGTGTGTGCATCCCTTTAACATATGTGCACAGACCTGCCAGATGTACATACAGCTTAGACAGTACTGTCGTGGAGGGCACGATTGTGTGTGCGATTAGAGGGGACTCTGCTTACGTTTCTCTTTAATGTAAATTGAACGATTAAAAACATATTAATATGGACAGGTATCTATGGAAATAATTTGAATATGACCCCATTTATTACATTAAATTACTTTACTGACCCCGTGTACATTTGTTCCATAGACGGTTCGGCCAAAGTCAAGTACATTGCCATAGCTGTTACAATCTCCATCGCCTTCCTTATTCTCCTCGTTATACTCTTCAGCTACAAAGTCTGGTAAATATTACTTAATAATATTATTATTTCTCAATACATGGTAATGTTATAAAGACCCTCTCTGTTATTATTTTGTTATATGTTCACTAGGTCTAAAGCCAAGTGACCTAAAAACCAGAGCTTCATACACACGTGTGCAATTGGGGGGGCCTGCTTGGTCGGCATTGCTGATCATCCAGCCCGGCAGATGAACGGCCACTTGGGCAGAGCAAACACCCATAGACTTACTGATAGTCGTCCGAAATGGGTGTTCGTACCTGTGTCACAGGTCGGGTCCCCGTGATCACACCTATGTACAGGCCTTAACTCTTCTAAAAAATACACTGCACAAATATGGTAAGTTACATTGGGTAGCCAATGGTCCAATACTTGTATTTAAGGCCAATAGACACTTTTTCCAATGCACATGGTCACCCAGTAAGGCTTGTATTAAATTGTACAATGGAGAACTCTAAATAGAAATGATAACACTATAAAACCCATTTATCAATCCAGACCACAAATGGTGTAGAAAGTATCAGAGTATTCATTAGGAATCTATCCTTCTTCAGATCCCCTATGAGAATTCTATTCCTTCCTTTTCTTTATTACAGTGTGAAGAAGATCAGACCGGGAGCTGATGTTAATACACTGAGTGACTCAGAGATAAACAGGGTAATAAACATGAACATGTGATAAACGTGTGTTAACCCTAATGGTTGGAGAGAGTTTTCCAGATTCAATATAACGCAGACAAGTAAACTTATTACATGTGTTTAACCACAGTGAGTGGATGGTTTGGCTAGGTTTCTATAATCCATGGTATGTGGAGGGAAAGAAATACACTGGCCCAATATTAGTCTGATGTTAAATGTTAAATTGATCTTAGTATCTAGCTGTCCAATGGACTTACCTGGTAACATTCCCAGACCTGGATCACTCATTTGTAATTGAGATTAGAGCACGTGGCAGTTATGGGAAAGTCTCAAGAACATTATCAGAATTATTATTAAGGACATTATAGAATACGGGAAATAGCAATATAAGGGCCATTATTCTATCCATTAATCTTTTATAAACTGCTTCCTTCTGAACAGCATGTAGTTAAATGTCCCTAGTCTCATTTAGTGGTTTAGAACTCGCCAGTAGAACCTTTGTAGAACCCTCAATATTACACCTCCCTCTAATTCCATTTACTGTATCTTAGTAATGGACAAGGACAATAATCATTCATATATTTATGGGATTTGATGTATCCAATCAGAGCCCTAGAATGAGCGCAATTGTAGAGGGATTTAACCTGCCATCTTTCCTTCTACTGATGGGTTCACACAATCCTGGTAGGTTTAGACAATTACATTTTGTCAATGTAACAACATTTTTTTTGGTTATATTTTTGAAAATTGGAAATTATAAAAGGAGTTTAGTGACAAAATGACAGCACCATCTCTATTTAATGGATAGTGTGGTAGTTCCTTTCTATAAAACATAGGGGGCGATGTAATGTGTAATGGAGTTGTATTTCTCATTACTGAAACCAGCAGTATATCGGACAAAGAATGTGGATCCCTTTACATAGTTACACATGTTCTTTAGTGTTAGTTCTCCTCATTATAATAAAAATAATAACCATTTTATGTTTTTCAGACTGTAAAATCACCTGACGCCATATACACCGACCTTCTTAATACAGACACATCTTCCGAATATTCAGAATTAAAGGTTACTCAAATTTATTTTTAAGGATTAAAGGGAATCTCCATCCCTAAATTAAATTTTTAACTATGGGTAATCGCTCTGCTCTCTCTGAACCGGAAAGAGCAGACAGGGGCGGGACCAGCAGCCGGGAGGGACTTTCCTGCACATGTCAAAGTCCTTGTTGAGGTTAGGGAAGCAGATAGAGCAGGATGACTCACTGATAGCTATACCCACCTATAACACCTGGCTAACAGTTACATAGTAACATAGTAATAGAGGTTGTATAAAGACATACGTCCATCTAGTCCAACCTTTATACCCTGCTAATAATACCCTGTTACATAGTAACATAGTATTGGAGGTTGTATAAAGACATACGTCCATCTAGTCCAACCTTTATACCCTACCCATAATGTCTGTATAACAGTTACATAGTAACATAGCATTGGAGGTGGAAGGTTGTGTTATTGTGTGCTCCTGAGCTCCAACAAGTGCTTACTTGCATATCCATTTTTGGTTCACTGTTCTGGGCCTACTATGGCCTCCAAAAGCCCTGGTCCGGAGCCTGGGCCTTCTGCTGCTAATCCTGGGCAAAAAAAACACCTTGAGCCTGGGGATCCTGGATTTGCGGAGGCCCTGGCAAACGGCCTAAAGAGATATGTTGCTATAAAAGAAAAGTTAAGATCACTTGAAGTAAGAATTAAACAAAAAAAAGATTTTTGTGCTGGGGATGTTTCTAGATCCAATCCCAATACTCAAGCTATCATTTCTGCCATGGAAAAGAGATTTGAGCTGCTTACCAAGGAGGAGCAGGCCTTGGGAGATGAAATTGGTCCTATGCGGGAGGCTTATACCCTGAGGGATCGTTTCCAGGCAGAGAAGGAGAGCAAATGCAGGGGGAATACAGCTAAGGCCCAGCCATGCTGTTCATTTCAGGTCTCCCCAGTGTCGGTGCAGGCAGGGGTGGAGGTGCCTGGGGCCTCTGAAGGGAGGTCTCGGTCACCAGTTTCCCCATCAGTAACACCTGGACAAAAAGACAAGGAGAAGGAAATGGACTGGGCTGTGGAAGATCCTAAATCCCCCGGTTTGCTGAAAGAAATAAAATGTCTGGAATCTCCCATAAAAGAGCAGGAACTGGAATTCTCCACGGATGAGAATCAGGCAAAGAGGAGGAAAATAGGGGAAAAGCACAAGAAAGTAAAGAAAGTTGTGGTTTCCAAATTTGTTTTCCAACCATGCAGTGCAAACCCCTTTAATTCCACTAACACCAAGTGCCTGGAGTCTACCACACCAAACATGGCTGGAACATGTGGTTCGGCGGCAATCTTGGATCCTGTTAGTGCCAGTGACATCACACCTGCAGCTACCAGTGCTCCATGCTCCTCCCTGACTGCCAAACCTGCCCAGAAAGGAGAAGAGTCTGTCAGTGCGGCTGGTAAGGAACGTACAGATAAAGTTCCCATATGTAAAGAGGCAATCTTTAAGTTTCAGGGCAGTGAGAGGAAAGTACCTGCAGCGGCCATTTTGGATCCAAAGGCTGTGTCAGCTGGTTCTGGTGTTCCAGAGGCTGTGGTTCAGGAAGGAGATGGATCTCGCAGTGGACCAATCAGCACAGATCCTGCTATTAGCACTGCACCTGAGGAAGCTAAGGAGAAGAGAGGGTCAGGGAAGCAGGAAGTTATTTCAGCTGGTCCCAAGCAAGTCCCGGCGGCCATCTTGGTAGAGGAAGAGTTCAGCAAAGAGGTTTGCCCTACAGTTAAAGTCCCCAAGCAAGTTTCTATTGGGAAGAAGGCGGTGGCAAGTTCAGGGGAATCTAAAATCTTGGTTCCTAAGCTGGAGATGTCGGAAGCTCTGGGTGATCGATCCCCCCCCAGCATCCGGAGAGATGGCGGCAGAGCCTGAGGCCAGCGGGATGGAGGGTCCACCAATAGGTGGTAAGTGGGATCACCCGGTCCCTGCTGGCCCAGCACCTGTTTCCCTTTCCCCTGCTCCTGCTGTGTCTGTCTCCCAATCTCCCTCTGTGTCAGCCCCAGTGTCTGTGTCCAAGGCTCCCCCTGTCCAGTCTGTGTCTGTCCCCCCTGTAAGATCTGCTGGATCATCTGGTCCCAGTTGTGCAAAGGTTCAATCTGTTTCCGCTAAGCAGCCTCCAGTTTCACCTGCAGGGACCAAACCTACATCATATGCGTCCGCTGCCAGAGCCACTAATTCTGCTACAAGGAGGACTGTTCCTGCTAACGCACAAACATCTGTGTATGGTAACATGTACAGTGGCGGTGGGGGTAGGAGGAATGTGGTGAACTTGAAGTGGGTGGGGGAGGGCCCTTCTCCGGATAGGCAGCAGGTGATTGACAGACTCCTCCGGGTTGGGTTTGAGGCAGTGGACATCTTTGCCTTTATTTCTGGGCCCAGTCCGGGGGAGTTTGTCATCAGCTTTGTGTCCCCCCAAGGTCTGGATGAGTTTTGGAAAAAGTATGACAGGGATCCTGCTTGGTGGATTGGCTTTCGGGTGGTGGCGGTTTCCCGGCCGGGTGTCGTGAGAGTGACCATAAAGGTCTTTAATGAGAGCATTCCGCCCTCAGACCTCCGCACCTGGCTTGGGAGATACGGCTCCGTCCAAAGCGACCTGTTTAAAAACCTTGATGACAGTGGAATTTGGGATGGTGGTTGGAAGTGCAGCGTTAAACTGAACACAGTCCGTAATGTTACCCAGCACATCCCGAATTCTGCCTTTATCGGCAGGGATAGGATACAATGCTTCTACCCGGGCCAGCCGCGTCAGTGCTGGAAGTGCGGGTCGTTTCGTCATCTTTCAATGTATTGTGACAAACTGAAGTGTGCCCTATGCCTTGAGCTGGGGCACAATGCGAAAGACTGCCCTAACAGTGTCTGTTGCAACCTCTGCGGTGAGATGGGGCACACTTACACCTCTTGCCCCGTCTCTTGGCAGCAAGTTGCGCAAGAGTTTGCAGAGGAGATGGTAGTCTCCGAGGAAGTGAGCTCTGAGGTTGTAGCAGTTGCTGGGGAAGCAGTGGACACTGGAGAAGTGTCCCCTTCGCATTGCTCTGGGGCCAAAGAGAGTACCACCATGCCTGCGGAGCCTGTCACTGTGACTCCACAGGAAGCTCCCAGAGCAGAGATGACTAAAAATATATCAGGGTCACCCAAACCCAAGCTCATTTCTGGACCTATTTATAAGCCCGAAGCCAGGGTTACCAGATCCAAGTCAAGGGGGGCTCTTGCCCAAATATCTCACCCAGTTGGTAACTCTGCTTCCAGAGTCCGAAGGTCCTCCGCTGTTGAGAAGGGGGGATGGAGTTTGGTGGGAAGTGGGAGGAGCAAGAGGAACAAGCCCATTCCCAAATTGTCTATTCCGCTTAAAAATCCTTACTCTGTGTTAGGAGAGGACAGTCTGGAGGAAGAAATAGCGAGGCTAGAGAGAGAATTAGCTAGAGAAACCTCTTCTTCCAGTGATTTAATTTTTATAGACAATCAGGAGGCTGAGCGGTTGCCATCCGGCCTCTCAGCTAAGAGGGAAGGGTCCGATGATGAGGGGAGGAGGGTAAGGAAGGGTAAATGAAAACCCCCCATAACTTCATTCACCTTGTAAATGGCTGTGCCCCCTCCAATAAGATGTGCAACAATTAATGTTGCCTCCATCAAGTCTGTAAGTGCACGTAGCATGGCGTTATTTTTTCTCTCCCGAATTGAGGCAGACATTTTCTTTTTGCAGGAGACCCGGCTCACCACCTTGGCTGAGATCCATCGCGCCAAGGGGGACTGGTCCTGTGGACCGTCCTTTTGGTCTCTTGCCGCCGAGCCTTACAGTGGAGTGGCTGTTCTTTTTAAAACAGATATGGTAACAGTCAAACGGGTGATTGAAATCGAGATGGGACGCTGCATGCTTATGGATGTTCTGGTGAACAGTTCGCCTCTGCGGCTAATAAATTTTTATGGCCCTCAGACGAAGGCCGAGAGGAAGGAATTGTTTACCAGAATAAAGCCCTTTCTTTTTACAGCCCAGCCTGTAGTGTTTGGTGGGGATTTTAACACCATCGCTAGGCCAATGGACAGGAGAGGCCAGGCTGGCAGGTTGGGGTACGACAGCGTATTTTTGAATGGCTTAGTTAGAGAGGCAGGTCTGGTAGATGTGCACATTCACCAATCTCCAGGCCTCACGGGTTACACTTTTCATAGAGGTAGTAGTAGTAGTAGGATAGATAGGTTTTTTGTTAAAAAGGACTCTATTACTTCTCCTCTTGAGGTGAAGGCAGTAGAGTTCTCAGATCACTGTTTGGTGGTCATGTCCTTGAATATTCCAGAGGCCCCCTCGAGAGGTAAGGGTTTCTGGCACCTCAATTCGACCATCCTTGACGAGGAATGTACTAAACAGTCTTTTTTGGCCTTCTTTCAGGATCAGGAGTCCCTGAAGGATGTCTGCCGCAGTAGGGCGGAATGGTGGGAGATCACCAAAAAGAGGACCGCACGACTCTTTCGAGGCCTAGCGATTGATAAGGTACAGAGTAAATATCATGCCTATCTAAAACTTAAGAGGAAGTTGGATAGGCTGGTGTCTGATTGTGGTGACTTTGGGGAGATCACCAGGGTAAAGTCTCAGATGAGGAGGTTCCAGTATGACCGGCTGGCCTCCCTGAACTTTGAGAGGAATTATGGGTCACACCATTCTCCCGATCCCTATCAGAGTTGCAGGGACTCCATCGCTCGCAAATCGATTAGCGGTTTGCGGGGGAGTGATGGGACCCTGGAGACATCTCCAGCAGGTATCCTGTCGGATGTTAAGAGCTTTTTTGCTGACCTCTTGTCTGAGAAAGAGCTCAGCCAGGCCAGCATATCCAACTTTTTGGAGCAGACTCCTGTTCAGACAAGATATTGGAGGTGGAAGGTTGTGTTATTGTGTGCTCCTGAGCTCCAACAAGTTCTTACTTGCATATCCATTTTTGGTTCACTGTTCTGGGCCTACTATGGCCTCCAAAAGCCCTGGTCCGGAGCCTGGGCCTTCTGCTGCTAATCCTGGGCAAAAAAAACACCTTGAGCCTGGGGATCCTGGATTTGCGGAGGCCCTGGCAAACGGCCTAAAGAGATATGTTGCTATAAAAGAAAAGTTAAGATCACTTGAAGTAAGAATTAAACAAAAAAAAGATTTTTGTGCTGGGGATGTTTCTAGATCCAATCCCAATACTCAAGCTATCATTTCTGCCATGGAAAAGAGATTTGAGCTGCTTACCAAGGAGGAGCAGGCCTTGGGAGATGAAATTGGTCCTATGCGGGAGGCTTATACCCTGAGGGATCGTTTCCAGGCAGAGAAGGAGAGCAAATGCAGGGGGAATACAGCTAAGGCCCAGCCATGCTGTTCATTTCAGGTCTCCCCAGTGTCGGTGCAGGCAGGGGTGGAGGTGCCTGGGGCCTCTGAAGGGAGGTCTCGGTCACCAGTTTCCCCATCAGTAACACCTGGACAAAAAGACAAGGAGAAGGAAATGGACTGGGCTGTGGAAGATCCTAAATCCCCCGGTTTGCTGAAAGAAATAAAATGTCTGGAATCTCCCATAAAAGAGCAGGAACTGGAATTCTCCACGGATGAGAATCAGGCAAAGAGGAGGAAAATAGGGGAAAAGCACAAGAAAGTAAAGAAAGTTGTGGTTTCCAAATTTGTTTTCCAACCATGCAGTGCAAACCCCTTTAATTCCACTAACACCAAGTGCCTGGAGTCTACCACACCAAACATGGCTGGAACATGTGGTTCGGCGGCAATCTTGGATCCTGTTAGTGCCAGTGACATCACACCTGCAGCTACCAGTGCTCCATGCTCCTCCCTGACTGCCAAACCTGCCCAGAAAGGAGAAGAGTCTGTCAGTGCGGCTGGTAAGGAACGTACAGATAAAGTTCCCATATGTAAAGAGGCAATCTTTAAGTTTCAGGGCAGTGAGAGGAAAGTACCTGCAGCGGCCATTTTGGATCCAAAGGCTGTGCCAGCTGGTTCTGGTGTTCCAGAGGCTGTGGTTCAGGAAGGAGATGGATCTCGCAGTGGACCAATCAGCACAGATCCTGCTATTAGCACTGCACCTGAGGAAGCTAAGGAGAAGAGAGGGTCAGGGAAGCAGGAAGTTATTTCAGCTGGTCCCAAGCAAGTCCCGGCGGCCATCTTGGTAGAGGAAGAGTTCAGCAAAGAGGTTTGCCCTACAGTTAAAGTCCCCAAGCAAGTTTCTATTGGGAAGAAGGCGGTGGCAGGTTCAGGGGAATCTAAAATCTTGGTTCCTAAGCTGGAGATGTCGGAAGCTCTGGGTGATCGATCCCCCCCAGCATCCGGAGAGATGGCGGCAGAGCCTGAGGCCAGCGGGATGGAGGGTCCACCAATAGGTGGTAAGTGGGATCACCCGGTCCCTGTTGGCCCAGCACCTGTTTCCCTTTCCCCTGCTCCTGCTGTGTCTGTCTCCCAATCTCCCTCTGTGTCAGCTCCAGTGTCTGTGTCCAAGGCTCCCCCTGTCCAGTCTGTGTCTGTCCCCCCTGTAAGATCTGCTGGATCATCTGGTCCCAGTTGTGCAAAGGTTCAATCTGTTTCCGCTAAGCAGCCTCCAGTTTCACCTGCAGGGACCAAACCTACATCATATGCGTCCGCTGCCAGAGCCACTAATTCTGCTACAAGGAGGACTGTTCCTGCTAACGCACAAACATCTGTGTATGGTAACATGTACAGTGGCGGTGGGGGTAGGAGGAATGTGGTGAACTTGAAGTGGGTGGGGGAGGGCCCTTCTCCGGATAGGCAGCAGGTGATTGACAGACTCCTCCGGGTTGGGTTTGAGGCAGTGGACATCTTTGCCTTTATTTCTGGGCCCAGTCCGGGGGAGTTTGTCATCAGCTTTGTGTCCCCCCAAGGTCTGGATGAGTTTTGGAAAAAGTATGACAGGGATCCTGCTTGGTGGATTGGCTTTCGGGTGGTGGCGGTTTCCCGGCCGGGTGTCGTGAGAGTGACCATAAAGGTCTTTAATGAGAGCATTCCGCCCTCAGACCTCCGCACCTGGCTTGGGAGATACGGCTCCGTCCAAAGCGACCTGTTTAAAAACCTTGATGACAGTGGAATTTGGGATGGTGGTTGGAAGTGCAGCGTTAAACTGAACACAGTCCGTAATGTTACCCAGCACATCCCGAATTCTGCCTTTATCGGCAGGGATAGGATACAATGCTTCTACCCGGGCCAGCCGCGTCAGTGCTGGAAGTGCGGGTCGTTTCGTCATCTTTCAATGTATTGTGACAAACTGAAGTGTGCCCTATGCCTTGAGCTGGGGCACAATGCGAAAGACTGCCCTAACAGTGTCTGTTGCAACCTCTGCGGTGAGATGGGGCACACTTACACCTCTTGCCCCGTCTCTTGGCAGCAAGTTGCGCAAGAGTTTGCAGAGGAGATGGTAGTCTCCGAGGAAGTGAGCTCTGAGGTTGTAGCAGTTGCTGGGGAAGCAGTGGACACTGGAGAAGTGTCCCCTTCGCATTGCTCTGGGGCCAAAGAGAGTACCACCATGCCTGCGGAGCCTGTCACTGTGACTCCACAGGAAGCTCCCAGAGCAGAGATGACCAAAAATATATCAGGGTCACCCAAACCCAAGCTCATTTCTGGACCTATTTATAAGCCCGAAGCCAGGGTTACCAGATCCAAGTCAAGGGGGGCTCTTGCCCAAATATCTCACCCAGTTGGTAACTCTGCTTCCAGAGTCCGAAGGTCCTCCGCTGTTGAGAAGGGGGGATGGAGTTTGGTGGGAAGTGGGAGGAGCAAGAGGAACAAGCCCATTCCCAAATTGTCTATTCCGCTTAAAAATCCTTACTCTGTGTTAGGAGAGGACAGTCTGGAGGAAGAAATAGCGAGGCTAGAGAGAGAATTAGCTAGAGAAACCTCTTCTTCCAGTGATTTAATTTTTATAGACAATCAGGAGGCTGAGCGGTTGCCATCCGGCCTCTCAGCTAAGAGGGAAGGGTCCGATGATGAGGGGAGGAGGGTAAGGAAGGGTAAATGAAAACCCCCCATAACTTCATTCACCTTGTAAATGGCTGTGCCCCCTCCAATAAGATGTGCAACCATTAATGTTGCCTCCATCAAGTCTGTAAGTGCACGTAGCATGGCGTTATTTTTTCTCTCCCGAATTGAGGCAGACATTTTCTTTTTGCAGGAGACCCGGCTCACCACCTTGGCTGAGATCCATCGCGCCAAGGGGGACTGGTCCTGTGGACCGTCCTTTTGGTCTCTTGCCGCCGAGCCTTACAGTGGAGTGGCTGTTCTTTTTAAAACAGATATGGTAACAGTCAAACGGGTGATTGAAATCGAGATGGGACGCTGCATGCTTATGGATGTTCTGGTGAACAGTTCGCCTCTGCGGCTAATAAATTTTTATGGCCCTCAGACGAAGGCCGAGAGGAAGGAATTGTTTACCAGAATAAAGCCCTTTCTTTTTACAGCCCAGCCTGTAGTGTTTGGTGGGGATTTTAACACCATCGCTAGGCCAATGGACAGGAGAGGCCAGGCTGGCAGGTTGGGGTACGACAGCGTATTTTTGAATGGCTTAGTTAGAGAGGCAGGTCTGGTAGATGTGCACATTCACCAATCTCCAGGCCTCACGGGTTACACTTTTCATAGAGGTAGTAGTAGTAGTAGGATAGATAGGTTTTTTGTTAAAAAGGACTCTATTACTTCTCCTCTTGAGGTGAAGGCAGTAGAGTTCTCAGATCACTGTTTGGTGGTCATGTCCTTGAATATTCCAGAGGCCCCCTCGAGAGGTAAGGGTTTCTGGCACCTCAATTCGACCATCCTTGACGAGGAATGTACTAAACAGTCTTTTTTGGCCTTCTTTCAGGATCAGGAGTCCCTGAAGGATGTCTGCCGCAGTAGGGCGGAATGGTGGGAGATCACCAAAAAGAGGACCGCACGACTCTTTCGAGGCCTAGCGATTGATAAGGTACAGAGTAAATATCATGCCTATCTAAAACTTAAGAGGAAGTTGGATAGGCTGGTGTCTGATTGTGGTGACTTTGGGGAGATCACCAGGATAAAGTCTCAGATGAGGAGGTTCCAGTATGACCGGCTGGCCTCCCTGAACTTTGAGAGGAATTATGGGTCACACCATTCTCCCGATCCCTATCAGAGTTGCAGGGACTCCATCGCTCGCAAATCGATTAGCGGTTTGCGGGGGAGTGATGGGACCCTGGAGACATCTCCAGCAGGTATCCTGTCGGATGTTAAGAGCTTTTTTGCTGACCTCTTGTCTGAGAAAGAGCTCAGCCAGGCCAGCATATCCAACTTTTTGGAGCAGACTCCTGTTCAGACAAGATCTGATATTCCTTGGGATTCTTTGACAGGGGATATCACTGTGGAGGAGGTGGGGGCAGCCATAGAAGGCCTTGCTGTTAAGAAATCCCCTGGGCCCGATGGGCTCACGGCGGAGTTCTACAAGGCCTTTTGTGATGTCCTGGCCCCTAGTCTTGTGGAGGTTTTTTCGGACTCCCTTTCTGAGGGTCTCCTTCCACCCTCCATGAGGCGTTCTGCTTTGATTCTGCTGTCAAAAGGGTTAGATTCTTCCTATATTGAGAACTGGCGCCCCATCGCTTTACTCAATACGGATAGGAAAATCTTGGCAAAAGTATTGTTCAATCGCCTCTTTGAGGTAGCACACCTGGTGCTTTCTCCCTCGCAGCACTGCACGGTTAAGGGTAGATGCACCTTTTCCGCAGTATTGGGGGTCCGGGAGGCCCTAATGCGTTGCAGGTCTTGTGAGTGGGGAAAATACCTTTTGTCACTGGACCAGTCTAAGGCCTTTGATAGAGTGAATCACAAGTATCTCTGGAGTGTCCTTGGAAGATACGGTGTTCCTGAGGGTTTCATCAATTGGCTCATGGTTTTGTATGAAGGCGCTGAAAGCATTCCCTTTGTGAATGGCTGGTTGGGGGAACCTTTTAGGGTCTCTTCTGGGGTCAGGCAGGGTTGCCCGCTCAGCCCTCTGCTTTACGCTTTCGCCATAGATCCTCTGATCAAGAGGTTTGATGGCAGCGTGCTGCGGGGGGTACCTGTCTCTCCGGGAGTTTCCTTGAAGGTAGCTGCCTATGCGGATGACATTACTCTGGTAGTCTCAAGCTCCGACGAGGCGGTCGAGGTGGCCGAACTGGTACAAGAGTATTCTGAGGCTTCAGGTTCCCTCATCAACAGGAACAAATGTGAAGCTTTCTGGATGGGAAAAGAAGGCGAGCCTGCCTTTAACCTCCCGGGAATCTTCCCTGAGCCTTCCCCCAAAATTAAGATCTTAGGGATCACTTTTGGCCAAGGCGATTTCGCTGAGACAAATTGGGTGTCTAGGTTGGAACTTGCATCTTCCAGGGTGGATCAGTGGAAGGGGAGACCATACACTCTTAGTGAAAGGGTTTCATTGATCAAGACTTACCTGGTCCCGCTTTTTCTGTATGTAAGTACTGTGTGCCTTTTGCCAGAGAAGTACTATGCAAGAATCAATAGTTTGTTTTTCCTGCTTTTATGGGGAAACAAACTGAACCTAATCAAAAGGACTGTCGCCTACCGGCAAAGGAAGGAGGGAGGGTTGGGCATGCTCAACCCTGTCGTGTTCTTTGTGAACATGTTTGTTAAATACAACTTTGCAAACCTCCTCGAAGAGAAGCCTCCTTTGTGGGTAGAGATTTTTAAGAGCTGGGTCACTCCATTTCTTGGGTCTTGGATGAAGGGCGGCTTGGTAAAGAGTCTGCGGAATCATCGAGGTCCTCTCCCCTCCTATGTGCCAGGAGCCCTGAAAGCCATGAGGAAGTGGCAAGTGGGAATGGAAGAAATTAGATCCTCACCTAGGAGGGCCATCGACCAGAGGGTCTTGTCTTCCTATTTCCATGAGCCGCTGGTCTTAAAAGACTGCCCAAGCAATATATTGAGTATAGGGCTCTCTTTAGTGGTGTCCCCCAGGGTTCCCCCGAAGTTTAGGGATATTGCTTGGCGTTCCTTCCATGGAAAACTCTATGTAAGAGGCAATGTGATAAGTAGGCGCCGCAATGACCGAATGTGTCCCCGGGAGAGCTGCAGTGGTCTTGAGGAAACGATGGACCACTTCCTGCTTAATTGTCCTTTTAACATAGAAGTTTACAAAAGGGTGTCCAGAAAGTTGGTTATCCCCTGCCTCTCAGGTATGTCATACCAGGGGTGGGCTTATGGGGTGTCTCAAAGGCATGCAAGTATTGAGTTAAGCATCTTATTTCTAGTTAGCACAATAGTAAAATTCTACACGTGGAGTGCACGGTGCCAAATTTCAATTAGGCATAAAGTCCTTTCCTGTGAGGTGGTGGTTTCCAACATCCTGAGGGAACTGTTTAAGGTGAAGGCTCTGGAGAAACAGAGGATGAGTGAAGGGAGATGGTCAACTCTGTGGAGAGGCCTGTACCTTGAGCCCCCTTGAGGGGTCCTGATGTTTCTTGGTGGTGGTTTTTCCTGTCTTATCACTTGCCCTTTTTTTGCCCTAGGCCCTTTGTGTTTTTATGTCTGGGCTCATGCATTCCAGGGTGAGTAGTTTACACTTTGCCCTCTCAAGTGTCTAAGAGCATTAGAATGTAGAATGTATCCTTAGTAGGTTTCTACGGAAGCCAAACGATTCTTGTTTTGATGTTTCTTTTCGTGTTAGGTTTAATATGTTAAAATGTTAGGTTTAATATGTTATAATGTTAGTTTTAATATGTTATAATGTTAGTTTTAATATGTTGTAATGTTAGGTTTAATATTTTGTTTCCTTGTTGTCTCGTTGTATGGATGTTGGAATAAATGTGGTTTATAAACTTGAACAAGTCAAACTTATGTTTTCCTTTTTTCTGCAGTAAGATACTTTAAGTTATTTGCGTGATAGTGCGAATGGTTGTCTATCCCCTCATCATCTATCTGTGTAGGTAGGTGACAGGGTTAGTTATATTAGAGTGTAGGTAGGCGGGCTCGGTTTTATTTTGTTTCTTTTTTCTCTGATGTAAGAGTTGAATTTACTTTATATCTCATTGGAGATCGATTTTAGTTACTTTTTAAGAAAGATCTGAAATAAGATTGTTTTTATATTTGTTGTCTGCTGTAAGACTTTTTATTTCCTTTGGACTGGACTTTCTTCTCAGAAAGAGACTTTTTATTTTTATGCCCAAAAGCCAATATGCTATGTATTGTATTGTTTGTTTCAAGTTTATTGTTTATGCATATTTGTAGCCTGTTAATAAACTTCAATATATATAAAGACATACGTCCATCTAGTCCAACATTTATACCCTACTAATAGGTCGGTATTCAGTACAATAAGCATGCAGAAACAACGTCCACCAATACACAGATTATGACCCTGAATTGACTAAATTCATTGTATCTCACGTCTGTCACCGACAAACTCCTATTATTTCCTATTTCTGTGCTGAACCACAGTGATCGTTTACATAAACTGAGAGGCAGTAAAATCTCCTATGTCCAGTATTATAAATAACTAGAAGGCTTAACCACAAGCCTTCACCTGGGGAACTTAACAATGTATCCACTATGAGCACCTCATCGATATCATCATATATGGTCTACTCTATTTATCACTCTATCTGATCTATCTACTCGTACTATCTACATGCTTCTAGTCCATCTCTCATCTATCATCAAGATCTCATCTAACATCACCCTAAGTAAGCTAGGCCATACCTTGATACCCTACCTCATAATGTCTGTATAACAGTTACATAGTAAACATAGTATTGGAGGTTGTTAAAGACTACTCCATCTAGTCCAACCTTTATACCCACCCAATGTCGTATAACAGTTACTAGTACCATAGTATTGGAGGTTGTTAAAGACACACCCACCTAGTCCAACCTTTATACCCTACAATAATGTCTGTATACAGTTACATAGTAACATAGTTTGGAGGTTGATAAAGACATACGTCCATCTAGTCAACCTTTATACCCACCCATATGTCTGTATAACAGTTACATAGTAACATAGTATTGGAGGTGTTAAAGACATACGTCCATCTAGTCCAACACTTTATACCCTACCATAATGTCTGTATAACAGTTACATAGTAACATAGTATTGGAGTTTGTATAAAGACATACGTCCATCTATCCAACCTTTATACCCTACCCATAATGTCTGTATAACAGTTACATAGTTACACAGTTGGAGGTTGTTAAAGACAAAGCACATCCTCTAGTCCAACCTTTATACCCTACCCATATGTCTGTATACAGTTACATAGTAACACACC
Organism: Hymenochirus boettgeri; assembly: GCA_019447015.1. NCBI lineage: Eukaryota > Metazoa > Chordata > Amphibia > Anura > Pipidae > Hymenochirus > Hymenochirus boettgeri. Next base: position 229,773,129 of record CM033475.1, read on the forward strand.
ACGCAAAGTCAGAAGGAGATGAAGATATCCTTCCATATATATCTGTTATAAACATTTCTATATCATCCAGATTTATTTGTGAGATGGGGTTTTCTCACTTGTATTACATATGATGATAATGGATAATTTTAAGTGGATTTGAGAATTTGTGACTATGAAACCTTTTGGTTGTAAGACTTTATTGATCAATTTATTTTGATTTTCTAAGGAATCTGGGCAATTTGAACTTTTAATAGCTGAATTGGGGATGACAGTGAAATATTTCAGGGCTCGGAATTATCTGCTCTGGTTTTACGATATATTTTATCGGATGTGACAATCTTGTTTTTCTTTTTTTTTCTCCTAGCTTGCAGCGTAAAATTATATTGAAGGAGCGATACTCAAGATGTCAGCTATGTGCAGTCTGTTGGGTTTTGTAAGAGAACATTCGGACTGCGGTATCAAATAATCTTTCATTCACTTAGATTTTGTGAAGGCATCTGATACAATGCAATGTAGATTCTAGAGATGGGCTAGAACTTGAACCCTAATTCTACCCAAACTTTATTAGTTTGGAAGAACTCAAACTTTTTAGAACTTCCCAAACTACTGTATGAACTTGTTCAGGTATTTTGCATTTGTGGACTTATTTTCAATAATTATCGAATTCTCAAATCGATAACCCTTGAATGTCCCGTTAATAAACCCTCTATTTAACCCTAAACCCTCAAATGTACTGTATCATTTCGGAGATAACCCTCGAATGTGGTCATATCCCTCAAATGTATCATTTGGTAACCCTCAAATTCAGTCATAAATCTCAAATGTAGTGTTCGATTTGGTAACCCTCGGAAATTGAATGTGGAAGCCCGACAATTGCCCGATGATAAAGAAAGTTAATGATTAATCAAGTTTTGGTGATATGTACATGTTCCTCACACCATTTCCCAGGTCCCAGAGCCATTTACATTAAGTTACCATTGATATTTGAACTGTAATTTTCTCAGAACTTTTTTAAAATATTTTACACATTGACTTTAATGGGATTTTTTCAAACTTCACAATTTTGAACTTTTTACTGAACTCCTCTAGTTCATATTCTAATAGTCAATGGAGGAGACATATCTACTCACATCTAGACTAGAGACACAACTAGCAGGAAGCACATATCTACTCACCTCTAGAATAAAGACCACAGCTACAATGGAGGGCACATATCTACTCAGCCTCTAGAATATGACACAGCTAGCATGGAAGGCACATATCTACTCAGCCTCTAGAAAATACACAGCACATGGGGCACATATCTACTCAGCCTCTAAATAATTAGACCCAGCTACCATGGAGAGAGCACATATACTACTCAGCCTCATAGAATAATGACACAAGCTAGAACGGAGGGCACATACCTACTCAGCCCTAGAAATGAACAGCTACATGGAAGGCACACTATCTACTCGGCACCTATAATAATGACACAGCTAGCCATGGAAGGCACATATCCACTCAGACATCTAGACTAAAGACCACGCTAGCATGGAAGGCACATATCTCTCACCCTAGAATAAAGACAACAGCTACAATGGCGAGGCACATATCTACTCAGCCTCTAGAATAATGACACAAGCTTACAATGGAGTGGCACATATCTACTCAGCCCCTATAATAATGACACAGCTAGATGGAAGGGCAATATCTACTCAGCTCTAGAATAAAGACACAGCTACAATGAGGCACATATCTACTCACAGCCTCTAGAATAAAGACACAGCTACAAGGAGGGCACTATCTACTCAGCCTCTAGAATAATGACACAGCTAGAACTGGAGGGCACATACCTACTCAGCCTCTAGAATATGACACATCTACAGAATGGGCACTATCTACTCAGCCTCTAGAATAATGACACAGCTAGAGAAGGGCACATATCCACTCAGCATCTAGATAAAGACACAGTAGATGGAAGGCACATATCTACTCAGCCTCTAGAATAAAAGACACAGCTACAATGAGAGGACATATCTACTCAGCCTCTAGAATATGACACAGCTGAATGGAGGCCTACCTACTCAGCCTCTAGAATAATGACCAGTACATGGAGGCACAATCCACTCAATCTAGATAAAGACACAGCTAGATGGAAGGCACATATCTACTCTCAGCCAGAATAAAGACACAGCGAACATGGAGGGCACATATCTACTCAGCCTCTAGAATAATGACCACAGCTGGAATGGAGGGCACATACTCTCACTCGCTCTAGAATAATGACACGCTAGAATGGGGGCACATATCTACTCAGCCTCTTAAATAATGACACAGCTTAGACCGGAGAGGCACATACTACTCACGCCTCTAGAATAATGACACAGTTAGAATGGAGGGCACTATCTACTCAGCCTCTAGAATAATGACGCTACAATGGAGGGGCACATATCTACTTCAGCCTCTAGACTAATGGCCACAGTAGAATGAAGGCACTATCTACTCAGCCTCTAAATTAATACACAACTAAATTGGAGGGCACATCTCTACTAGCCTCTAGAATAAGACACATTGAATGGATGGCACATATCTAACTCAGCCTCTAGAATAATGCACAAGCTAAGATGGAGGCACATATCTACTACCTCTAGAATAATGCACAAGTTAGAACGGAGGGCACATACCTATCGCCTCTAGAATAATGACACAGTTAGAAGGGAGGGCACATATCTACGTCTACTCAGCCCTAGAAAATGACACAACACCCAGCTAAGATGGAGGGCACATATACTTACAGCCTCTAGAATAATGGCACAGCAGAAATGGAGGGCACATATCTACTCACGCCTCTAGAAAATGACCAGCTGAATGGAGGGCACATATCTACTCAGCCTCGAGAAATAATGACACAGTTAGAATAGAGGGCACATCTACTCAGTCTACTCCACCTCTAGAATAATGACACGTTTAGAATGAAGGCACATATCATCTCAGCTCTGCTAAACCCGCTAGATGGAAGGCCATATCTACTACCTCTAGAATAAGACAACAGTACAATGGAGGGCACTATCTACTCAGCCTCTAGAATAAAGACACATCATCTGGAGGCACATATCTACTCACTCAGCCTCTAGAATATGACACAGCTAGAACGGAGGGCACATACCGTACTCAGCCTCTAGAATAATGACACAGCTAGCAGGAAGGCACATACTCTACTCAGCTCTAAGAATATGACACAGCTTACATATGTTGAAGGCAACACTCACTACTCAGCCTCATAATAATACACAGCTACAATGGGGGCACTATCTATCTACTCAGCCCTCTAGAATAATGACACAGCTGCGAATTGGAGGGGCACATACCTACTCAGCTCAAATAATGCACTTAGAATGGGTCACTTCTACTCCCTCTAGATAGACACAGTAGAACTGAGGGCACATACCTACTCATCCTCTAGAATAATGACACAGTTAGAATGGATGGCACTATCATACTCAGCCTCTAGAATAATGACACAGTCTAAATGGAGGGACATCTCTACTCACTCTGAATATGGCAAGTTAGAATGGAGGCACATATCTACTCAGCTCTAGAATAATGACCACAGCTAGAATGGAGGGCACATCTACTCAGCCTCTAGAATAAGGACACGTTAGAATGGGAGGGCAATATCTACTCAGCCTCTAATAATGACACAGTAGAATGAGGCAACATATCTACTCCAGCCTCTAGAATAATGCACAGTTAGAATGGAGGCCATATCTACTCAGCCTCTAGAATAATGACACAGTTAGAATGGAGGGCACATATCTAACTCAGCCTTAGAATAATGACACTAAGATGGGAGGGCACATATCTACTCAGCCTCTAGAATAATGAACAGCTAGAATGGGGTCACATATCTACTCACCTCTAGAATAACGACACATTAAAGATGGAGGCAATATCTACTCCGCTCATAGAATAAGACCAGTCTTAGAATGGAGGGCAACATATCTACTGCCTTAGAATAATGGCACAGTAGACATGGAGGGGCACATATCCTCTCAGCCTCTAGAATAATGACACAGCTAGCATGGAAGGCACATATCTACTCAGCCTCTAGAATAAAGACAACCAGCTACAATGGAGGGGCACATATCTACTCACCTCTAGAATAAGACACAGCTACAATGGAGGGCACATATCTACTCAGCCTCTTAGAATAATGACAACAATCTAGAACGGAGGGCACATACCTAGCTCAGCCCTAGAAATGACAGCTTAGCATGGAGGCACATATCTACTTCAGCCTCTAGAATATGACACAGCTAGCATGGGAAGGCACATATCCCATCAGCATTGATAAAGACAACAGCTAAGCTGAAGGCACATATCTACTCACATCCCTCTAGAATAAAACACAGCTACAATGGAGGGCACTAATCTACTCAGCCCTCTTAGAATCATGACACAGCTGGAATGGAGGGCACATACCCTACTCAAGCCTCTAGATAATGCACAGCTAGCATGGAGCACATAGATCCACTCACATCTAGATAATGACACAGCTAGCATGGAGGCGCCATATCTACTTAGCCCTCTAGAATAATGTCACAAGTAAATGGAGGGCACTATCTACTCAGCCTCTGAATAATGACCACTGGAATGGAGGGCACATACTACTACTCAGCCTCTAGAATAATGACACAAGCTGAATGGAGGGCACATATCTACTCATCCTCTAGAATAATGGCACAGCTAGAAGGAGGGCCACATACCTACTATCCTCAGAATAATGACACGTTAGAATGGAGGGCACATATCTACTCAGCCTCTAGAATAATGAACAAGTATAGATGGAGGGCACATATCTCACTTAGCCTCTAGAATAATGGACACAGTTAGCATGGAGGCAATATCTACTTCAGCCTCTAGAATAATGACACAGCTATAATGAGGGCACATATCTACTAGCCTCTAGAATAATGACCAGTGTAGAATGGAGGGGCACATATCTACTCAGCCTCTAGAATATTGACACAGCTAAGAGCAGGGCACATATCTACTAGCCTCTAGATAATGACAGCACTAGAGCGGAAGGCACATACCTACTCATCCTCTAGAATAATGACATAGACAGTTTAGAATGGAGGCACATATCTACTCAGCCTCTAGATAATGACACATCTAGATGGAGGGCACATATACACTCTAAACCTCTAGAATAACTGGCACATCTAGAATGGAGGGCACATATCTACTCAGCCTCTAGTAATAAGTGACACAGTTAGAATGGAGGGCACATATCTACTCAGCCTCTAGAATAATGACACAGCTACATGGAATAGAGGGCCACATCTACTCACCACCCTCTAGAATAATGACACAGCTAGCATGGAAGGCACATATCCTCATGCCATCTAGATAATGACACAGTAGACAGGAGGCACATATCTACTCGCCTCTAGAATAAAACACAGCTAATGGAGGGCACATATCTACTCAGCCTCTAGAATAATGACACAGTAAATGAGGCATATCTACTCAGCCTCTAGAAAATGACACAGCTAGAAGGAGGGCACATACCTACTCAGCCTCTAGAATAATGACACAGCTACAATTGAAGGGCCAGTACTCTACTCAGTCTCTAGAATAATGACACAGCTAGCATGGAATGCACATATACTCACTCTAGAATAAGACACAGTAGATGGAGGGCACATATCTACTCAGCCTCTAGATAATGACACAGCTTGGAAGGATGGGCACATACTACTCAGCCTCTAGAATAAGAACACAGCTAGAAGGGGGCACATATCTACTCAGCCTCTGAATAATGACACAGCTGAGAATAGGGAGGGCACATGTTACCTACTCAGCCTCTAGAATAATGACACAGTTAGAATGGAGGGGCACATATCTACTCAGCCTCTAGATAATGACCAGTAGATATGGAGGGCACATATCTACTCAGCCTCTAGAATAAGAGCACAGTTGAATGGGGGCACATATCTACTCAGCCCTAGAATAATGACACAGTTAGATGAGGGCACATATCTACTCAGCCTCTAGAATAATGGCACAGTTAGAATGGAGGGCAATTATCTACTCAGCCTCTAGAATAATGGACACAGTTAGAATGGAGGGCAACATATTACTCAGCCTCTAGAAATGCACATTAGAATGGAGCACCATATCTACTCAGCCTCTAGAATAATGACACAGTTAGAAGTGGAGGGCACATATATCACTCAGGCCTCTAGAATAATGACACAGTTAGAATGGAGGGCACATATCTACTCAGCTCTAGAATAATGACACAGTAGAATGGAGGGCACATATCTACTCTGCCTCTAGAATAACTAACAGTTAGAATGGAGGGCCATATCTATGCCTCTAGACAATGACACAGTTAGAATGGAGGGCACAATATCTACTCAGCCTCTAGAATATACAACAGTTAGAATGGAGGGCACATATCTACTCAGCCTCTAAAATATGACACAGTTTAGAATGGAGGGAACATACTACTCAGCCTCTAGAATAATGACACAGTAGAATGAGGCACATATACTCAGCCGCTAGAATAATGACAACGTAGAATGGAGGGCACAATCTACTCGGCCTCTAGAATATGACACAGTTAGAATGGAGGCACATACTCTACTCGCCTCTAGAATAATGACACAGTTAGAATGGAGGGCACAATCTACTCAGGCCTCTAGAATAATGACACAGTAGAATGAGGGCACTCTACTCGCCTCTAGAATCATACAACAGTTGAATGGAGGCACATATCTACTCAGCCTCTAGAATAATGACAGTTAGAATGGAGGGCACATATCTACTCAGCCTCTAGATAATGGCACAGCTTAGAATGGAGGGCACATATCTACTCAGCCTCTAGAAATAGCACAGTTAGAATGGAGGCACATATCTACTCAGCCTCTAGAATAATGACACAGTAGAAGGAGGCCACATATCTACTCGGCCTCTAGAATAATGACACGTATAGAAGGGAGGGCACATATCTACTCGCTCTAGAATAATGACAGTTTAGAATGGAGGGCACATCTCTACTACCGCCTCTAGAATAATGGCACAAGTTAGAATGGGGCACATATCTACTCGGCCTCTAGAATAATGACACAGTATGAATGGAGGGCACATATCTACTCTCGGCCTCTAGAATAATGACATTAGAATGGAGGGCACATATCTACTCGGCCTCTAGAATAATGACACAGTTAGAATGGAGGGCACATCCTATCGGCCCTAGAATAGACCAAGTTAGAATGGAGGGCACATATCTACTCAGCCTCTAGATATGCAAGTTTAGAATGGAGGGCACATATCTACTCAGCCTCTAGAATAATGACACAGCTTGAATGGAGGGACATATCTACTCAGCCTCTAGAATAATGACACGCTAGAATGGGGGCACATATCTACTCAGCCTCTAGAATAATGACACAGTTAGAATGGAGGGCACTATCTCCGGCTCTAGAATAAGCACAGTTAGAATGAGGCACATAGCTACTCGGCCTCTAGAATAATGACGAGTTAGAATGGAGGCACATATCTACTCAGCCTCTAGAATAATGCACAGTTAAATGGAGGGCACATATCTCCTCAGCCTCTAGAATAATGACACAGTTTAGAATGGAGGGCACATTACTACTCAGCCTCTAGAATTGACACAGCTAGAATGGAGGGCACATATCTACTCAGCCTCTAGAATAATGACATCCTAGAATGGAGGGCACACTATCTACTCAGCCTCTAGAATAATGACACATAGAATGTGAGGGCACATATCTACTCAGCCTCTAGAACATACTGACACAGTAGAATGGAGGCACATATCTCACTCACCTCTGAATATGACACAGTTAGAGAATGGAGGGCACATATCTACTCAGCCTCTAGAATAATGACACAGTCTAAATGGAGGGCACATATTCTCTCAGCCTCTAGAATATGCACAGACTAGATAATGGAGGGCACATATCTACTCATGCCTCTAGAATAATGACACAAGTTAGAATGGAGGGCACATACCTACTCAGCCTCTAGAATAATGACAGACTAGTAGAATGGAGGGCACATCATCTACTCAGCCTCTAGAATAATGACACAGCTAGAATGGAGGGCACATATCACTCAGCCTTCTAGAATAATGACACAGTTAGAATGAGGGCCATATCCTACTCAGCCTCTAGAATAATGACACAGTTGAATGGAGGGCACTATATCTACTCCAGCCTCTAGAATAATGACCCAGTTGAATGGAGGGCACATATCTACTCAGCCTCTAGAATAATGACACAGCTTAATGAGGGCCACATATCTACTCAGCCTCTAGAATAATGACACAGTTAGAATGGAGGGCACATATCTACTCAGCCTAGAATAATGCACAGTTAGAATGGAGGGCAAATACTACTCCACAGCCTCTAGAATAATGACACAGAAAAAAGTTGCAATGAGGGCACTATCTACTCAGCCTCTAGAATAATCACAGTTAGAATGGAGGGGGCGACTGCCAACAGCTGAAACGGAGGGCACATACCTACTCAGCCTCTAGAATAATGACACAGCTAGCATGGAAGGCACATATCTACTCAGCCTCTAGAATAATGACACAGCTAGCATGGAAGGCACATATCACCTCAGCATCTAGACTAAAGACACAGCTAGCATGGAAGGCACATATCTCTCAGCCTCTAGAATAAGACACAGCTACAAATGAGGCACATATCTACTCAGCCTCTAGAATAATGACACAGCTACAATGGAGGGCACATATCTACTCAGCCTCTAGAATAATGACACAGCTAGCATGGAAGGCACATATCTACTCAGCCTCTAGAATAAAGACACAGCTACAATGGAGGGCACATATCTACTCAGCCTCTAGATAAGACCCAGCTCAGGAGGGCACATATCTACTCACCGCTCTAGAATAATGACACAGCTAAACGGAGGGCACATCCTCTCAGCCTCTAGAATTGACACAGACGCTCATGGAAGGCACATATCTACTCAGCCTCTAGAATAATGACACAGCTAGCATGGAAGGCACATATCCACTCAGCATCTAGACTAAAGACACAGCTAGCATGGAAGGCACATATCTACTCAGCCTCTAGAATAAAGACACAGCTACAATGGAGGGCACATATCTACTCAGCCCTAGAATAATGACACAGCTGGAATGGAGGGCACATACCTACTCAGCCTCTAGAATAATGACACAGCTAGCATGGAAGGCACATATCCACTCAGCATCTAGACTAAGACACAGCTAGCATGGAAGGCACATATCTACTCAGCCTCTAGAATAAACACAGACGCTACAATGGAGGGCACATATCTACTCAGCCTCTAGAATAATGACACAGCTGAATGGAGGGCACATACCTACTCAGCCTCTAGAATAATGACACAGCTAGAATGGGGGCACATATCTACTCAGCCTCTAGAATAATGACACAGCTGAGAACGGAGGGCACATACCTACTCAGCCTCTAGAATAATGACACAGTAGAATGGAGGGCACATATCTACTCAGCCTCTAGAATAATGACACAGCTACAATGGAGGGCACATATCTACTTAGCCTCTAGAATAATGGCACAGTTAGAATGGAGGGCACATATCTACTCAGCCTCTAGAATAATGACACAGCTAAGATGGAGGGCACATTCTACTTAGCCTCTAGAATAATGACACAGTTGAATGGAGGCACATATATCTCAGCCTCTAGAATAATGACACAGCTAAGATGGAGGGCACATATCTACTAGCCTCTAGAATAATGGCACAGTTAGAACGGAGGGCACATACCTACTCAGCCTCTAGAATAATGACACAGTTAGAATGGAGGGCACATATCTACTCAGCCTCTAGAATAATGACACAGCTAAGATGGAGGGCACATATCTACTTAGCCTCTAGAATAATGGCACAGCTAGAATGGAGGGCACATATCTACTCAGCCTCTAGAATAATGACACAGTTAGAATGGAGGGCACATATCACTCAGCCTCTAGAATAATGACCACAGTTAGAATAGAGGGCACATATCTATCTCAGCCTCTAGAATAATGACACAGTCTAGCATGGAAGGCACATATCCACTCAGCATCTAGCTAAACACAGCTAGCATGGAAGGCACATATCTACTCAGCCTCTAGAATAAAGACACACGCTACATGGAGGGCACATATCTACTCAGCCTCTAGAATAAAGACACAGCTACAATGGAGGGCACATATCTACTCAGCCTCTAGAATAATGACACAGCTAGAACGGAGGGCACATACCTACTCAGCCTCTAGAATAATGACACAGCTAGCATGGAAGGCACATACCCTCTCAGCCTCGAAATAATGAACACAGCTAGCATGGAAGGCACATATCCACTCAGCCTCTAGAATAAAGACACAGCTACAATGGAGGGCACATATCTACTCAGCCTCTAGAATAATGACACAGCTGGAATGGAGGGCACATACCTACTCAGCCTCTAGAATAATGACACAGCTAGAATGGGGGGCACATATCTACTCAGCCTCTAGAATAATGACACAGCTAGAACGGAGGGCACATACCTACTCAGCCTCTAGAATAATGACACAGTTAGAATGGAGGCACATATCTACTCAGCCTCTAGAATATGACACAGCTAAGATGGAGGGCACTATCTACTACTAGCCTCTAGAATAATGGCACAGTTGAATGGAGGCACATATCTACTCAGCTCTAGAATATGACACAGTTAGAATGGAGGCACATATCTACTCAGCTCTAGAATATGGCACAGTTAGAATGGAGGGCATATATCTACTCAGCCTCTAGAATAATGACACAGTTAGAATGAGGGCACATATCTACTCAGCCTCTAGATAATGGCACAGTTAGAATGGACGGCTCATATCTACTCAGCCTCTAGAATAATGACACAGTTAGAATGGAGGGCACATATCTACTCAGCCTCTAGAATAATGACAGTTAGAATGGAGGGCACATATCTACTCAGCCTCTAGAATAATGACACAGCTAGAATGGAGGGCACATATCTACTCAGCCTCTAGAATAACGACACAGTTAAAATGGAGGGCATATATCTACTCAGCTTCTAGAATAATGACACAGTTAGAATGGAGGGCACATATCTACTCGGCCTCTAGAATAATGGCACAGTTAGAATGGAGGGCACATATCTACTCAGCCTCTAGAATAATGACACAGCGTACATGGAAGGCACATATCTACTCAGCTCTAGAATAAGAACACATACATGGAGGGCACATATCTACTCAGCCTCTAGAATAAAGACACAGCTACAATGGAGGGCACATATCTACTCAGCCTCTAGAATAATGACACAGCTAGAACGGAGGGCACATACCTACTCAGCCTCTAGAATAATGACACAGCTAGCATGGAAGGCACATATCTACTCAGCCTCTAGAATAATGACACAGCTAGCATGGAAGGCACATATCCACTCAGCATCTAGACTAAAGACACAGCTAGCATGGAAGGCACATATCTACTCAGCCTCTAGAATAAAGACACAGCTACAATGGAGGGCACATATCTACTCAGCCTCTAGAATAATGACACAGCTGGAATGGAGGGCACATACCCTACCAGCCTCTAGAATAATGACACAGCTAGCATGGAAGGCACATATCCACTCAGCATCTAGACTAAAGACACAGCTAGCATGGAAGGCACATATCTACTCAGCCTCTAGAATAAAGACACAGCTACAATGGAGGGCACATATCTACTCAGCCTCTAGAATAATACCCACAGCTGGAATGGAGGGCACATACCTACTCAGCTCTAGAATAATGACACAGCTAGAATGGGGGGGCACATATCTACTCAGCCTCTAGAATAATGACACAGCTAGAACGGAGGGCACATACCTACTCAGCCTCTAGAATATGACACAGTTAGAATGGAGGGCACATATCTACTCAGCCTCTAAATAATGACACGCTAAGATGGAGGCACATATCATACTTAGCCTCTAGAATAATGGCACAGTTAGAATGGAGGGCACATATCTACTCAGCCTCTAGAATAATACACAGCTAAGATGGAGGGCCATATCTACTTAGCCTCAGAATAATGACACAGTTGAATGGAGGGCCAATCTACTCAGCCTCTAGAATAATGACACAGCTAAGATGGAGGGCACATATCTACTTAGCCTCTAGAATAATGGCACAGTTAGAACGGAGGGCACATACCTACTCAGCCTCTAGAATAATGACACACGTTAGAATGGAGGGCACATATCTACTCAGCCTCTAGAATAATGACACAGCTAAGATGGAGGGCACATATCTACTTAGCCTCTAGAATAATGGCACAGCTAGAATGGAGGGCACATATCTACTCAGCCTCTAGAATAATGACACAGTTAGAATGGAGGGCACATATCTACTCAGCCTCTAGAATAATGACACAGTTAGAATAGAGGGCACATATCTACTCAGCCTCTAGAATAATACACAGCTAGCATGGAAGGCACATATCCACTCAGCATCTAGACTAAAGACACAGCTAGCATGGAAGGCACATATCTACTCAGCCTCTAGAATAAGACCACAGCTAACATGGAGGGCAAATTCTACTCAGCCTCTAGAATAGACACAGCTACAATGGAGGCACATATCTACTCAGCCTCTAGAATAATGACACAGCTAGAACGGAGGGCACATACCTACTCAGCCTCTAGAATAATGACACAGCTAGCATGGAAGGCACATACCTACTCAGCCTCTAGAATATGACACAGCTAGCATGGAGCACATTCCACTCAGCCTCTAGAAAAGACACAGCTACAATGGAGGGCACATATCTACTCGCAGCCTCTAGAATAATGACACAGCTGGAAGGAGGGCACATACCTACTCAGCCTCTAGAATAATGACACAGCTAGAAGGGGGGCACATATCTACTCAGCTAGAATATGACACAGCTAGAACGGGGGCACATACCTACTCAGCCTCTAGAATAATGACACAGTTAGAATGGAGGGCACATATCTACTCAGCCTCTAGAATAATGACACAGCTAAGAGGAGGGCACATATCTACTCAGCCTCTAGAATAATGGCACAGTTAGAATGGAGGGCACATATCTACTCAGCCTCTAGAATAATGACACAGTTAGAATGGAGGGCACATATCTACTCAGCCTCTAGAATAAGGCACAGTTAGAATGGAGGGCATATATCTACTCAGCCTCTAGAATAATGACACAGTTAGAATGGAGGGCACATATCTACTCAGCCTCTAGAATAATGGCACAGTTAGAATGGACGGCTCATATCTACTCAGCCTCTAGAATAATGACACAGTTAGAATGGGCACATATCTACTCAGCCTCTAGAATAATGACACAGTTAGAATGGAGGGCACATATCTACTCAGCCTCTAGAATAATGACACAGCTAGAATGGAGGGCACATATCTACTCAGCCTCTAGAATAACGACACAGTTAAAATGGAGGGCATATATCTACTCAGCCTCTAGAATAATGACACAGTTAGAATGGAGGGCACATATCTACTCGGCCTCTAGAATAATGACACAGTTAGAATAGAGGGCACATATCTACTCAGCCTCTAGAATAATGACACAGTTAGAATGGAGGGCACATACCTACTCAGCCTCTAGAATAATGACACAGTTAGAATGGAGGGCACATATCTACTCAGCCTCTAGAATAATGACACAGCTAGAATGGAGGGCACATATCTACTCAGCCTCTAGAATAATGACACAGTTAGAATAGAGGGCACATATCTACTCAGCCTCTAGAATAATGACACAGTTAGAATGGAGGGCACATATCTACTCAGGCCTCTAGAATAATACACATTAAATGGAGGGCACATACCTACTCAGCCTCTAGAATATGACACAGTTTGAATGGAGGGCACAATCTACTCAGCCTCTAGAATAATGGCCAGTTAGAATGGAGGGCACATATCTCTCAGCCTCTAGAATAATGGCACAGTTAGAATGGAGGGCACATATCTACTCAGCCTCTAGAATAATGGCACAGTTAGATGAGGGCACTATCTACTCAGCCTCTAGAATAATGCCAGCTAGAATGGAGGACACATATCTACTCGGCCTCTAGAATAATGACACAGATAGAATGGAGGGCACATATCTACTCAGCTTCTAGAATAATGACAGTTAGAATGGAGGGCACATATCTACTCGGCCTCTAGAATAATGGCAAAGTTAGAATGGAGGGCACATATCTACTCGGCCTCTAGAATAATGACACAGTTAGAATGGAGGGCACATATCTACTCGGCCTCTAGAATAATGACAGTTAGAATGGAGGGCACATATCTACTCGGCCTCTAGAATAATGACACAGTTAGAATGGAGGGCACATATCTAATCGGCCTCTAGAATAATGGCACAGTTAGAATGGAGGGCACATATCTACTCGGCCTCTAGAATAATGGCACAGTTAGAATGGAGGGCACATATCTCTCAGCCTCTAGAATAATGACAACATCTAGAATGGAGGGCACATATTCTACTCAGCCTCTAGAATAATGACACAGCTAGAATGGAGGGCACATATCTACTCAGCGCCTCTAGAATATGACACGTTAGAATGGAGGGCACATCTCTCTCGCTCTAGAATATGACACAGTTAAATGGAGGGCACATATCTACTCGGCCTCTAGAATAATGGCACAGTTAGAATGGAGGGCACATATCTACTCGGCCTCTAGAATAATGGCACAGTTAAAATGGAGGGCACATATCTACTCAGCCTCTAGAATAATGACACAGTTAGAATGGAGGGCACATATCTACTCAGCACGTCTGAATAATGACACAGCTAGATGGAGGGCACATATCTACTCAGCCTCTAGAATAATGACACCCTAGAATGGAGGCACATATCTACTCACCTCTAAATAATGACACACTAAATGGAGGGCACATATCTACTCAGCTCTAGAATATGACACAGTTAGAATGGAGGGCACATATCTACTCAGCCTCTAGAATAATGACAGTTAGAATGGAGGGCACATATCTACTCAGCCTCTAGAATAATGACACAGCTAGAATGGAGGGCACATATCTACTCAGCCTCTAGAATATGGCACAGCTAGAATGAGGGCAACATATCTACTAGCCTCTAGATAATGACACAGTTAGAATGGAGGGCACATACACACTCAGCCTCTAGAATAATGACTTCGTTAGAATGGAGGGCACATATCTACTCAGCTCTAGAATAATGACACAGCTAGAATGGAGGGCACATATCTACTCAGCCTCTAGAATAATGACACAGTTAGAATGGAGGGCACATACCTACTCAGCCTCTAGAATAATGACACAGTTTGAATGGAGGGCACATATCTACTCAGCCTCTAGAATAATGACGCAGTTAGAATGGAGGGCACATATCTACTCAGCCTCTAGAATAATGGCACAGTTAGAATGGAGGGCACATATCTACTCAGCCTCTAGAATAATGACGCAGTTAGAATGGAGGGCACATATCTACTCAGCCTCTAGAATAATGGCACAGTTAGAATGGAGGGCACATATCTACTCAGCCTCTAGAATAATGACACAGTTTGAATGGAGGGCACATATCTACTCAGCCTCTAGAATAATGGCACAGTTAGAATGGAGGGCACATATCTACTCAGCCTCTAGAATAATGACACAGCTAGAATGGAGGACACATATCTACTCGGCCTCTAGAATAATGACACAGATAGAATGGAGGGCACATATCACTCAGCCTCTAGAATAATGACACAGATAGAATGGAGGGCACATATCTCTACTCAGCCTCTAGAATAATGACACAGCTAGAATGGAGGGCACATCTACTCAGCCTCTAGAATAATGACACAGCTGGAATGGAGGGCATATTCTACTCAGCCTCTAGAATAATGACACAGTTAGAATGGAGCACATATCTACTCAGCCTCTAGATAGACACAGTAGAATGGAGGGCACATATCTACTCAGCTCTAGAATAATGACACAGCTAGAATGGAGGGCACATATCTACTCAGCCTCTAGAATAATGAACACAGCTAGAATGGAGGGCACATATCTACTCAGCCTCTAGAATAATGACCACAGCTAGAATGGAGGCACATATCTACTCAGCCTCTAGAATAATGACACAGTTAGAATGGAGGGCACATATCTACTCAGCCTCTAGAATAATACACAGTTGAATGGAGGGCATATATCTACTCAGCCTTTAGAAAATCTTATTTCCAGGAACTTTCCATGGCTGAGTATAACAATAACACATCTCCATGGTTCCGCTAACCAGCCGTCTTCTGTAAACCCTCCGATCCGGCGCACATTATATTCCGTGATTATCTCACGGAACATAACGATTAGAACTACTTGTTCTCTTTTCCATTTATCTTGAGAAAACATTTCTGTTTCTGTTTTGAATTCAAATAACACAAAAAATGTCTTTTAACCGTAAACAGCGAACGACTTCGTCTCCATCACCGTGACGAAACCGCTAAGGCGCGATCAGTTTTATCTCCTATTATAGAGAATTTTCTTTTTTTCCTACTGAGTTGTAAATTTCCTTTGTCTCTGGGAATTTCCGATCGATGTGGAGATATGAATGAAACGATTTTAACGAATGGGATTAATCTCGCCTTTTAAAGGGAAGTTACAGATAAGGTTTATAAAAGATTAAGGTCTCTTTATTTCACTGTTAATATCTAAGATCAGACACGTCGCTGAGCGTCATAAAACACGATTTGTCACATTCCCTTTATTTACCGTGTGATGTTCAACCATCGCCAAACCTGCTGTAGCATTGGGTAAAATGGATTGCGATGTCTCCAGACTTTGCCCTTTACTGACGCTCCAGACAGGGGAATTAGAATTACGTCTCTTATCAGTTATCAGTGATTTACACAGGATTAGCCAATAGGATGAGTGCAGTCATGGGAATTCAAACTCATTATGTTAAATAGAAGCAGCCAACTGACAGCTTACAGATACATGTGGGTATTGTAAATTAACACCAGGAACTGATCAACACACTGGAAGCTCCACAAATAACACCAAGGAGGGAGGGGGGGGGGGTCGACCCTAACTGACAGCTTCCTAACAGCAGTGGTCCCTGTTATATGCTGCAAATGTCACATATTGGAAATATTAACCAGAGAATTTTATATAAAGAAAGATCAAAGATAAAATGGGAAATTTTCCACAAATTGCTGCCTTGTCCTTATTATTGACAGTGTATGTGACACCAGTGTATAGTACTGGAGGTTGTTAAAGACATACGTCATCTAGTCCAACTTTATACCCTACCCATAATGTCTGTA
>CM033475.1:229790528-229803349 GCA_019447015.1 Hymenochirus boettgeri
ATAACGTTTACATAGTAACATAGTAATTGGAGGTTTTATAAAGAATACGTCCATCTAATCCACCTCTATACCCTACCCATATGTCTGTATAACAGTTACATGGTAACATAGTATTGGAGGTTGTATAGACATACGTTCACTCAGTCCAAAACCTTTATACCCTACCCATAATGTCTGTATACAGTTCATAGTAACATAGTATTGAGTGTGTTAAAGACATACGTTCATCTAGTCAAACCTTTATACCCTACCCATAATGTCTGTATACAGTTACATAGTAACATAGTATTGGAGGTTGTATAAGACATACGTCCATCTGTCCAACCTTTATACCCTACCTAATAATGTCTGTATAACAGTTACATAGTAACATAGTATTGGAGGTTGTATAAAGACATACGTCCATCAGTCCAACCTTTTATACCCTACCCTAATGTCTGTTATAACAGTTACATAGTAACATAGTATTGGAGGTTGTATAAACATACGTCCATCTAGTCCAACCTTTATACCCTACCCATATGTCTGTATAAACAGTTACATAGTAACATAGTATTGGAGGTTGTATCAAGACATACGTCCATCTAGTCCAACCTTTATACCCCTACCCATATGTCTGTATAACAGTTCCAATAACATAGTATTGGAGGTTGTAAAAAGACATACGTCCATCTAGTCCAACCTTTATACCCCCCATAATGTCTGTATAACAGTTACTAGTAACATAGTATTGGAGGTTGTATAAAGACATACGTCCATCTAGTCCACCTTTATACCCTACCCATAATGTCTGTATAACAGTTACATAGTAACATATATTGGAGGTTGTATAAAGAATACGTCCATCCAGTCCAACCTTTATACCCTACCTATAATGTCTGTCTAACAGTTACATAGTAACATAGTATTGGAGGTTGTATAAAGACATACGTTCATCTAGTCCAACCTTTATACCCTACCCATAATGTCTGTATAACAGTTACCAGTAACATAGTCCTAGGAGGGTTGTATAAAGACATACGCTCATCTAGTCCAACTTTTATACCCTACCCATAATGTCTGTATAACGTTACATAGTACATAGTATTGGAGGTTGTATAAGGACATCCTCCGTCTAGTCCAACCTTTATACCCTACACCATAATGTCTGTATCATTTACATTAACATAGTAACTGGAGGTTGTATAAAGACAATACGTCATCTAGTCCAACCTTTATACCCTACCCATAATGTCTGTATAACAGTTACATAGTAACATAGTATTGGAGTTTGTATAAGACATACGTCCCATCTAGTCCAACCTTTATACCCTACCCATAATGTGTCTAAGTTACATAGTAACATAGTATTGGAGGTTGTATAAAGACACCACGTCCTTCCGTCCACCCTTTATACCCTACCCATAATGTCTGTATAACAGTTACATAGTAACATAGCATTGGAGTTGTATAAAGACATATGTCCACTAGTCCAACCTTTATACCCTACCCATAATGTCTGTATAACAGTTACATAGTACATATGCATTGGAGGTTGTATAAAATCATATCGTCCATTTAGTCCAACCTTTATAACCCTACCCATAATTGTGTATAACAGTTTACTAGTAACATAGTATTGGAGTGGTATAAAGACATACATCCATCTAGTCCAACCTTTATACTCTACCCATAATGTCTGTATAACAGTTACATAGTAACATAGTATTGGAGGTTGTATAAAGACATACGTCCATCTGTCCAACCTTTATACCCTACCCATAATGTCTGTATAACGTTACATATGTAACATAGTATTGGAGGTTGTATAAGACTACGTCCATCTAGTCCAACCTTTATACCCTACCCATAATGTCTGTATAACAGTTACATAGTAAAATAGTATTGGAGGTTGTATAAAGACATACGTCCATCTAGTCCAACCTTTATACCCTACCCATAATGTCTGTATAACAGTTACATAGTTACATAGTATTGGAGGTTGTATAAAGACATATGTCCATCTAGTCCAACCTTTATACCCTACCCATATGTCTGTATAACAGTTACATAGTAACATAGTATTGATGGTTGTATATAGACATATATGTCCATCTAGTCCTACCTTTATACCCTACCCATAATGTCTGTCTAACAGTTACATAGTAACATAGTATTGGAGGTTGATAAAGACATACGTCCATCTAGTCCAACCTTTATACCCTACCCATAATGTCTGTATAACAGTTACATAGTAACATAGTATTGGAGGTTGTATAAAGACATACGTCCATCTAGTCCAACCTTTATACCCTACCCATAATGTCTGTATAACAGTTACATAGTAACATAGTATTGGAGTTTATATAAAGACATACGTCCATCTAGTCCAACCTTTATACCCTACCCATAATGTCTGTATAACAGTTACATAGTATCTAGTCCAACCTTTATACCCTACCCATAATGTCTGTATAACTTTACATAGTAACATAGTATTGGAGGTTGTATAAAGACATACGTCCATCTAGTCCAACCTTTATACCCTACCCATAATGTCTGTATAACAGTTACATAGTAACATAGCATTGGAGGTTGTATAAAGACATATGTCCATCTAGTTCAACCTTTATACCCTACCATAATGTCTGTATAACGTTACATAGTAACATAGCATTGGAGGTTGTATAAAGACATACGTCCATCTAGTCCAACCTTTATACCCTACCCATAATTCTGTATAACAGTTACATAGTAACATAGTATTGGGAGGTTGTATAAAGACATACGTCCATCTAGTCCAACCTTTATACTCTACCCATATGTCTGTATAACAGTTACATAGTACATAGTATTGGAGGTTGTATAAAGACATACGTCCATCTAGTCCAACCTTTATACCCTACCCATAATGTCTGTATACAGTTACATAGTAAAATAGTATTGGAGGTTTAATAAAGACATACGTCATCTAGTCCAACCTTTATACCCTACCCATAATGTCTGTTAACAGTTACATAGTTACATAGTATTGGAGGTTGTATAAAGACATATGTCCATCTAGTCCACCTTTATACCCTACCCAAATGTCTGTATAACAGTTTACATAGTAACATAGTATTGAAGGTTGTATATAACATATGTCCATCTAGTCCTACCTTTATACCCTACCCATAATGTCTGTCTACCAGTTACATAGTAACATAGTATTGGAGGTTGTATAAAAAGACATACGTCCATCTAGTCCAACCTTTATACCCTACCCTAATGTCTGTATAACATTTTACATAGTAACATAGTATTGGGTTGTATAAAGACATACGTCCATCTAGTCCACCTTTATAACCCTACCCATAATGTCTGATAACAGTTACATAGTACCTTAGTATTGGAGGTTTATAATAAGACATACGTCCATCTAGTCCGACTCTTATACCCTACCCATAATGTCTGTATAACAGTTACATGTAAATAGAATTGGAGGTTGTATAAAGACATAAGTCCATCTAGTCCGACCTTTATACCCTACCCATAATTGTCTGTATAACGTTCATAGTAACATAGTATTGGAGGTTGTATAAAGACATACGTCCATCTAGTCCAACCTTTATACCTACCCATAATGTCTGTATAACAGTTACATATATCATAGTTTTGGGTTGTATAAAGACATACGTCCATCCAGTCCAACCTTTATACCCTACCCCATAATGTCTGTATGACAGTTACATAGTACACAGTAATTTGGAGGTTGTATAGGCATACGTTCATCTAGTCCAACCTTTATACCCTACCCAAATGTCTGTATAACATTTTACATAGTAACATAGTATTGGAGTTTTAAAGACATACGTTCATCTAGTCCAACCTTTTACCCTACCCATAATGTCTGTATGACAGTTACATAGTAACATAGTATTGGAGGTTGTATAAGACATACGTCCATCTAGTCCAAACCTTTATACCCTACCCATGATGTCTGTATAACAGTTACATAGTAACATATTATTGGAGTTGTTAAAAGACATACGTTCGTCTAGTCCAACATTTATACCCTCCCCATAATGTCTGTTATAACAGTTACATAGTAACATAGTATTGGAGGTTGTATAAAGACATACGTCCTCTAGTCCAACCTTTATACCCTACCTGATGTCTGTATAACGATTACATATACTAGGTATTGGAGTGTTTATAAAGACACACGTCATCTAGTCCACCTTTATACCCTACCCTAATGTCTGTATACAGTTACATAGTAACATAGTATTGGAGGTGTATAAAGACACACACGTCCATCTATGTCCACCTTTATGCCCTACTCATATGTCTGTATAACAGTTACATAGTAACAACTAGTATTGGAGGTAGTATAAAGCACACGTCCATCTAGTCCAACCTTATACCCTACCCATATGTCTGTATAACAGTTAATAGTAACTAGTATTGGAGGTTGTATAAAACTACGTCCATCTACATACGTCCATCTAGTCCAACCTTTATACCCTACCCATAATGTTCTGTATAACAGTACATACATATAACATAGTATTGGAGGTTGTATAAAGACATACGTCCATCTAGTCCACCCTTTATACCCTACCCATAATGTCTGTATAACGTTACATAGTAAACTAGTATTGGGGTTGTATAAAGACATACGTCCACTAGTCCGACCTTTATACCCTAACCAAATGTCCTGTATAACAGTAACAGGTATTGTAAGTATGTGTATAAGACATCGGTCCGTCTAGTCCACCTTTTACCCTACCCATAATTGTCTGTATAACAGTTACACAGTAACATAGTAGGTAGGTTGTAAAAAGACATCCGTCCGTCTAGTCCAACCTTTATACCCTACCCATATGTCTGTAATACGTTACACAGTAACATAGTATTGGAGGTTGTATAAGACATACGTCCGTCTATCCAACCTTTATACCCTACCCATAATTGTCGTATAAACAGTTACACACATAGTATTTGGGTTGTATAAGACATACGTCCATCTAGTCCAACCTTTATACCCTACCATAATGTCTGTAAACAGTTACACAGTAACATAGTATAGAGGTTGTATAAAGACATACGTCCGTCTAGCCCAACTTTATATCCTAACCCATAATGTCTGTTAACAGTTACATAGTAACATAGTATTGGAGGTTGTATAAAGACAATCGTCCGTCTAGTCCCAACCTTTATACCCTAACCCATACTGTCTGTATAACAGTTACATAGTAACTAGTATTGGAGGTTGTAAAAGACATACGTCCATCTAGTCCACTTTTAACCCACCCATAATGTCTGTATAACAGTTACTCAGTAACATAGTATTGGAGGTTGTATAAAGACATCGTCCATCTAGTCCAACTTTATACCCTACACCCATAATGTCTGTATAATTACATACTAACATAGTATTGGAGTTGTATAAAGACATACGTCCATCTAGTCCCAACCTTACCCTACCCATAGGTCTGTAAAACGTTACATAGTAAACATAGTATTGGAGGTTGTATAAAGACATCGTCCGTCTAGTCCAACCTTTATACCCCTACCCCTCATGTCTGATATAACAGTTACATACTAACTAGTATTGGGGGTTTATAAAGACTACGTCCATCTGGTCAACCTTTATACCCTACCCATAATGTCTGTACAGTTACATAGTATCATAGTATTGGAGTTTTGTATAAAGACATACGTTCCATCTAGTCCAACCCTTATACCCTACCCATAATGTCTGTCTACAGTTACATAGTAACATAGTATTGGAGGTTGTATAAAGACATCCGCTCGTCTAGTCCAACCTTTATACCCTAGCCATAATGTCTGTTATAACAGTTTACATTAACATAGTATTGGAGTTGTATAAAGACATCCGTCCATCTAGTCCGAACCTTTATATCGTATGACCAAAATCAAAATTTGACAACCACTATTGTAATTGTACGATAACAGTCATAACTTCATACTAAAGTCCCTAAAAAAACAGTGGGATGGTTACTAGTAAATGTTATACAGACATTATGTGGGATAAGTTTGATATGGCCGTATGGTTTCTCACATAGTTATATGTAAGTTTATACGACATTAGGTGATAGGTCTAAAGTGGACTGGACTATGTCTTCTTATACAGGCCTCCCATATATATGTTACTGTATGGTAACTGGTGATAAGACACTTATGGGGTTAGGGTATAAAGGTTGGACTAGAATGGACGTATGATTTATACAAACCTCCAATGTATGTTACTATGTAAACTGTTAGTAACGACATTAGGGTAGGGTATAAAGGTTGGACTAGATGGACGTATGTCTTTTACAACCTCCAATGCTAGTATATGTAACTGTTATACAGACATTATGGGTAGGGGATAAAGGTGGAATGGATGGACGTGTGTTTTATACAACCTCAATACTATGTTACTATGTAACTGTTAGACAGACATATGGGTAGGGTATAAGGTTGGACTAGATGGACGATGTCTTTATACAACCTCCAATACTATGTTACTATGTAATGTTATACAGACATTATGGGTAGGGTATAAAGGTTGGAACTAGGATGAACGTATGTCTTTATACAACCTCCATACTATGTTACTATGTAACTGTTAGTACAGACCATTATGGGTAGGGTATAAAGGTTGGACTGACGGACGGATTGTCCTTATACAACCTCCAATACTATGTTACTATGTAACTGTTATACAGACATTATGGGTTAGGGATAAAGTTGGACTAGATGAAACGTATTGTCTTATACAACCTCCTACTATGTTACTGTTTTCAAACTGTTATATCAGACATTATGGGTAGGGTATAAAGGTGGACTAGATGAACGGATGTCTTTATACAACCCTCCAATACTTGTTATATGTAACTGTAGACAGACATTATAGGTAGGGTATAAAGGTTGGACTGGATGGACGTGATATTTATACAACCTCAATACTATGTTACTATGTAACTGTTATACAGACATATGGGTAGGGTGGTTAAAGGTTGGACTAGATGGACGTATGTCTTATTAAACTCCAATACTATGTTATGTAACTGTTATACGACATATGGGTAGGGTATAAAGGTTGGACTAGATGGACGAGATGTCTTTTATACAACCTCCAATACTATGTTACTTTGTAACTGTGTATACAAGACATTATGGTAGGGGTATAAAGTTGGACTAGATGGACGTATGCTTTTACAACCTCCAATACTATGTTACTATGACTGTTATACAGACATTATGGGTAGGGTATAAAGGTTGGACTGAGATGGAACGTATGTCTTTATACAACTCCAATACATGTTACATTGGAACTGTTATACAGACATTATGGGTAGGGTATAAAGGTGGAACTAGAAGGACGTATGTCTTATACAACCTCCAATACTATGTTACTTGTAACTGTTATACCAGCATATAGGTAGGGTATAAAAGGTTGGACTAGATGACGTATGTCTTATATAAACCTCCAATAATAGTACTATGTAATGTTATACAGACATTATGGGTAGGGTTATAAAGGTTGGACTAGATGAACGTATGTCTTTATTACAACCTCCAGTACTATACACTGGTGTCATTACACTGTCAATAATAAGGACAAGGCAGCAATTTGGGAAAATTCCCATTTTATCTTTGAATCTTCTTTCAATTATTATTAAATTCTCTGGTTAATATTTCCCAAATATGTGACATTTGCAGCATATACCAGGGACCGACCTGCTGTTAGGAAAGCTGTCCAGGTTAGGTCGGACCCCCCCCCCTCCCTACTTGGTGTTCATTTGTGGAGCTTCCAGTGGTTGATCAGTTCCTGGTGTATTTTACAATACCCACATGTATATCTAAGTGTTCAGTCAGGATGCTTCTATTTAACAATAATGAGTTTTGAATTCCCATGATGCACATCATCCCTATTGGCTAATCCTGTGTAAATCATGATTAACTGATAAGAGACTAATTCTAATTCCCCCGTCTGGGAGCGTCAGTAAAGGGCAATAAGTATGGAGGGACATCGAACCATTTTACCCAATGCTACAGCAAGGTTTGCGATGGTTGAAAAGACACGGAAATAAAGGGAATGTGGACAAATCTGTTTTAATCGAGTCAGCGACGTGTCTGATCTTAGATAACAGTGAAATAAATGGACCTTAATCTTTGTATAAACCTATCTGATACACGTTCCTTAAAGGCGAGATTATACTCCATTCGTTAAAATGCGTTTTCATTCATATCTCACATCGATCGGAAACTTCCCAGAGACAAAGGAAAATTTACATCGTAGGTAAAAAGAAAATTCTCTATATAGGAGATAAAACTAATCGGCTAGCGGTTTCGTCGGTGATGGAGGAAGTCGTTCGCCTGTTTACGTTTAAAAGACATTTTTTGTGTTATTTGGAATTCAAAACAGAAACAGAAATGTTTTTCTGCAGATAAATGGAAAAGAGAAATCAAGTATTATTGTTCCATGAGATTAAATCCACGGATAATAATGTGGGACCGGATCGGAGGGTTTTACAGAAGGACGGCTGGGTAGCGGAACCCATGGAGATTGTGTTATTGTTATACTCAGCATGGAAAGTTCCTGGAAAATAAGATGTTTCTAAGGCTGAGTAGATATGTGCCCTCCATTCTAACTGTGTCAATTATTCTAGAGGATGAGTAGATATGTGCCCTCCATTCTAACTGTGTCATTATTCTAGAGGCTGAGTAGGTATGTGCCTCCATTCTAACTGTGTCATTATTCTAAGAGGCTGAGTAGGTATGTGCCCTCCTTCTAACGTGTACATTATTCTAGAGGCTGAGGGCTGAGTAATATGTGCCCTCCTTCTAGCTGTGTCATTATTCTAGAGGCTGAGTAGATAGGTGCCCTCCATCTACTGTGTCATTATTCTAGAGGCTGAGTTGTGGTAGTGTGCCCTCCATTCTAGCTGTGTCATTATTCTAGAGAGGCTGAGTGAGTATGTGCCCTTATTTCTAACTGTGTCATTTCTAGAGGCTGAGTAGATATGTGCCCTCCATTCAGAGTGGTCATTATTCTAGAGGCTGAGTAGGTATGTGCCCTTCCATTCTAACTGGTCATTATTCTAGAGGCTGAGTAGGATTGTGCCTCCATTCTAACTGTGTCATTATTTAGAGGCTGAGTAGATATGTGCCCTCATTCTAACTGTGTCATTATTCTAGAGGTGAGTAGATATGTGCCTCATTCTAACTGTGTCATTATCTAGGAGGCTGAGTAGATATGTGCCCTCCATTCAACTGTGTCATTTATTTAGGGCTGAGTAGATATGGCGTCCATTCTAAACTGTGCCATTTATTCTAGAGGCTGAGTAGATATGTGCCTCCATCTAGGCTGTGTCATTATTCTAGAGGCTGAGTAGATATGTGCCCTCCATTCTAACTGTGCCATTATTCTAGAGGCTGAGTAGATATGTGTCCTGCCCTCCATCTTAGCTGTGTCATTATTCTAGAGGCTGAGTGATATGTGCCCTCCATTCTAACTGTGTCATGTATTTAGAGGCGATGAGTAGATATGTGCCTCCATTCAACTGTCATTATTCTAGAGGCGGAGTAGTATGTGCCCTCATTCTAACGTGTATTATTCTAGAGGCCGAGTAGATATGTGCCCATTCTAACGTTGTATTTTCTAGAGCTGAGAGTATAGTGCCCTCCATTCTAACTGTGTCATTATTCTAGAGGCTGAGTAGAATAGCCCGTCCATTGAAATGTGCCATTTATTCTAGAGGCTGAGTAGATATGTGCCCTCCATTCTAGCTGTGTAATTATTCTAGGCTGCTGAGTAGATATGTGCCCTCCATTCTAACTGTGCCATATTCTAGAGGCTGAGTAGATATGTGCCCTCCATCTTAGCTGTGTCATTATTCTAGAGGCGAGTAGATATGTGCCTCAATTCTAGGTCTGTGTCTTATTCTAGAGGCGAGTAGATATGTGCCCTCCATTTCTAACTGTCATTATTCTAGAGGCGAGTAGATATGTGCCCTCCATTCTAACTGTTCATTATTCAGAGGCCGAGTAGAATGTGCCTGCTATTCTAACTTTTGCCATTATTCTAGAGGTCGATGTAGATGATGTGCCCTCCATTCTAACTGTTGCCATTATCTAGAGGCCGAGTAGTAGAGTATGTAGTGCCCTCCATTCTAACTGTGTCATTATTCTAGAGGCCGAGTAGATATGTGTCCTCCATTCTGAAGCTGTGTATTATTATAGAGGCTGAGTAGATATGTGCCCTCCATTAACTGTGTGCATTATTCTAGAGGCTGAGTAGATATGTGCCCTCCATTCTAACTGTGCATTATTCTAGAGGCTGAGTAGATATGTGCCCTCCATTCAACTGCGTCATTATTCTAGAGGCTGAGTAGATTGTGCCCTATTCTAACTGGTCATTATTATGAGGTGAGTAGATATGTGCCCTTCCATTCTAGATGTTGTCAGTATTGTAGAGGCGAGTGATATGTGCCCCCATTCTAACGGTTGTCATTATTCTAGAGGCTGAGTAGATATGTGCCCCCATTCTAACTGTGTATATCTAGAGGCTGAGTAGATAGTGCCCTCATTCTAACTGTGTCATTATTCTAGAGGCTGAGTAGATATATGCCCTCCATTCTGAACTGATGTCGTTATTCTAGAGGCGAGTAGTAGAGTTAGATATTGCCCCCATTTTAACTGTGTCTGTATTCTAGAGGCTGAGTAGAATGTGCCTCCATTCTAGCTGTGTCATTATTTAGAGGCATAGATAGTGTATGTGCCCTCCATTCTAACTGTGCATTATTCTAGAGGCTGAGTAGATATGGCCCTCCATTCTAACTGTGCATTATTCTAGAGGCTGAGTAGATATGAGGGCCTCCTTCTAAACTGTGTCATTATTCTAGAGGCTGAGTAGATATGTGCCCTCCATTCTAACTGTGTCAATTACTAGAGGCTGGTAGATATGTGCCCTCCATTCTAACTGTGTATATTCTAGATGGCTTTGAGTGATGAGTAGATAGTGCCCTCCATTTACTGGGTCATATATCTAGAGGCCGAGTAAGATATGTGCCCTCCATTCTAACTGTGCATTATTCTAGAGGCTGAGTAGATATGTGCCCTCAATTCTAGCTGTGTCATTTATTCTAGAGGCTGAGTAGATAGTGCCCTCCATTCTAACTGTGTCATTATTCTAGAGGCTGAGTGAGTATGTGCCCTCCGTTGTAGCTGTGTATATATTCTAGAGGCTGAGTAGAGTAGATATGGGCCCCCATTCTACTGTGTCATTATTCTAGAGGTGTAGGAGTAGGTATGGCCCTCCATCTCAGCTGTGTCATTATTCTAGAGGCGGCGTAGATGATGTGCCCTCCATTGTAGCTGTGTCTTTATTCTAGAGGCTGAGTAGATATGTGCCTCCATTGTAGCTGTGTCCTTATTCTAGAGGCTGAGTAGATATGTGCCTTCCATGCTTAGCGTGTCTTTTATTCTAGAGGCTGAGTAGATATGTGCCCTTCCATGCTAGCTGTGTCTTATCTAGAGGCTGAGTAGGTATGTGCCTTCCATGCTAGCTGTGTCATTATTCTAGAGGCTGAGATGGTAGTGTGCCTTCCATTGCTAGCTGGTCATTATTCTAGAGGCTGAGTAGTATGTGCCCCCGTTCTAGCTGTGTATTATTCTAGAGGGCTGAGAGATATGTGCCTCCATTGTAGCTTGAGTCTTATTCTAGAGCTGAGTAGATATGTGGCCTTCATGCTAGCTGTGTCTTTTCTAGAGGCTGAGTGGTATGTGGCCCTCGTTTTAAGCGTGTCATTATTAAGAGGCTGAGTAGATATGTGCCTTCCATGCTAGCTGTGTATCATTATTCTAGAGGCTGAGTAGATATGTGCCCTCCATTGTAGCTGTGTCTTTATTCTAGAGGCTGAGTAGATATGTGCCTTCCATGCTAGTTGTGTCTCTAGTCTAGATGCTGAGTAGATATGTGTCCTCCATTGTAGCTATAGAATTATAGAACTAGAGAAGTTCAGTAAAAGTTCTAAAATTGTGAAGTTTGAAAAAATCCCATTAAAGTCAATGGTAAGAAATATTTTAAAAAGTTCTGAGAAAATACAGTTCAAATATCAATGGTAACTTAATGTAAATGGCTCTGGGACCTGGGAAATGGTGTGAGGAACATGTACATATCACCAAAACTTGATTAATCATTAACTTTCTTTATCATCGGGCAATTGTCAATTTCCGAGGGTTACCGAAATCGAACACTACATTTGAGATTTTATGAGACTGAATTGAGGGTTACCAAATGATACATTTGAGGGAATATGACCACATTCGAGGGTTATATCTCCGAAATTGATACAGTACATTTGAGGGTTTTAGGTGTTAAATAGAGGGTTTTATGTAACGGGACATTCAAGGGTTATCGATTTGAGAATTCGATAATAATCGAAAATAGGTCCACAAATGCAAAATACCTGAAAACAAGTTCATACAGAGTAGTTGGGAAGTTCAAAAAGTTTGAGTTCTTCCAAACTAAAAAGTTGGTTAGGTGAATTAGAGGGTTCAAGTTCTAGCCCAATCTCAGAATCTACATTTGCATTGTATCAGATGCCTTCACAAATCTAAGTGAATGAAAGATATTTGTACCGCACAGGCCGAATGTTCTCTTAACAAAACCCAACAGACTGCACATAGCTGACATCCTGAGTATCGCTCCTTCAATATAATTTTCGCTGCAAGCTAGGAGAAAAAAAAAGACCATTGCACTCGAAAATATCGAAAAACCAGATTGTCCCCTGGCCGAGAACTCCCCATATTAAATTATCGTAAAACCAGCATTTGTCAATTGTGTC
>CM033475.1:229803459-229839714 GCA_019447015.1 Hymenochirus boettgeri
CACCTGTGTAACAGTTTCACATAGTAACAAGTACTGGAGGTTTGTATAAAGACATACGTCATCTAGTCCAACCTTTATACCCTACCCATAATGTCTGTATACAGTTATAAGTAACATAGTATTGGAGGTTGTATAAAGACATACGTCCATCTAGTCCAACCTTTATCCCCTACCCCTAATGTCTGTAACAGTTACATAGTAACATAGTATTGAGGTTGTATAAGACATCAATCCATCTAGTCCAACTTATAACCCCACACCATAATGTCTGTATAACAGTTACATAGTAACATAGTATTGGATGTTGTATAAAGACATACGTCCATCTATCCAACCTTATACCCTCCCCATAATGTCTGTAAACAGTTACATAGTAACATAGTATTGGAGTGTATAAAGACATACTCCATCTAGTCCAACCTTTATACCCTACACTAATGTTGTATAACATTAACATAGAACATGTATTGGGTTTATAAAAACATCCGTTCATCTAGTCCACCTTTAAACCCTACCATAATGTCTGTCTAACAGTACATCATAGTATTGGAGGTTGTATAAAGACATACTCCATCTAGTCCAACCTTTATACCCTACCCATAATGTCTGTTAACAGTTACATAGTAACATAGTATTGGAGGTTGTATAAAGACATACGTCCATCTAGTCCAACCTTATACCCTACCCATAATGTCTGTAAACATTTACATAGTAACATAGTATTGGGAGTTGTATAAAGACATACGTCCATCTAGTCCAACCTTATACCCTCCATAATGTCTGTATAACAGTTACATAGTACACAAGTATTGGAGTTTTATAAGACATACGTCCATCTAGTCCAACTTTATACCCTACTAATAACTGTCGTAACAGTTACATAGTAACATAGTATGGAGGTTGTAAAACATACGTCATCTAGTCCAACCTTTATACCCTACCCATAATGTCTGTATAACAGTTATATAGTAACATAGTATTGGAGGTTGTATAAAGACATATCTCCATCTAGTCCACCTTTATACCATACCTATAATGTCTGTTACAGTTCATATAACATAGTATTGGAGGTTGTATAAAGACATATCCATCTAGTCCAACCTTTATACCCTACCATAATGTCTGTTATAACAGTTACATAGTAACATAGTATTGGAGGTTGTATAAAGACATACGTCCATCTAGTCCAACCTATACCCTACCATAATGTCTGTATAACAGTTACATAGTCAATAGTATTGGAGTGTATAAAGACATATCCATCTAGTCCAACCTTTATAACCCTACCATAATGTCTGTATAACAGTTACATAGTAAATAGTATTGGTGGTTAATAAAACATATGTCATCTAGTCCACCTTTAATACCCTACCCATATGTCTGTCTACATTAACATAGTTATTGGAGTTGTATAAAACATCATCGTATCTAGTCCAACTTTATACCCTACCCATATGTCTGTTAACAGTTACATAGTACATATATTGGAGGTTGTTAAAGACATACTCATCTAGTCCAACTTTATACCCTACCATAATGTCTGTTAACAGTTACATAGTACATAGTATTGGGGGTTTATAAAAACATACTGCATCTAGTCCAACCTTTATACCTACCCATAAGCTGTCTAACAGTTACATAGTAACATAGTATTGGAGGTTGTATAAAGACATACGTCATCTAGTCCAACCTTTATACCCTCCCATAATGTCTGTATACATTACATAGTAACATAGTATTGGAGGTTGTATAAAGACATACTCCATCTAGTCCAACCTTTATACCCTACCCATAATGTCTGTATCGTTAATAGTAACATAGTAGTGAGGTTGAATAAAGACAACGCCCATCTAGTCCAACCTTTATACCCTACCATAATGCTGTCTAACAAGTTACAGTAAATGTTTGGAGGTTGTATAAAGACATATGTCATCTACCCAACCTTTTACATCTACCCAGGGAAGAAGGGCGGTGAATTGTGAACTGTTAAGTATGAGATCTCAGTCTGGGAGCATATTTAATAACATAACCCAATATGGAAATTCCTTTTACGGGACCGCTTATCATATTAAGTTTTTCTAAGGGGTGGGACAACCCTTTATGCGTTTTATGTTTTAGTGTTAGTTCTTCTTCTCTTATAACAAAAATAATAATCATTTTATGTTTTCAGAACATAACATCACCTGAAACCATATATATCGACATTCTTAATAGAGACATCTCAGATATTCAGAATAAGGTTACTCAGTTTTTGTTAAAGATTAAACTGATTTCATTAAAGGTATGCGTTTAATTCTACCAACAGTCAGTGTCCCCCCCCCCCCCCCGCTTTTTTAGATATCCAATCTGTACCATTCTACATTGGCTTTCTATCAAGTGCTTATTATCATAACTCTCTGCTCTGTGCACTTTTTGCTTGTAACTGGACTGGTGACAGTTGGACATGTGTGAATGGCATGGTGGGAAATTCCTCTGCCTCATATAATACTGGATAGCGTACATTGGTCCCCAGACACTAGTGCTATCAGTGAGGGAGGTATATCTACCTTCTATGGGGTGGTGCTTCTACCACAAACAATGATATATACAATAAGAGAAAAAGCTGTGGAGTATAGGAGCGCACATCCTCTATGGAAAAAGTCAAATTATAGGTATAGATCTAAAGTGATATACGGTATATCTACTCACTTTATGCATACACTTACAAACAATAACAGCATAGCATAGTGACAGAATAAAGTGCTTAGCTTAGCTAACCACACAATATATTATATAGCCCAGCGATTTGAGAAAGTCGCGAGTCGGACAAAACGCTACGTTTTGTACTGTTTTACTGCTCCTGTGTCTGTCTGGATCTGATGGGCTGAGTATATTTCACCATCTTGTGCTTTTCAATTTTTCATTCACTACGGTCTGTGTTCCTGGACCTTTTCGTTGATATTTTGGGATATACTTTTTATTAATAAATTAATTTTGAAGTACAGAATGTCAGCCCCAGAACATGATAACTTGACTTTTCCAAGAGGGCGTGCCCTCATCATCATAGTGATACTGAGCCATGTTTGCTGTCACAAACGTGAGTGGCTTTTAACCCTCCCATAAGGTAAGAGCTATAATGGCATCAGTTCATTTCTATTTATTTCAGTGACCACAGTGTCAAGCAACCTGCAACTTCCCTTACTTCCATGTCACGTAACCCGCAATACGTCCCCCTATCAGTTACTGGAAACGCATCTCCCCAAGCAATCTCACATGGCGGATGAAACAAACGGACCAGGGGGTTTATAGTGAACAAAAGCAATATAGCACCAATTAATATTACTTATTATTACTATTCTATATACTTGCTGCCACCACCTTCCTAAAAAAGTGTGAGACCTACTAAATATATCTATGGGGTAATCGGCACCCCTATTGTACTTCACAAGTTATTATATGACAACCTTAAGGCAATACGCTTCTCATAGTATGCATAACTTCAGAGACACAAGGTTTCGTTTTGGGATATACTCAGATAAGACAATTAGCCTTAAATGATGTTTATATCATTTATTTAAAAGTAACAAAAGAGTGCATACACAATATACAGAAAAACTAATAACTACTGAACATAAAAATGGTAACACACATGGGGGGTAGAATGGGGTAAAAGAAGGAATACTTAGGGATAAGGGCATCTGATACGTCTTGAGCAGAGTCTTGAACTTGTAAACCGAACTTGAAAAAGTGACAAAGTTCCAAATAATAGTTTCTTGACTAAAAAAAACACCCAATCTGGTCTGAATAAAAAAACCCATCTGTCCGTCTGTTGGCTAAATGTTTTGCCTAAGGAAATGTTATGACGAACTTGCTTTTCCCTTGTTGTGCATCTCCTTATCACATATCTACTCAGCCTCTAGAATAATGACACAGCTAGAATGGAGGACACATATCTACTCGGCCTCTAGAATAATGACACAGATAGAATGGAGGGCACATATCTACTCAGCCTCTAGAATAATGACACAGATAGAATGGAGGGCACATATCTACTCAGCCTCTAGAATAATGACACAGCTAGAATGGAGGGCACATATCTACTCAGCCTCTAGAATAATGACACAGCTAGAATGGAGGGCACATATCTACTCAGCCTCTAGAATAATTACACAGTTAGAATGGAGGGCATATATCTACTCAGCCTTTAGAAAATCTTATTTTCCAGGAACTTTCCATGGCTGAGTATAACAATAACACAATCTCCATGGTTCCGCTAACCAGCCGTCTTCTGTAAAACCCTCCGATCCGGCGCACATTATATTCCGTGGATTTAATCTCACAGAACAATAAACTTGTTTCTCTTTTCCATTTATCTTGAGAAAACATTTCTGTTCTGTTTTGAATTCAAATAACACAAAAAATGTCTTTTAACCGTAAACAGCGAACGACTTCGTCTCCATCACCGTGACGAAACCGCTAAGCGCCGATCAGTTTTATCTCCTATTATAGAGAATTTTCTTTTTTTCCTACTGAGTTGTAAATTTTCCTTTGTCTCTGGGAATTTCCGATCGATGTGGAGATATGAATGAAAACGATTTTAACGAATGGGATTAATCTCGCCTTTTAAAGGGAAGTTACAGATAAGGTTTATACAAAGATTAAGGTCCATTTATTTCACTGTTAATATCTAAGATCAGACACGTCGCTGACTCGATAAAACACGATTTGTCACATTCCCTTTATTTACCGTGTGATGTTCAACCATCGCCAAACCTGCTGTAGCATTGGGTAAAATGGATTCGATGTCTCCAGACTTATTGCCCTTTACTGACGCTCCCAGACAGGGGGAATTAGAATTACGTCTCTTATCAGTTATCAGTGATTTACACAGGATTAGCCAATAGGATGATGTGCAGTCATGGGAATTCAAACTCATTATGTTAAATAGAAGCAGCCAGACTGACAGCTTACAGATACATGTGGGTATTGTAAATTAACACCAGGAACTGATCAACACACTGGAAGCTCCACAAATAACACCAAGGAGGGAGGGGGGGGGGTCCGACCTAACTGACAGCTTCCTAACAGCAGGTAGGTCCCTGGTATATGCTGCAAATGTCACATATTGGAAAATATTAACCAGAGAATTTATATAATAAAGAAAGATCAAAGATAAAATGGGAAATTTTCCACAAATTGCTGCCTTGTCCTTATTATTGACAGTGTATGGACACCAGTGTATAGTACTGGAGGTTGTATAAAGACATACGTTCATCTAGTCCAACCTTTATACCCTACCCATAATGTCTGTATAACAGTTACTTAACAATAATCATCATTTTTGGTTTTTTCGCTGTAAATCACCTGACGGCCCGATACACGACCGTCTTAATACACCATCTTCAAATATTCATAATTAAAGGTTACTCAATTATTTTTAAGGATTGAAGAGCAAGCTCCCATCCTAAATTAAATTTTTAACTATGGGGTATCGCTCTGCTCTACCTGTACGGAAAGAGCAGCAGGGCTGGCCATCCCGGGAGGGTGGGGGGGGGAGAACTTCCTCACATGTCCACAGTCCTTGTTTGAGTTAGGGAGCAGCAAGAAACAGTGAATGACTCACGATAGCTTACCCCACCTATAACCCTGTCAACAGTGTTACATCGTATGAAGTTGTATAAGACTACCATCTCCTCAGTCAACCTTTATACCCTACCATAATGTCGTTAACAGTAATAGTACATAGTATTGGAGGTTGTATAAAGACAACGTCATCTAGTCCAACCTTTATACCTACCCATATGTCTGTTAACAGTTACATATAACAGTATTGGAGGTTGTATAAAGACATACATCCATCGTCCAAACTTTCCCTACCCATAATGTCTGTCTAACCTTTACATAGTAACATATTATTGGAGGTTTATAAAGACATACGTCCATCTAGTCCAACCTTATACCCTACCCATAATGTCTGTATACAGTTTACAGTAACATAGTATTGGAGGTTGTAAAAGACATACGTCCATCTAGTCCAACCTTTATACCCTACCCATAATTGTCTGTATAACAGTTATCTATAACTAGTATTGGAGGTTGTATAAACCATACGTCCATCTAGTCCAACCTTTATACCCTACCCTAATGTCTGTCTAACATTACTAGTACCATAGTATGGGGTTGTATAAAGACATACATCCATCTAGTCCAACCTTTATA
This sequence comes from Hymenochirus boettgeri, assembly GCA_019447015.1. Lineage (NCBI taxonomy): Eukaryota > Metazoa > Chordata > Amphibia > Anura > Pipidae > Hymenochirus > Hymenochirus boettgeri. Next base: position 229,809,658 of record CM033475.1, read on the forward strand.
CCCTACCCATAATGTCTGTATAACAGTTACATAGTACATGATGATTGGAGGTTGTATAAAGACATACTCCATCTAGTCCAACCTTTATACCCACCCATAATGTCTGTATAACAGTTACATAGTAACCTAGATTGGATGTATAAAGACATACTCCATCTAGTCAACCTTTATACCCTACCCATAATGTCTGTAAACAGTTACATAGTAACATAGTATGGGGTTATAAAGACATACTGTCATCTAGTCCAACCTTTAAACCCTACCCATAATGTGTTCTGTTACCAGTTAACATAGTACTGGAGGTTGTATAAAGACACATCCATCTAGTCCAACCTTTATCCCTACCATAATGTCTGTTAACAGTTACATAGTAAACATAGTATTGGAGGTTGTATAAAAGACTCAATCCATCTAGTCCACCCTTTATACCCTACCCATAATGTCTGTATAAACAGTTACATTAACATAGTATTGGAGGTTTAAGGTGTGTTATTGTGTGCCTCCTGTAGCTCCAACAGTCTTTACTTGCATATCCATTTTGGTTTCACTGTTCTGGACCTACATGAGGCCCACAAAAGCCCTGGTCGGACCTTGGCTCTTCGCTGCTAATCCTGGCAAAAAAAACACCTTGAGCCGGGGACCGGGATGTTGCGGAGGCCCTGGCAACGCTAAAGAGATAGTTGCTATATAAAAAACGTTAAGTCACTTGAATATAGAATTAAACAAAAAAGGATTTTTTGGTCTGGGGATGTTTCTAGCTAGTCCATCCCAATACTCAAGCTATCATTTCTGCCATGGAAAAGAGATTTGAGCGCTTACCAGGAGGAGCAGGCCGTGGGGAGATGAAATTGTCCTATGCGGGAGTTATCCCAGGGATCGTTTCCAGGCAGAGAAGGAGAGCAAATGCAGGGGGAATACAGCTAAGGCCCAGCCATGCTGTTATTTCAGTTCCCCCCAGTGTCGGTCAGGCAGGGGTGGAGGTCCTGGTGGCCTCGGAAGGGAGGTCTCGGTTCACCAGTTTTCCCCACAGTCACACCTGGAAAAAAGACAAGGAGAGGAAATGGCCTGGGCTGTGGAAGATCCTAAATCCCCCTTTGCTGAAGAAATAAAATGTCTGGAATCTCCCATTAAAAGAGCAGGAACTGGAATCTTCCACGGATGAGAATCAGGCAAAGAGGAGGAAATAGGGGAAAAGCACAAGAAAAGAAAGTGTGGTTTGCTCCAAATTGTTTCCAACCATGCAGTGCACACCCCTTAATTCCACTAACACCAACGTGCCTGGAGTCTACCACACCAAACAATGGCTGGAACATTGGTTCGGCGGCATCTTTGGATCCTGTTAGTGCCATGACATCACGCCTGCGCTACCGTGCTCCATGCTCCTCCCCTGACTGCCAAACCTGCCCAGAAAGGAGAAGAGTCTGTCAGTGCGGCTGGTAAGAAACGTACAGATAAGTTCCCATTGTAAGAGCAATCTTTAAGTTTCAGGGCAGTGAGAAGTACCTGCAGCGGCCATTTTGGATCCAAAGGCTGTGTCAGCTGGTTCTGGTGTTCCAGAGGCTGTGGTACAGGGAAGGAGAGGGATCTCGGATTGGACCATCAGCACACGATCCTGCTATTAGCACACTGCACTGAGGAAGCTAAGGAGCAGAGAGGGTAGGAAGCAGAAGTTTATTCAGTGGTCCCAAAGCAAGTCCCGGCGGCCCACTTTGTAGAGGAAGAGTTCAGCAAAAGAGGTTTGCCCTACAGTTTAAAGTCCCCAAGCAAGTTTCTATTGGAAGAAGGCGGTGCAAGGTTCAGGGAATCTAAAATCTTGGTTCTAAGCTGGAGATTCGGAAAAGCTCTGGGGTGATCGATCCCCCCAGCATCCGGAAGAGATGGCGGCAGAGCCTGAGGCCAGCGGGATGGAGTTCCACCAATAGTGGTAATTGGGATCACCCGGTCCCGTCTGGCCAGCACCTTTTTCCCTTTCCCTGCTCCGCTGTGTCTGTCTCCCAATCTCCCTCTGTGTCAGCCCCGTGTCTTGGTCCAAGGCTCCCCCTGTCCAGTCTGTTCTGTCCCCCCTGTAGATCTGCGGATCATCTGGTCCCAGGTGTGCAAAGTGTTCAATCTGTTTCCTCGCTAAGCAGCCTCCAGTTTCACCTGCAGGGACCAAACTACATCATATGCGTCCGCTGCCAGAGCCACTAATTCTGCTACAGGAGGACTGTCCTGCTAACGCACAAACATCTGTGTATGGTAACATGTTACAGTGCGGTGGGGTAGGAGGAATGTGGTGAACTTGAAGTGGGTGGGGGAGGGCCCTTCTCCGGATAGGCCAGTGATGTGACAGACTCCTCCGGGTTGGGTTTGAGGCAGTGGACATCTTTGCTTTTTCTCGGGCCCAGTCCGGGGAGTTTGTCATCAGCTTGTGTCCCCCCAAGGTCTTGGATGAGTTTTGGAAAAAAGTATGACAGGATCCTGCTTGGTGGATTGCTTTCGGGTGGTGGCGTGGTTTTCCCGGCGGGTGTCGTGAGAGTGCCCATAAAGGTCTTTTGAGAGCATTCCGCCCTCAGACCTCCGCCCCTGGCTTGGAGATACGGCTCCGTCCAAAGCGACCTTTTAAAAACCTTGATGACAGTGGAATTTGGGATGGTGGTTGGAAGGCACGTTAAACTGAACACAGTCCGTAATGTTACCCAGCACTCCCGAATTCTGCCTTTATCGGCAGGGATAGGATACAATGCTTCTACCCGGGCCAGCCGCGTCAGTGCTGGAAGTGCGGGTCGTTTCGTCATCTTTCAATGTATTGTACAAACTGAAGTGTGCCCTATGCCTTGAGCTGGGGCCACATGCGAAAGACTGCCCTAACAGTGTCTGTTGCAACCTCTGCGGTGAGAATGGCACACTTACACCTCTTGCCCCGTCTCTTGGCAGCAAGTTGCGCAAGAGTTTGCAGAGGAGATGGTAGTCTCCGAGGAAGTGAGCTCTGAGGTTGTAGCAGTTGCTGGGGGAGCAGTGGACCTGGAGAAGTGTCCCTTCGCATTGCTCTGGGGCCAAAGAGGTACCACCATGCCTGCGGAGCCTGTCACTGTGACTCCACAGGAAGCTCCCAGAGCAGAGATGACCAAAAATATATCAGGGTCACCCAAACCCAAGCTCATTTCTGGACCTATTTATAAGCCCGAAGCCAGGGTTACCAGATCCAGTCAAGGGGTGGCTCTTGCCCAAAATCCTCAACCCAGTTGGTAACTCTGCTTCCAGGTCCGAAGGTCCTCCGCTGTGAGAAGGGGGGATGGAGTTTGGTGGGAAGTGGGAGGAGCAAGAGGAACAAGCCCATTCCCAAATTGTCTATTCGCTTAAAATCCTTACTCTGTGTGTAGGAGAGGACAGTCTGGAGGAAGAAATGCGAGGCTAGAGAGAGAATTAGACTAGAGAAACCTCTTCTTCCAGTGATTAATGTTTATAGACAATCAGGAGGCTGAGCGGTTGCCATCCGCCTCTCAGCTAAGAGGAAGGGTCCGATGATGAGGGGAGGAGGGTAAAGAAGGGTAAATGAAAACCCCCCTATTCATGCACCTTGTAAATGGCTGTGCCCCCTCCAATAAGATGTGACAACAATTAATGTTGCCTCCATCAAGTCTGTAAGTGCACGTAGCATGGCGTTATTTTTTCTCTCCCTAATTGAGGCAGACATTTTCTTTTTGCAGGAGACCCGGCTCACCACCTTGGCTGAGATCCATCGCGCCAAGGGGGACTGGTCCTGGACCGTCCTTTTGGTCTCTTGCCGCCGAGCCCTTACAGTGGAGTGTGTTCTTTAAAACAGAATGGAACAGTCAACGGGGTGATGAAATCGAGATGGGACGCTGCATGCTTATGGATGTTCTGGTGAACAGTGTCGCCTCTGCGGCTATAAATTTTTATGGCCCTCAGACGAAGGCCGAGAGAAGGAAGTTTACCAGAATAAAGCCCTTTCTTTTTACAGCCCCGCTGTAGTGTTTGTGGGGATTTTAACACCATCGCTAGGCCAATGGACAGGAGAGGCCAGGCTGGCAGGTTGGGGTACGACAGCGTATTTTGAATGGCTTAGTTAGAGAGGCAGGTCTGGTAGATGTGCACATTCCCAATCTCCAGGCCTCACGGGTTACACTTTTCATAGAGGTAGTAGTAGTAGTAGGATAGATAGGTTTTTTGTTAAAAAGGACTCTATTACTTCTCCTCTTGAGGTGAAGGCAGTAGAGATTCTCAGATCACTGTTTGGTGGTCATGTCCTTGAATATTCCAGAGGCCCCCTCGAGAGGTAAGGGTTTCTGGCACCCTCATTCCGCCATCCTTGACGAGGAATGTACTAACAGTCTTTTTGGCCTTCTTTCAGGATCAGGAGTCCCTGAAGGATGTCTGCCGCAGTAGGGCGGAATGGTGGGAGATCACCAAAAAGAGGACCGCACGACTCTTTCGAGGCCTAGCGATTGATAAGGTACAGAGTAAATATCATGCCTATCTAAACTTAAGAGGAAGTTGGATAGGCTGGTGTCTGATTGTGGTGACTTTGGGAGATCACCAGGGATAAAGTCTCAGATTAGGAGGTTCCAGTATGACCGGCTGGCCTCCACTGAACTTTGAGAGGAATTATGGGTCACACACCTTCTCCCGATCCCATCAGAGTTTGCAGGGGCTCATCGCTCGCAAATCGATTAGCGGTTTGCGGGGGAGTGATGGGACCCTGGAGACATTCTCAGCAGGTATCCTGTCGGTGTTAAGAGCTTTTTTGCTGACCTCTTGTCTGAAAGAGCTCAGCCAGGCGCGCATATCCTTTTTGGAGCAGACTCCTGTTCAGACAAGATCTGATATTCCTGGGATCTTTGACAGGGATATCACTGTGGAGGAGGTGGGGGCAGCCATAGAAGCCTTGCTTTTAAGAAATCCCTGGGCCCGATGGGCTCACGGCGGAGTTCTACAAGGCCTTTTGTGATGTCCTGGCCCCTAGTCTTGTGGAGGTTTTTCGGACTCCCTTTCTAGGGTCTCCTTCCACCCTCCATGAGGCGTTCTGCTTTGATTCTGCTGTCAAAAGGGTTAGATTCTTCCTATATTGAGAACTGGCGCCCCTCGCTTTACTCAATACGGATAGGGAAAATCTTGGCAAAGTATTGTTCAACGCCTCTTTGAGGTAGCACACCTGTGCTTTTCTCCCTCGCAGCACTGCACGGTTAAGGGTAGATCCACCTTTTCCGCAGTATTGGGGTCCGGGAGGCCCTAATGCGTTGCAGGTCTTGTGAGTGGGGAAAATACCTTTTGTCACTGGACAGTCTAAGGCCTTTGATCGAGTGAATTCACAAGTAATCTCTGGAGTGTCCTGGAAGATACGGTGTTCCTGAGGGTTTCATCAATTGGCTCATGGTTTTGTATGAAGGCGCTGAAAGCATTCCCTTTGTGATGGCTGGTTGGGGAACCTTTTAGGGTCCTTCTGGGGTCAGGCAGGGTTGCCCGCTCAGCCCTCTGCTTACCGTTTCTCGCCATAGATCCTCTGATCAAGAGGTTTTGATGGCACGTGCTGCGGGGGGTACCTGTCTCTCCGGAGTTTCCTTGAAGGTAGCTGCCTATGCGGATGACATTACTCTGGTAGTCCAAGCTCCGACGAGGCGGTCGAGGTGGCCGAACTGGTACAAGAGTATTCTGGGCTTCAGGTTCCCTCATCAACAGGAACAATGTGAAGCTTTCTGGATGGGAAAAGAAGGCGAGCCTGTCCTTTAACCTCCCGGGAATCTTCCCTGAGCCTTTCCCCAAAATTAGATCTTAGATCACTTTTGGCCAAGGCGATTTCGCTGAGACAAATTGTGGTGTCTAGGTTGGAACTTGCATCTCCAGGGTGGATCAGTGGAAGGGGAGACCATACATCTTAGTGAAGGGTTTTCATTGATCAAGACTTACCTGGTCCCGCTTTTTCTGTATGTAAGTACTGTGTGCCTTTGCCAGAGAAGTACTATGCAAGAATCAATAGTTTGTTTTTCCTGCTTTTATGGGGAAACAAATGAACCTAATCAAAGGACTGTCCCTACCGGCAAAGGAAGGAGGAGGGTTGTCATGCTCAACCCTGTGGTTCTTTGTGAACATGTTTGTTAAATACAACTTTGCAAACCTCCTCGAAGAGAAGCCTCCTTTGTGGGTAGATTTTTAAGCTGGGTCACTCCATTTCTTGGGTCTTGGATGAAGGCGGCTTGGTAAAGAGTCTGCGGAATCATCGAGGTCTCTCCCCTCCTATGTGGCGGAGCCCTGAAAGCCATGAGGAAGTGGCAAGTGGGAATGAAGAAATTAGATCCTCACCTAGGAGGGCCATCGACCAGAGGGTCTTGTCTTCCTATTTCCATGAGCCTGCTGTCTTAAAAGACTGCCCAAGCAATATATTGAGTATAGGGCTCTTTTAGTGGTGTCCCCCAGGGTTCCCCCGAAGTTTAGGGATATTGCTTGGCGTTCCTTCCATGGAAAACTCATGTAAGGCAATGTGATAAGTAGGTGCCGCAATGACCGAATGTGTCCCCGGGAGAGCTGCTGGTCTTGAGGAAAACGTGGACCACTTCCTGCTTAATTGTCCTTTTAACATAAAGTTTACAAAAGGGTGTCCAGAAAGTTGGTTATCCCCTGCCTCTCAGGTATGTCATACCAGGGGTGGGCTTATGGGGTGTCTCAAAGGCATGCAAGTATTGAGTTAAGCACCTTATTTCTAGTTAGCACAATAGTAAAATTCTCACGTGGAGTGCACGTTGCCAAATTTCATTAGGCATAAGTCCTTTCCTGTGAGTGGTGGTTTCCAACATCCTGAGGGAACTGTTTAAGGTGAAGGCTCTGGAGAAACAGAGGATGAGTGAAGGGAGATGGTCAACTCTGTGGAGAGCCTGTACCTTGAGCCCCCTTGAGGGGTCCTGATGTTTCTTGGTGGTGGTTTTTCCTGCTTTATCACTTGCCCTTTTTTTGCCCTAGGCCCTTTGTGTTTTATGTCTGGGCTCATGCATTCCAGGGTGAGTAGTTTACACTTTGCCCTCTCAAGTGTCTAAGTAGCATAGAATGTAGATGTATCCTTAGTAGGTTTCTACGGAAGCCAAACGATTCTTGTTTTGATGTTTTCTTTCGTGTTAGGTTTAATATGTTAAAATGTAGTTAATATGTTTATGTTAGTTTTAATATGTTATAATGTTATATTTAATATGTTGTATGTTGGTTTAATATTTTGTTTCTTGTTGTCTCGTTGTATGGATGTTGGAATAAATGTGTTTATAAACTTGAACAAGTCAAACTTATGTTTCCTTTTTTCTGCGTAAGATACTTTAATTTATTTGCGTGATAGTGCGAATTGTTTCTACCCTCTCATCTATCTGTGGTGGTAGGTACAGGGTTAGTTTTATTAGAGTGTAGGTAGGCGGGCTCGGTTTATTTTGTTTCTTTTTCTCTGATGTAAGAGTTGAATTTACTTTATATCTCATTGGAGATCGATTTTAGTTACTTTTTAAAAGATCTGAAATAAGATTGTTTTTATTTTGTTGTCGCTGTAAGACTTTTTATTTCCTTGGACTGGACTTTCTTCTCAAAAGAGACTTTTTATTTTATTCCCAAAGCCAATATGCTATGTATTGTATTGTTTGTTTCAAGTTTTATTGTTTTGCATATTTGTAGCCTGTTAATAAACTTCAATATTATAAAAGACATGAACTTCCATCTATCCAACATTTATACCCTACTAATACACTGTGTAACAGTTCCATAGTCAGTAGCGATTTGTATAAAGACATACGTTCATCTAGTCCAACCTTTATACCCTACCCATAATGTCTGTATACAGTTATAGATAACATATATTGGAGGTTGTATAAAGACATACGTCCATCTAGTCCAACTTTATACCCTACCCTAATGTCTGTCAACAGTTACATAGTTAACATAGTATGAGGTTGTATAAAGATCAATCCATCTAGTCCAACCTTATAACCCCACACCCATAATGTCTGTATAACAGTTACATAGTAACATAGTATTGGAGTTGTATAAAGACATACGTCCATCTAGTCCAACCTTATACCCTACCCTACTAATGTCTGTATAACAGTTACATAGTAACATAGTATTGGAGGTTGTATAAAGACATACGTCCATCTAGTCCAACCTTTATACCCTACCCATAATGTCTGTATACAGTTACATAGTAACATAGTATTGGAGGTTGTATAAAGACATAGTCCATCTAGTCAACCTTTATACCCTACCCATAATGTCTGTATAACAGTTACATAGTAACATAGTATTGGAGGTTGTATAAAGACATACGTCCATTAGTCCAACCTTTATACCCTACCATAATGTCTGATACATTAACATAGTAACATAGTATTGGGTGTTATAAAGACATACGTCCATCTAGTCCAAACCTTTATACCCTACCCTAATGTCTGTATAACAGTTACATAGTAACATAGTATTGGAGTTGTATAAAGACATACGTCCATCTAGTCCCACTTTTACCCTACCCATAATGTCTGATACAGTTACATAGTAACATAGTATTGGGAGTGTTATAAGACATACGTCCATCTAGTCCAACCTTTATACCCTACCCATAATGTCTGTATAACAGTACATAGTACATAGTATTGGAGGTTTATAAAGACATACGTCCATCTAGTCCACCTTATACCCTACCCATAATGTCTGTATAACGATACATAGTAACTAGTATTGGAGGTTGTATAAATACCATACGTCCATCTAGTCCAACCTTATACCCTACCCATATTTCGTATAACAGTTTACATAGTAACATAGTATGGAGGTTGTATAGACATACGTCCTCGTCCAAACCTTATACCCTACCCATAAGTCTGTATACAGTTTCAGTAACATAGTATTGGAGGTTGTCTAACAGACATACGTCCACTAGTCAAACCTTTATACCCTACCCATAATGTCGTAACAGTTACATAGTAACATAGTATTGGAGGTTGTATAAGACATACTCCATCTCTCCAACTTTATACCCTACTAAAATGTCTGTATAACATTACATATAAACATAGTATTGGAGGTTGTATAAAGACATACGTCCATCCTATCCAACCTTTATACCTACCCTAATGTCTGTTATAACAGTTACATAGTAACATAGTATTGGAGGTTTGTATAAACATAACGTCCATCTAGTCCAACCTTTATACCCTACCCATAAGGTCTGTATAAACGTTACATAGTAACTAGTATTGGAGGTTGTATAAGACATACGTCCATCTAGTCCAACCTTTATACCCCTACCCATATGTCTGTATAACAGTTCATTAACATAGTATTGGAGGTTGTAATAAAGACATACTCCATCTAGTCCAACCTTTATACCACCCCATAATTCTGTATAACAGTTACTAGTAACATAGTATTGGGAGTTGTATAAAGACATACGTCCATCTAGTCCACCTTTATACCCTACCCATAATGTCTGTATAACAGTTACATAGTAACATTGGAGGTTGTATAAAGACATACGTCCATCAGTCCAACCTTTATACCCTACCCTACCTATATGTCTGTTAACAGTTACATAGTAACATAGTATTGGAGGTTGTATAAAGACATACGTCCATCTAGTCCAACCTTTATACCCTACCCATAATGTCTGTATAACAGTTACAGTAACATAGTAGGAGGTTGTATAAAGACATACGTCTCAGTCCAACTTTTTACCCTACCCCATAATGTCTGTATACGTTACATAGTAACATAGTATTGGAGGTTGTATAAGGACATCCTTCCCTCTAGTCCAACCTTATACCCACACCATAATGTCTGTATCATTTACATATAACATAGTATGGAGGTTGTATAAAGACATACGTCCATCTAGTCCAACCTTTATACCCTACCCATAATGTCTGTATAACAGTTACATAGTAACATAGTATTGGAGTTTGTATAAAGACATACGTCCATCTAGTCCAACTTTATACCCTACCCTAATGTTTAAGTTACATAGTAAACATGTATTGGAGGTTGTATAAAGACAACGTCCTTCGTCCACCTTTATACCCTAACCCATAATGTCTGTATAACAGTTACATAGTAAACATAGATTGGGTTGTATAAAGACATAGTCCACTAGTCCAACCTTTATACCCTACCCATAATGTGTATAACAGTTACATAGTAACATAGTATTGGAGGTTGTATAAAGACATATCGTCCATTCTAGTCCAACCTTATATATACCCTACCCATAATGTCTGTATAACAGTTTCTAGTAACATAGTATTGGAGTGGTATAAAGACATACTCCATCTAGTCCAACCTTTATACCTACCCATAATGTCTGTATAACAGTTACATAGTACCATAGTATTGGAGGTGTATAAAGACATACGTCCATCTAGTCCACCTTTATACCCTACCCATAATGTCTGTATAAACGTTACATAAGTAACATAGTATTGGAGGTTGTATAAGACATACGTCCATCTAGTCCAACCTTTATACCCTACCCATAATGTCTATACAGTTACATAGTAAATAGTATTGGAGGTTGTATAAAGACAATCGTCCATCTAGTCCAACCTTATACCCTACCCATATTTCTGTATAACAGTTACATAGTAACATAGTATTGGAGGTGTATAAAGACATATCCATCTGTCCAACCTTTAACCCTACCCATATGTCTGTAAACAGTTACATAGTAACATAGTATTGGAGGTTGTATAAGACATACGTCCATCTAGTCCCCTTTATACCCTACCCATAATGTCTGTTAACAGTTACATAGTACATATTATTGGAGGTTGTATAAAGACATACGTCCATCTAGTCCAACCTTTATACCCTACCCATAATGTCTGTATAACAGTTACATAGTAACATAGTATTGGAGTTGTAATAAAGACATACGTCCATCTAGTCCAACCTTTATAACCCTACCCATAATGTCTGTATAACAGTTACATAGTAACATAGTATTGGAGTTTATATAAGACATCGTCCATCTATCCCAACCTTTATACCCTACCCATATGTCTGTACAACAGTACATAGTATCTATCCAAACCTTTATACCCTACCATATGTCTGTATAACATTTACATAGTAACATAGTATTGGAGGTTGTATAAAGACATACGTCCATCTAGTCCAACCTTTATACCCTACCCATAATGTCTGTATAACAGTTACATAGTACTAGATTGGAGGTTGTATAAAGACATAGTCCATCTAGTCACCTTTATACCCTACCATAATGTCTGTATAACGTTACATAGTAACATAGATTGGGGTTGTATAAAGACTAGTCCATCTAGTCCAACCTTATACCCTACCCATAATTCTGTATAACAGTTACATAGTAACATAGTATTGGAGGTTGTATAAAGACATACGTCCATCAGTCCAACCTTTATACCTACCCATATGTCTGTATAACAGTTACATAGTACATAGTATTGAGGTTGTATAAAGACATACGTCCTCTAGTCCAACCTTTATACCCTACCCATAATGTCTGTATACACAGTTACATAGTAAATAGTATTGGAGGTTATAAAGACATACGTCCATCTAGTCCAACCTTTATACCCTACCCATAATGTCTGTTAACAGTTACATGTACATAGTATTGGAGGTTGTATAAAGACATACGTCCTCTAGTCCAACCTTTATACCCTACCCTAAATGTCTGTATAACAGTTACATAGTAACATAGTATTGAGGTATTGTATAAGACATAGTCCCTAGTCCACCTTTATACCCTACCCATAATGTCTGTTACCAGTTACATATACATAGTATTGGAGGTTTGTATAAAGACATACGTCCATCTAGTCCAACCTTTATACCCTACCCTAATGTCTGTATAACATTTTACAGTAACATAGTATTGGGTTGTATAAAGACATACGTCCATTCGGTCCCCTTTATAAACCCTACCCATAATGTCTGATAACAGTTTTACATACTAGTATTGGAGGTTTATAAAGACATACGTCCATCTAGTCCACTTTATACCCTACCCATAATGTCTGTATAACATTACATGTACAATAGTAATTGGAGGTTGTATAAAGACATAGTCCATCTAGTCCACCTTTATACCCTACCCATAATGTGTCTGTATAACGTTCATAGTAACATAGTATTGGAGGTTGTATAAAGACATCGTCCTCTAGTCCAACCTTTATACCCTACCCATAATGTCTGTATAACAGTTACATAGTCATCAGTTGGGAGTTGTATAAAGACATACGTCCATCAGTCCAAACCTTTATACCCTACCCCATATGTCTGTATACAGTTACATAGTAACAATAGATTGGAGGTTGTATAGAGACATCGTCCTCTAGTCCAACCTTTATACCCTACCCATAATGTCTGTATAACATTTTACATAGTAACATAGTATGGAGTTTATAAAGACATACGTCATCTAGTCCAACCTTATCCCTACCACATATGTCTGTATACAGTTACATAGTAACATAGTATGGAGGTTGTATAAAGACATACGTCCATCTAGTCCAAACCTTTATACCCTACCCATAGATGTCTGTACTAACAGTTACATAGTACATAGTATTGGAGGTTGTTATAAGACATACGTCTCTAGTCCAACTTTATACCCTCCCCATAATGTCTGTTAAACAGTTACATAGTACATAGTATTTGGAGTGTATAAAGACATACTTCCATCTAGTCCAACCTTTATACCCTACCCATATGTCTGTAAACGATTACATAGTAACTAGTATTGGAGGTTTATAAAGACACCGTCCATCTAGTCCACCTTTATACCCTACCCTATAGTCTGTATACAGTTACATAGTAACATAGTATTGGAGGTGTATAAAGACATACAGTCCATCTATATCCAACCTTTATCCCTACCCTCAATGTTGTATAACAGTTACATAGTAACACTAGTATTGGAGTGTGTATAAAGCAACGTCCATCTAGTCCAACCTTTATACCCTACCCATAATGTCTGTATAACATTACATAGTAACTAGTATTGGAGGTTGTATAAAACGACTACGTCCACTAGTCCAACCTTTATACCCTACCCATAATGTCTGTATAACAGTACAACTAGTAACATAGTATTGGAGGTTGTATAAAGACATACGTCCATCTAGTCCAACCCTTTATACCCTACCATAATGTCTGTATAACAGTTACATAGTAAACTAGTATTGGAGGTTGTATAAAGACATGTTCCTACTAGTCCACCTTTATACCCTACCATAATTCCTGTATACAGTAATCATATGTAATGGAGTGTGTATAAAGACATCGTCCATCTAGTCCAACCTTTATACCCTACCATAATTGTCTGTATAACAGTTACATAGTAACATAGTATGGAGGTTGTAAAAAGACATCCGTCCATCTAGTCCAACCTTTATAACCCTACCCATAATGTCTGTATAACGTTACAAGTAACATAGTATTGGAGGTTGTATAAGACTACGTCCATCTAGTCCAACCTTTATACCCTACCCATAATGTGTCTATAACAGTTACATCACATAGTATTGAGGTTGTATAAGACATACTCCCTAGTCCAACCTTTATACCCTACCATATGTCTGTATAACAGTTACAAGAACATAGTTGGAGGTTGTATAAGACATAGTCCCTAGCCACACTTTATACCCTACCCATAATGTCTGTTAACAGTTACATAGTACATAGTATTGGAGGGTTGTATAAAGACATAATGTCCTCTAGTCCCACCTTTATACCCTACCCATAATGTCTGTTATAACAGTTACATAGTAACTAGTATTGGAGGTTGTATAAAGACATACGTCATCTAGTCCAACCTTTTAACCCTACCCTAATGTCTGTATAACAGTTACTTAACATAGTATTGGAGGTTGTATAAGACACGTCCATCTATCCAACTTTATACCCTACCCTAATGTCTGTATAACAGTTACATATAACATAGTATTGGAGTTGTATAAAGACATACGTCCATCTAGTCCACCTTATACCCTACCCATAATGTCTGTAAAACAGTTACATAGTAACATAGTATTGGAGGTTGTATAAAACATACGTCCTCTAGTCCAACCTTTATACCCCTACCCTATGTCTGTATAAACAGTTACATATAACTAGTATTGGAGGTTGTATAAAGACATACGTCCATCTGTCCAACCTTTATACCCTACCCATAATGTCTGTATAACAGTTACATAGTAACATAGTATTGGAGTTTTGTATAAAGACATACGTCATCTAGTCACCTTATACCTACCCATATGTCTGTTACAGTTACATAGTAACATAGTATTGGAGGTTGGTATAAAGACATGCCAGTCTAGTCCAACCTTTATACCCTACCATAAGGTCTGTATAACAGTTACATATAACATAGTATTGGAGTTGTATAAAGACATCGTCCATCTATCCGTCCTTTATATCATAACAGTTACATAGTAACATAGTATTGGAAGTCGTATAAAGACATACATCCATCTAGTCCAACCTTTATACCCTACACATAATGTATGTATAACAGTTACATAGTAACATAGTATTGGTGGTTAAATAAAAACATACGTGCATCTAGTCCTACCTTTAAACCCTACCCATAATGTCTGTCTAACAGTAACATAGTATTGGAGGTTGTATAAAGACATACATCCATCTAGTCCAACCTTTATACCCTACCCATAATGTCTGTCTAACAGTTACATAGTAACATAGTATTGGAGGTTGTATAAAGACATACGTCCATCTAGTCCAACCCTTATACCCTACCCATAATGTCTGTATAACAGTTACATAGTAACATAGTATTGGAGGTTGTATAAAGACATACGTCCATCTAGTCCAACCTTTATACCCTTCTCATAATGTCTGTATAACAGTTACATAGTAACATAGTATTTGAGGTTGTATAAAGACATACGTCCATCTAGTCCAACATTTATACCCTACTAATAACACCTGTGTAACAGTTACATAGTAACATAGTACTGGAGGTTGTATAAAGACATACGTTCATCTAGTCCAACCTTTATACCCTACCCATAATGTCTGTATAACAGTTATATAGTAACATAGTATTGGAGGTTGTATAAAGACATACGTCCATCTAGTCCAACCTTTATACCCTACCCATAATGTCTGTCTAACAGTTACATAGTAACATAGTATTGGAGGTTGTATAAAGACATACATCCATCTAGTCCAACATTTATACCCCACCCATAATGTCTGTATAACAGTTACATAGTAACATAGTATTGGAGGTTGTATAAAGACATACGTCCATCTAGTCCAACCTTGATACCCTACCCATAATGTCTGATAACAGTTACATAGTAACATAGTATTGGAAGTCGTATAAAGACATAAATCCATCTAGTCCAACCTTTATACCCTACACATAATGTATGTATAACAGTTACATAGTAACATAGTATTGGTGGTTAAATAAAAACATATGTGCATCTAGTCCTACCTTTAAACCCTACCCATAATGTCTGTCTAACAGTAACATAGTATTGGAGGTTGTATAAAGACATACATCTATCTAGTCCAACATTTATACCCTACCCATAATGTCTGTCTAACAGTTACATAGTAACATATTATTGGAGGTTGTATAAAGACATACATCCATCTAGTCCAACATTTATACCCTACCCATAATGTCTGTCTAACAGTTACATAGTAACATAGTATTGGTGGTTATATAAAAACATACGTGCATCTAGTCCAACCTTTATACCCTACCCATAATGTCTGTCTAACAGTTACATAGTAACATAGTATTGGAGGTTGTATAAAGACATACGTGCATCTAGTCCAACCTTTATACCCTTCCCATAATGTCTGGTTAACAGTTACATAGTAACATAGTATTGGAGGTTGTATAAAGACATACATCCATCTAGTCCAACCTTTATACCCTACCCATAATGTCTGGCTTACAGTTAATTAGTAACATAGTAGTAGAGGTTGAATAAAGACATACGCCCATCTAGTCCAACCTTTATACCCTACCCATAATTTCTGTCTAACAATTACATAGTAACATTGTTTTGGAGGTTGTATAAAGGCATATGTCTATCTAGCCCAACCTTTACATCCTACCCAGGGAAGAAGTGGCGGTGAATTGTGAACTTGTAAGTATGAGATCTCAGTCTGGGAGCATATTTAATAACATAAACCAATATGGAAATTACATTTTAAGGGGACCTGCTTATCATATTAAAAGTTTTTCTAAGGGGTGGACATACCCTTTAATGCATTTTTATGTTTTAGTGTTAGTTCTTCTTCTTATTATAACAAAAATAATAATCATTTTATGTTTTTCAGAACATAACATCACCTGAAACCATATATATCGACATTCTTAATAGAGACATCTTCAGAATATTCAGAAATAAAGGTTACTCAGTTTTTGTTAAAGATTAACTGATTTCATTAAAGGGTAATGCTTTAATTCTACCAACAGTCAGTGTACCCCCCCCCCCCCCCCCCCCTTCTTTAGATCCCCAATCTGTACCATTCTACATGTGGCTTTCTATCAAGTGCCTTATTATCATAAACTCTTCTGCTCTGTGCACTTTTGCTGTAACTGGACTGGTGACAGTTGGAATGTGTGAATTGCATGGTGGGAAATTCCCTCTGCCTCATATTAATTACTGGATAGGCGTATTGGTCCCCAGACACTAGTGCTATCAGTGAGGTGAGGTAAAATACCTTCTATGGAGTGGTGCTTCTACCACAAACAATCATATATTTACAATAAAGAAGAAAAGCTGTGGATTACATGAGGGCACAAATTATAGATATAGATATCTACGCACTTATGCATACACTTACAAATCAATAACAGCATAGCATAGTGACAGAATAAAGTGCTTAGCTTAGCTAACCACACAATATATTATATAGCCCAGCGGATATTGAGAAAGTCCGCGAGTCGGACAAAACGCTTACAGTTTGTACTGTTTTAACTGCTCCTGTGTCTGTCTGGACATCTGATGGGCTGAGTATATTTCACCATCTTGTGCTTTTCAATTTTTCACCGGTCTGTGATTCCTGGACCTTATGCGTTGATATTTGGGATAACTTTTTATTATTATTAATTTTGAAGTACAGAATGTCAGCCAGCAGTAACATGTAACTTGACTTTTTCCATAGAGGGCGTGCCCTCATCATCATAGTGATTACTGAGCATGTTTGCTGTCACAAACGTGAGTGGCTTTTAACCTCCCAAAGGTAAGAGCTATAATGGCATCAGTCATTTTCTATTTATTTCAGTGAACCAGCAGTGTCAAGCAACATGGCAACTTCCACTTATTCCAAATTGTCACGAACCCGCAACGCCTATCCACCTATCAGTTACTGGAAAACGCACTCCAAGCAACCAGCAGGCGGATGAAACAAAACGGACCAGGAGGGTTTAGTGAACAAAGCAATATAGCACCAATTAATATTACTTATATTACTTATATCTATATACTTGCTGCCACCACCTTCCTAAAAATAGGGGAAGGACCTACTAAATATATCTATGGGGTAATCCACCCCTATTACTTTACACAGTTATATATATATACACCTAAGCAATACTCTTCTATAGTAGCATAACTTCAGAGACACAGGTTCGTTTTGGGATATACTCAGAATAAGACAATTAGCCTATAAATGATTTTATATCATTTATTAAAAGTAACAAAAGAGTGCATAACAAATATAAAAAAAAACTAAATTAACTTACTGAACATAAAAATGGTAACACACAAGTAGGGGTAGAATGGGGTAAAAGAAAGAATACTTAGGGATAAATGGCATCTGATAGTCTGTGAGCAGAGTCTGGAATCTTGTAACCGAACATTGAAAAAGTGACAAAGTCCAAATAATAGTTCTTGAATAAAAAAAACACCAATCTGGTCTTCAATAAAAAAAACACCAATCTGGTCCGTCTGGTTGGCTAGATGTTTCTTAAGATGTTATGACGAACTCCTTTCCATTGTTGTGTATATCCTTATCTACCCCTGACACGGGGTAGTACCCATCTTTCTTAGCCAATCACCTACAAGTGTAGGTTGGGCTCAGGGTATGTCCAAAATGTTTACCCTCAGTATGGGCCACTCAAAAAACTAACAATGCTGTCAGTTCCCATACCTTGGATAATAAACATCTTACATTCTTTATACCTTAATATTAATCAATCTCATAAATTAACCAAACTTACAAGACCGAACATATCTACCATATTTATATGTGGATAATGGTTTAAAGTGGGTTTCTGGGATACCCTAAGGCCTAGAGTGATGGTGTTTGGGTCCCACAGGATTCTCTTGTCTACCAGAATCCATCTTGGATGGTACCATTATGGTAGTTGCCAAGTTATGGCGATTATTGAAAACCTGGTGTTATAATCTCCCATTAGAGTTGACACAAGGGTCAAACACTCATAGTGGACACAACAGGGTCAAATTGTCCACCTTATCAGAGCACCTGCTGGCTTTACGAAATGTAAGGAGGGAAGGAGATTGTCCTGTTGAGGTTGTGGCACTTGAGCCACATGGTAAAGCAAATACAGGATCAAGGGGAGAAAACAGAAGGTACCAATACAAAAAAAACAATGGAATCTGCTATTACAGACACCAAACAATCATTACCTCCATTAGATCTGCTTATGGGGAAGTAAGCTAAGAATTTACAACTGTTCAAGCAGGAATTTTAACCCTTTGACTGCCTGCCAGTTAAACAATGTGGGAGCTGCCATACTGCTTGACATGTTGGTAAAGTGAGGTAATTCGAAAATTAAGAGTGCAATTTCCAGATAGTGTCTATAGGGTTTTTACCTTGCACTCGTCACTCGTCACACAACTGTCAAGTATTTAAAGGGTTAATAAAACCTCTGATTTTAGACCATTTGTAGAAAGGGATAAGGTGTAAAAAGGGATAAGGTGTGAAAAATCTCTGCAGCAACCAGTAAAGCCACAGACCTACCAGCACAAAAAGCAGTAGGGAGCCTGCTACTTTAAGCAAAAAAAACTACAAACGATGTCAGCTCCCCATACAATCCATATTTCGTAATAATTCAAGGGAAGTACTTGTGAAATATTTACCCAAATAATGCCAGCTGATGCTGGAATTAAGTCGCATCTGTACATATATTTTATAGGTTGGCATCACAAGGGGAACTTGAGATATTTAACTTCTTTGTCATTCGAACTCCTATTTATATATTTTTGGGTATCTCTGAATTGTGTAAAATTAGCCAATTACAAACCTGTTAATATTTTGTCTGTGACATGTACTGGACTCGTAGTATAGACTAGAGAGAAAATAGAGATTACATTTTGCTTTCAAAAGTACAGTACAAGGACACACCCTCTAGGAACCACTGTGTGATTTAGGATACTGTATACAATTAGGGCAATGGAAGGGCAAGGCATTCTCCATTAACAAGGAAACATTAAAGCCGATTGGGAGGACTGTAAATTGGCTACCATCCAAGTATCATATTGGACTTTGTCATTTTTCCATTTGGATTACAAAGTTTCCTGGACTTTGCTCATGGACTTAACAGATGCCGTTTACTCTAAGTATTCTCTTCTCTATCCCATTTACTCTTAACTGTGTGCCACCTTTAATTTTCAATTATTTACTATTGCATTTTTCTGTACCTTTTTATTCACTCTTTTTAACCTGGTAATGAATGATATTAAATCATTTAAAAGCAAATTGTCCGATTCTGAGTATATCCCAAACCCTCTGAGTATATCCCAAACCCAAAACGAACCTTGCTTCTGAAGTTATTATACTGTATATGAATATATGAATTACTATTAAGATATATCTTTGTATAGAAGTTATAGGTGTGAATAACGGATTTTTAGATAATTAGTAATATTGTTTAGCAGGTCATTTCGCTGTCTCGGAATGTGGTGCCAGCCTATCTTTAGGTATTATGATATTAAGTGTGTGTAAAGGTTTTGCAGCTTTACTTACATTAAATTGTGCTTGTCTGGTCCTCCTTCCAGCACCAATCTGGTCTTGAATAAAAAAAACACCAATCTGGTCCGTCTGGTTGGCTAGATGTTTCCTAAGATGTTATGACGAACTGCTTTCCTTTGTTGTGCATCTCCTTATCTACCCCTGACACGGGGTAGTACCCATCTTTCTTAGCCAATCACCTACAAGTGTAGGTTGGGCTCAGGGTATGTCCAAAATGTTATTACCCTCAGTATGGGCCACTCAAAAAACTAACAATGCTGTCAGTACCCATACCTTGGATAATAAACATCTTACATTCTTTATACCCTAATATTAATCAATCTCATAAATTAACCAAACTTACAAGACCGAACATATCTACCATATTTATATGTGGATAATGGTTTAAAGTGGGTTTCTGGGATACCCTAAGGCCTAGAGTGATGGTGTTTGGGTCCCACAGGATTCTCTTGTCTACCAGAATCCATCTTGGATGGTACCATTATGGTAGTTGCCAAGTTATGGCGATTATTGAAAACCTGGTGTTATAATCTCCCATTAGAGTTGACACAAGGGTCAAACACTCGTAGTGGACACAACAGGGTCAAATTGTCCACCTTATCAGAGCACCTGCTGGCTTTACGAAATGTAAGGAGGGAAGGAGATTGTCCTGTTGAGGTTGTGGCACTTGAGCCACATGGTAAAGCAAATACAGGATGAAGGGGAGAAAACAGAAGGTACCAATACATAAAAACCAATGGAATCTGCTATTACAGACACCAAACAATCATTACCTCCATTAGATCTGCTTATGGGGAAGTAAGCTAAGAATTTACAACTGTTCAAGCAGGAATTTTAACCCTTTGACTGCCTGCCAGTTAAACAATGTGGGAGCTGCCATACAGCTTGACATGTTGGTAAAGTGAGGTAATTCGAAAATTAAGAGTGCAATTTCCAGATAGTGTCTATAGGGTTTTTACCTTGCACTCGTCACTCGTCACACAACTGTCAAGTATTTAAAGGGTTAATAAAACCTCTGATTTTAGACCATTTGTAGAAAGGGATAAGGTGTAAAAAGGGATAAGGTGTGAAAAATCTCTGCAGCAACCAGTAAAGCCACAGACCTACCGGCACAAAAAGCAGTAGGGAGCCTGCTGCTTTAAGCAAAAAAAACAATCGATATCCCCATACAATCCATATTTCGTAATAATTCAAGGGAAGTACTTGTGAAATATTTACCCAAATAATGCCAGCTGATGCTGGAATTAAGTCGCATCTGTACATATATTTTATAGGTTGGCATCACAAGGGGAACTTGAGATATTTAACTTCTTTGTCATTCGAACTCCTATTTATATATTTTTGGGTATCTCTGAATTGTGTAAAATTAGCCAATTACAAACCTGTTAATATTTTGTCTGTGACATGTACTGGACTCGTAGTATAGACTAGAGAGAAAATAGAGATTACATTTTGCTTTCAAAAGTACAGTACAAGGACACACCCTCTAGGAACCACTGTGTGATTTAGGATACTGTATACAATTAGGGCAATGGAAGGGCAAGGCATTCTCCATTAACAAGGAAACATTAAAGCCGATTGGGAGGACTGTAAATTGGCTACCATCCAAGTATCATATTGGACTTTGTCATTTTTCCATTTGGATTACCAAGTTTCCTGGACTTTGCTCATGGACTTAACAGATGCCGTTTACTCTAAGTATTCTCTTCTCTATCCCATTTACTCTTAACTGTGTGCCACCTTTAATTTTCAATTATTTACTATTGCATTTTTCTGTATCTTTTTATTCACTCTTTTTAACCTGGTAATGAATGATATTAAATCATTTAAAAGCAAATTGTCCGATTCTGAGTATATCCCAAACCCTCTGAGTATATCCCAAACCCAAAACGAACCTTGCTTCTGAAGTTATTATACTGTATATGAATATATGAATTACTATTAAGATATATCTTTGTATAGAAGTTATAGGTGTGAATAACGGATTTTTAGATAATTAGTAATATTGTTTAGCAGGTCATTTCGCTGTCTCGGAATGTGGTGCCAGCCTATCTTTAGGTATTATGATATTAAGTGTGTGTAAAGGTTTTGCAGCTTTACTTACATTAAATTGTGCTTGTCTGGTCCTCCTTCCAGCTGTGTCCGAGGCCTGACCTATGGGAAGACTAACTCTGCAAGAAGTGTCTTTCTATTCGCTGAGTCTGGACTCCGGGAGAGGGTGGGGTAGGGGAGACCCACTGATTGCAATTTAAGTTTTCCACCATGTTTGATATGGGCAAAATATTGATTGATCATCGAATGATATTGTGTAGTGTATGTCTATAGCCTCTGTAAAGGAATAGTCCACCCTAAAACTAAATTATCCCCAACTAAATGGCCATAAATGGCTACCAAGGAGGGAACAGACACAAATTACTCGCATGCTTGGATTATCATTTTGGACTTTGTCATTCTTTGTTTTTGGATTATCAAGTTTTCTAAGGACTTTGATCCTAGATTGATCGGACACCAATTGGCTCTAAGTCTGGGTAAACACCAGCAGACTGGTCGCAACAATAGTCTCCGTGGGCGACCGATCGTGCGGTTCTACGGCTGTGATTTACCAATGGGCCCAATCGCCTGTTCGTCCGATCTGGACGAACCAGTGCCCGCCCCGCACACACTAGAAGACATTTTCGTCCGATCAACGGATACACAGCATTATCGGTCAGACAAAAATTTCTTACAGTGTGTACCCACCCAAGTATCTCTTTCTTTAATCCCCTTTATTCTGAACTGTGTGCTACCTTGATGTTCAGTTATTTACTATAGCATTTTTCTTTATCTTTTTATGAAATCTTTTGTACTTTTAAAGGTACCAACCCAACTGCCGCATTGGTTCTTTAAAAAAAGAACCTGAAACATACTTACAGCCCTTCTCTCCCGTGCCGTGTTCCATTGTGGGCAGGCACGTCTGTGATTGGCTGAGAGGCAGCCAATCACAGACGCTGCTGCCCACAATGGAACACGTGGCAAACCGGTCCAGGGCCGGTTTGCAAGTTTGCAACTTCCTGCGGACAGGGAGCCATGAGGAGAGGGGTGAAGGGCTATAAGTATGAATCGGCTTCAGAACCTACACAGCAGTTGGGGGTGGGCAGGGGCTACCTTCTATTAAAAGTTTAGTTTTAGGGTGGCAAATGGCCTTTAAAGGGACAGTTCAGTGGAAATGATCAATATTTGTTAAATTGTTAGTTTGTGTAATGCCTTCTTAGTTATTCTACATATTCTCTTCAATTTTTAAAAATCAGTTGATTTCATACCCTTTGCTTTTCCCTGCTGTTGACATTAGTGAGCTGACATTTCAGGTTCTAACAGCCCAGAATGCACCACTTCCTTGGAATATTCCTAACAGTTGTTTCTACTGATTGACTGTTGGATGGTCAAAGATGCTCAGATCTCTACTGAGCAACTGAATCAACCCAGGCGCTGGGGCAAGGGCAAGACCATAACAGTCTCTACTAGGGGTCCTACAAACAGGAAGTCAGTATTTCGGTTTCATTTATTTATAAACAGACAAAATGCTGAATTGGCAGATTAAGGTCATTGGGATAAAAAAATACTGCTCTTTTTTCTGAAAAGTATATGTATTTGTGCTGAACTTCCCCTTTAAGATCTATTGAGTGTGTGCTGTGTTACTTGTTCACTGCCTTGTTCTCCTTTTGGACTTACTCGACTTTTCCGTTAGCGGGGATGTATTTTTTCCGTGACAGAAGAGTCCGAATAGACAGACCAGAGGGGGGGTTGTGACAATGCCGGACACAAATGAGCATAAAATTCATGCGTCTCCCATGCGGATCTGTCCATTTGCGCTGTGATACGCACACACAAGTCGGAGTGCAAATGATTGCTTGTGCCCTGCAAAACTGATTGCAGCACATTCAATGGGGCCACCCAAATTAACACGCACTGCTCTGTGACATGTTAACGTGCCAAAATGACTCCATTATGAGATTAAAGAGGGCAACGTTTTGGGTGGCACTGCCCCTTTATCAAGCCTTGAGTAATAAACACTTTCTTCAACTTTGGAGCTTCCCAAACCAACCCAACCCACCCCCCAACAGGCAACTTCCATTATTCCAAATTGTCACGAACCAACGCAAGCCTATCCACCTATCAGTTACTGGAAAACAAGCACTCCAGCAACCAGCAGGCGGATGAAACAAAACGGGACCGGAGGGTTTAGTGGAACAAAGCAATATAGCACCAATTAATATTACTTATTACTTATATCTATATACTGCTGCCACCACCTTCTCAAAAATAGGTGAAGGACTACTAAATATATCTATGGGGTAATCCACCCCTATTACTCTTACACGTTATATATATACACCTAAGCAATACTCTTCTATAGTAGCATAACTCAGAGACACAGGTTGTTTTGGGATATTACTCAGAATAAGACAATTAGCCTATAAATGATTTTCTAATCATTATTAAAAGTAACAAAAGAGTGCATAACAAAATAAAAAAAAACTAAATTAACTTACTGAACATAAAAATGGTAACACCAAGTGGGGGTAGAATGGGGATAAGAAGAGAAATTAGGGATAAATGGCATCTGATAGTCTGTGAGCAAGTCTGGAATCTTGTAACCGAACATGAAAAAGTGACAAAGTCCAATAATAGTTCTTGAATAAAAAAAAACACCAATCTGGTCTTAATAAAAAAAAACACCAATTGGTCCGTCGGTTGGCAGATGGTTTCCTAAGATGTTATGACGAACTGCTTCCTTGTGTGTGCATATTCTATCTACCCCTGACACGGGGTAGTACCCATCTTTCTTAGCCAATGCACTACAAGTGGAGGTTGGGCTCAGGGTATGTCCAAAATGTATTACCCTCAGTATGGGCCACTCAAAAAAATAACATGCTGTCAGTACCCATACCTGGGTAATAAACATCTTACATTCTTTAACCTTAATATTAATCAATCTCATAAATTAACCAAACTTACAAGACCGAACAATCTACCATATATATGTGGATAATGGTTTAAAGTGGGTTTCTGGATACCCTAAGGCCTAGAGTGATGGTGTTTGGGTCCCACAGGATTCTCTTGTCTACCAGAATCCATCTTGGATGGGGTACCATTATGGTAGTTGCCAAGTTATGCGGATTATTGAAAAACCTGGTGTTATAATCCCATTAGAGTTGACACAAAGGTCAAACACTCAGTGGACACAACAGGGTCAAATTGTCCACCTTATCAGAGCCACCTGCTGGCTTTACGAAATGTAAGGAGGGAAGGAGATTGTCTGTTGAGGTTGTGGCACTTGAGCCACATGGTAAAAGCAAATACAGGATGCAAGGGGAGAAAACAGAAGGTACCAATACACAAAAAACAATGGAATCTGCTATTACAGACACCAAACAATCATTAACTCCATTAGATCTGCTTATGGGGAAGTAAGCTAAGAATTTACAACTGTTCAAGCAGGAATTTTAACCCTTGACTGCCTGCCAGTTAAACAATGTGGAGCTGCCAATACGCCTGACATGTGGTAAAGTGAGGTTATCGTAAATTAAGAGTGCAATTTCAGATAGTGTTATGGGTTTTACCTTGCACTCGTCACTCGTCCACACAATGTCAATATTTAAAGGGTTAATAAAACCTCTGATTTGTAGGACATTTGTAGAAAGGTAAGGTTGTAAAAAGGATAAGGTGTGTGAAAAATCTCTGCAGCAACCAGTAAAGCCACAGACCTACCAGCACAAAAAAGCAGGAGGGAGCCTGCGCTTTAAGCAAAAAAAAACAAACGATTATCCCCATACAATCCATATTCGTAATAATTCAAGGGAAGTACTTGTGAAATATTTACCCAAATATGCCAGCTGATGCTGGAATTAAGTCGCATCTGTAACATATATTTTATAGGTTGGCATCACAAGGGGAACTTGAGATATTTAACTTCTTTGTCATTCGAAATCCTATTTATATATTTTGGGTATCTCTGAATTGTGTAAAATAGCCAATTACAAACCTGTTAATATTTTGTCGTGACATGTAAGACTCGTAGTATAGACTAGAGAGAAAATAGAGATACATTTTGCTTTCAAAGTACAGTACAAGGACACACACCCTCTAGGAAACCACTGTGTGATTAGGATACTGTATACAATTAGGGCAATGGAAGGGCAAGGCATTCTCCATCTCCATTAACAAGGAAACATTAAAGCCGATTGGGGGGGACTGTAAATTGGCTACCATCCAAGTATCTATTGGACTTTGTCATTTTCCATTTGGATTACCAAGTTTCCTGGACTTTGCTCATGGACTTAACATGATGCCGTTTACTCAAGTATCTCTTCTCTATCCCATTTATCTTAACTGTGGTGCCACCTTTAATTTTCAATTATTTACTATTGCATTTTTGTACCTTTTTATTCACTCTTTTTAACCTGGTAATGAATGATATTAAATCATTTAAAAACAAATGTTCCGATTCTGAGTAATCCCAAACCTCTGAGTATATCCCAAACCACAAAACACCTTGCTTCTGAAGTTATTACATGTATATAATTATGAATTACTATTAAGATAATCTTGTTTAGAAGTTATAGGGGTGAATAACGGATTTTAGATAATTAGTAATATTGTTTAGCAGGTCATTTCGTCCTGTCTCGGAATGTGGTGCCAGCCTATCTTTAGGTTATTTGATATAAGTGTGTGTAAAGGGTTTGCAGCTTTACGTACATTAAATTGTGCTTGTCTGGTCCTCCTTCCATTGTGGTCGAGGCCCCTGACTCCATGGAGAAGCACTAACCCAGCAAGAAGTGTCTTTCATTTGGTCTGGACTCGGGAGAGGGTGGGGTAGGGGAGACCCACTGATGCAATTTAAGTTTTCCACCATGTTTATGTGGGCAAAAATTGATTAGCGATCATCGAATGATATTTTGTAGTGTATGTCTATAGCCTCTGGAAAGGAATAGTCACCCTAAAACTAAATAATCCCCAACTAAATGGCCATAAAGGCTACCAAGGGAGGGACAGACACATTACTCCATGCTTGGTTATCATTTTGGACTTTGTATCTTTGGTATACTGTCTAGATTTGATCTAGATGACGCACCAATTGGCTGGGTAAACACCAGCAGACTGTCGCAACAATAGTCATCGTCGGGCGACCGATAGTGGAAGTCTCGGCGTGATTTACCAAGGGCCCAATCGCCTGTTCGTCCGATCTGGACGAACCAGTGCCCGCCCCGCACAGACTAGAAGACATTTTCGTCCGACAACAGATACACAGCATTATCGGTCGACAAAAATTTCTTACTGTGTGTACCCACCCAAATAATCACCCTTTATTCTGAACTGTGTTGTACCTTGATGTTCAGTTATTACTATAGCTTTTCTTTATTTTTATGAAATCTTTTGTACTTTAAAGGTACCAACCCAATGCGCATTGGTTCTTTAAAAAAAGAACCTGAAACATAACTTACAGCCCTTTCTCCCGTGCCGTGTTCCATTGTGGGGCAGCAGCGTCTGTGATTGGCTGCCTTTAGCAGCCATCACAGCGTGCTTGGCCATGCCGTCCGGCCCCGGTTTCAACTTCCTCGGACAGGAGCCATGAGAGGAGGGGGTGAAGGGTCTAAAGTATGAATCGGCTTCTTTTTTAAAGAAAACAAGCATTGGGGGGGCAGGGGCTACCTTCTATTAAAAGTTTAGTTTTAGGGTGGAAATGGCCTTTAAGATCTATTGAGTGTGTGGTGTGTCACTTGTTCGCCGCCTCCCTCTCCTTTGAACTACTCCACTTTTCGTTAGCGGCGGGGATGTATTTTTTCCGTGACAGAAGAGTCCGAATAGACAGACCGGAGGGGGGGTTGTGACAATGCCGGACACAAATGAGCATAAAATTCATGCGTCTCCCATGCGGATCTGTCCATTTGCGCTGTGATACGCACACACAAGTCGGAGTGCAAATGATTGCTGATTGCTTGTGCCCTGCAAAACTGATTGCAGCACATTCAATGGGGCCACCCAAATTAACACGCACTGCTCTGTGATATGTTAACGCACCAGAAACGACTCCATTGTGAGATTAAAGGGGGCAACGTTTTGGGTGGCACTGCCCCTTTATCAAGCCTTGAGTAATAAACACTTTCTTCAACTTTGGAGCTTCTCTCTCTTTTTCTTGCAGTAAATAGATTAACGACAATCAGGCCTATGTAATAAAAGTTATTTTTGTTAAAATTGGTGCTAATTTTGCCCCAACTAATCAGATGTTCTGTACCATTTGTAAGCTAAAATCTGATTGGCTGGGGAACCGTTTTAACGATAACTACTTTTAATAAATAGGCCTGATAGTGTTTTATTCCTAGTAAACACATATATAGTTTTATAAGCTCTATTGCTGGGCTTTTTTATTTATTAGGACGATTGTCAATTAACCATTATTAGATTAAAGGGCATGACCAGGCTTCTCATAAAATGTTAGAATTACCTTCCTCGAATCCAAAAACCCTCTAATTCGCAATACTTAATCTGGGTACACACATTACAATAAATGGTAATTCCAACCGATCCAATGGAATTGCCCCTTAATCAGTAAGTGCCATGAATATAATCCTTCCCAAGGTCACAAACGTTTACGGTCAGACTCCAGAACGATCGTTTGGTACAATGTGTACAGGCTGGTTACGTATTGGTCCTTAGCGGTGGCTTTGCCCTAGATGCCCCATTCCATTGGGACTATTCCTAGATGGGCCAATGGGAAGACATCCTCCTTGATTCCTGGATCTATGTGTTTAGCACAAATCCTATTGGTCCTGGGCCCCATTAACTTATTCCCACTGGGAATTATCTATTTGGTTGACACATGTTCAAATAAAATTGATTGTTTAGATTGTTATCCCGTTTTTGTAAGTTGCACAAACATGTCTAATTGTTCCTTTACCCCCTGCAAAGCTTTCTGAAGCTTTAAATATAAAAAAAAATCAAAAACACATACTTTAAAATCGCCTTATAAAGTCCATACTTGGGCGCCGCCATCTTGGATTCCATCCCTTCCTGTTTCTGCCAAAAACTACAATCCCAGCATGCAATTTCCTGATGCTGGTGACATCACAAGCATTTTCTATTGGCCGCTCGGCACTACAGGGGGAGGGATGCGGAGGCGTAGCCTAACAAACAGGCACGCCTCTGTTAGAGGAGGGAGGCGGGATCGGTAATACAAACTACCTTTATGAATGGATTTTTTTGTATATTATAACACATTGTTAAAAAATAATAATTGTTTGTAAAAATACTTAATATTTAATTACATTTTTAATTATTATATATGTAATATAACGCTGTTGTTAATGTCGTTATATGTGCGTGATTGGTGCTGTGAGTGTGTGTGAATGTCATTCTAAGTGCATGAATGGTGTTGCGGATGCGTGCAAATATCGTTTTAAGTGCGTGAATGGCGTTGTGCGGGAATGGTGTTGCGGATGCGTGTGAATGTCGTTTTAAAGGGCAACTATAGTGTCCAAATTCAAACTTTTAAAAACCTCATACTATTAAACTATACTTCATCCCATCCATCAACGGATCTCCAAACGAGCGGCCGTTTTGCCCGATAAAGTGCCCATTCACGGCACGATTATCGCCGACCTGCGATCACACGTGTGTATAGTAAGCAGGATACGCGTGTACTGGCAAATCAAGGAGAAAGTTCGAAGACATCTCTACCAGTACCCATTTGGATCTGGGATGTAAGGTAAGGATTTTATTACACTACAGAGTGGGGCCAGTAGTGGGGGGAATTATAGTTTTGGGGGTGGACATGCCCTTTAATAAAGCCAATTAATCTTCAATAAACTCTCAGAAACTCGGTAATCAAAGAAAAAACTTTTTATCCCATCTCTCCCCACACACATGTAAAAGCCATAAATGAAAGTTATATGGTAACAAACCTTGTATTGTACAGAGCCTGACAGACAGATTCATGTAATTAGCAGGGCTGCATTATTGTAAATTGATTTTATACTGTGATCATTCTAACTCAGACTGGCTACAGGTGTTTTACCTGATTAACCTGTGGCT
>CM033475.1:230439936-230609090 GCA_019447015.1 Hymenochirus boettgeri
CCAAGAGAACCTATACTAGCCACTATAGGTCTCCCCTCTGGCTTTTCTGAATTCTTATGTATTTTTGGTAGATGGTGAAAAATAGGTATCTTAGGGTTCTCCACTAATATATATTCTTTATCTCTTTCTGATAAAACTCCTACTTCAAAGAAAGTGTCAACCAGATCCTTCACCTTTTTCATAAATATTTTAGTAGGATCACATCGTAATTTTACATAAATATTTTCATCATTCAACTGGCGGTGTGCCTCCTCCACATAATATGTTGTGTCTAGTATCACCACCGCCCCACCTTTATCAGCAGCTTTCACTGTAAGAGATTCATCCTCCATTAACTGATTTAACACTTTATTCTCCTCTCTAGTAATATTTCCCATCATATATTTATTACGTTGTTCTACTTTACGCTGTAAACATTTAAGATCATTTTCTACCGATTGTTGAAACAATTCAATGTTACTGGTCCGCGCACTTATAGGATAGAAGGTAGACTTTTTCTTTAAACCACTCTCCAAACGTATAATTTCCGAGCTTTTATCACGTTTGTTCATACCTTCTAAATCCTCTAAGTCCTGGATAGCACAGCAATCACTGAAAGAGGGACTTTGTTCATTTAAAGAATTAGTATTATCAATATATAACATATCATCAGTTCTATCAATTTTTTCCATGCATATATCAGATGATTCCAACCAATCACTATTGTTAACCTGACAAAAATATCTTCTCAAGGCTATATTTCGTACAAAACGATTTACATCCAACAATGTATCAAACAAACTGAAATGGTTAGTAGGTGTAAAGTTTAAACCTTTAGAAAGTACAGACAATTGTGCTTGTGAAAGTTCTTTAGAAGAGAGTTTTATTACATTCATTACTTCCTTTTGACCCAATTTTCTCTCTTCCTCAAAGTGTAACCTCTTCTGTCCCAATCTCCTCCTTCCTCCCCTTCTGATCCGCTTGTATGGGGAATTTCTCTCTCCCTCATTGTTTTTTAAAATCCCTTTTTTTGCTGCTGGCCAGATTTTTCTCTATAGTCATCTCCATCCCTTTTCCTTGAGTAAGATCTTAATCTCCTCCTTCCTGAAGATTCAGATGTATCTGTCATTGCCCCATCACTGTTAGCCGAATCCATTTCTGAGGAGAGACCATCACCACTAGAAAAGGACACAGACTTTCTATATCCAGATTTCAAAATTGATTTAGGTCGCACACTCCTGTTCTTTTGATGCTTTTGTTGTTTCCAAGTATACACTTTATTGTGATCATAATCCCGTTTATCACATTCATATTTCTTTAATTTCCTATTTTCTGTTTCTTTCTCAATCTGCTGTATTTCTTTCATAAGATTATCATCATAAAGTATAAAATCACTTTTATCTTCTATCTGCTCTATTGCATTTTGACAATTTTCAATTGCTTCTCTTATCCTTTTTTATTCTTGTTCCTTATATGCAGCAATTTGTGACATTAAACTGCGGGAGCAATCCGATAATGTTTTATTCCAAATGGTCATAAAATCTGGATCAGCTGGTTGAAAAGTCGGTTTCTTATACAAGCGAAGACCTCTAGGTATCACATTGCTCTCGAGGTATTGGTTAAAGCTCACTATATCAAAATATAGAAAAGTCTCTTTCTTCATAAGACGTTCTAGTTGTTCAAACTGTATTTTCACATTATAATCATTTGGGTTTACTTCAATTAGATCATGTTCCAACAATCTTTCATTAGTGTCTCTGAATGTACCTTTAAAAAATGAAACTTGAGACTCACCGCCCCCAGCATCCGCTCTGACTCTCCATTTCCCGGTTGTTGCCTGCATTATTCCTTCAATGGCGTTAGCACTCGCCCCATGTAAACACTGGGTGGACCTTAAATGGAAGTATTTTACCTTCAAAGATGGAGGTCCGTTGGTTCCCGATCTTCGGCTTACTGCTGGTAATCCTTAAGTGAGCAGGGTGCTAAAATCAGTCTATGATTAAGGGCTTGACAGCCTGAAACGCGTCAGACACCTTCCACCGTCCCCAGCTAACAAGCTCTGATCTATTTTAAATGAAGAAATAAAGCTGAGTTTTACGAAATTGGACTGGTGAGTTGCCGTATGTTCATATGCAGTGCAGCAGCACATTGTTTCTATGTTATAGAAAGAACAGATTTGTGTGGAGGGGAGACACTCCAGTGCTAGCTGGCACGCAACTAAGGGGGAAAGGACCAGCAAGGAGGATCCGGGAGAGCGGGAGCCGCCATCTGTTGTGTGTATCTTTGAAGTATATTGTCTCGGCTGGAGCTCTGCTCACTTAAGGATTACCAGCAGTAAGCGAAGATCGGGAACCAACGGACCTCCATCTTGAAGGTAAAATACTTCCATTTAAGGTCCACCCAGTGTTTACATGGGGCGAGTGCTAACGCCATTGAAGGAATAATGCAGGCAACAACCGGGAAATGGAGAGTCAGAGCGGATGCTGGGGGCGGGTGAGTCTCAAGTTTCATTTTTTAAACGTACATTCAGAGACACTAATGAAGATGTTGGAACATGATCTATTGAAGTAAACCCAAATGATTATAATGTGAAAATACAGTTTGAACAACTAGAACGTCTTATGAAGAAAGAGACTTTTCTATATTTTGATATAGTGAGCTTTAACCAATACCTCAGAGAGCAATGTGATACCTAGAGGTCTTCGCTTGTATAAGAAACGATTTTTCAACCAGCTGATCCAGATTTTATGACCATTTGGAATAAAACATTATCGGATTGCTCCCGCAGTTTAATGTCCACAAATTGCTGCATATAAGGAACAAGAAAAAAAAGGATAAGAGAAGCAATTGAAAATTGTCAAAATGCAATAGAGCAGATAGAAGAAAAGTGATTTTATACTTATGATGATAATCTTATGAAGAAATACAGCAGATTGAGAAAGAAACAGAAATAGGAATTAAAGAATATGAATGTGATAAACGGGATTATGATCACAATAAAGTGTATACTTGGAAACAACAAAAGCATCAAGAAGAGGAGTGTGCGACCTAAATCAATTTTGAAATCTGGATATAGAAAGTCTGTGTCCTTTTCTAGTGTGGATGATCTCTCCTCAGAATATGGATTCGCTAACAGTGATGGGGCAATGACAGATACATCTGAATCTTCAGGAAGGGAGATTAAGATCTTACTCAAGGAAAGGATGGGGATGACTATAGAAGAAAAATCTGGCCAGCAGCAAAAAAAGGGATTTTAAAAAACAATGAGGGAGAGAGAAATTCCCATACAAGCGGATCAGAAGGGGAGGAAGGAGGAGATTGGGACAGAAGAGGTTACACTTTGAGGAAGAGAGAAAATTGGGTCAAAAGGAAGTATGAATGTAATAAAACTCTCTTCTAAAGAACTTTCACAAGCACAATTGTCTGTACTTTCTAAAGGTTTAAACTTTACACCTACTAACCATTTCAGTTTGTTGATACATTGTTGGATGTAAATCGTTTTGTACGAATATAGCCTTGAGAAGATATTTTGTCAGGTTAACAATAGTGATTGGTTGAATCATCTGATAACCTGGTTTTCAACTGTTGGTACATATGGCGTGGGGCACAAGGTGAAAACATGTACGGTTTCTAGAAACGGTAAATTTATAGTCTCCACTCTGACAGGTAAGAATATAAAAATACGTGACTTTATAAATTGTAATACCAAAAATGTTTGTTTATCTGCTAACTGCAGTAAATGCAAAAACAATATGTTGGGACGCACACTGCGTCCGCTCAAAGAACGATAAGGGAACATCTTAATATATATAGTGAAAGGAGATGAAAGGTTCTCCAGTGGACAGCACTTTAAAGATTGTAATGGCTGTGATCTATTCCTATTGCAGAGTCCAAGGGATAGAACTGGTAAAGACTAAGTTAAGGGGAGGAGATATATTAGATATCCTAATAAAAGGGAAGCATTCTGGAGAATGGAATTGGAAACTCGGTCCCAAGGGGTTAAATCATAGATGGGATATTTCCCTTCTGGTATAAGGAATGTATTAAGGATCTTTTGGGTCCACTTGTAAACTTTAAATCAGAATAGGGACTTTCCCTTTCGATTTTGTAATTTCTTGAACCTGGTTTCCTTACTCAATTGCAACATTTGGTATTTGAAAATGTCACTGTATGAAGATACAATTGTTTCAAATGAGTTCTTTATCGTATATTGTTTTTGTGCTGGATTTGTAACTTATATGAAAGGAATAGCTGCTGAGACGTGGAGTGTCTGTTGGTGTTTTATGTTGTTTTAGTTCTCTCTCTTTCCGTGGTGTTCTAGTTGAGCTATAATATGACCATAGTTTTCAGTATTACTAGGATTTCTAATGAAAATATTTTAGAATGGTGAATAAATATAAGCATAGAAGGGGTTAATCACAACAAATACTTGGTGAATAGTTTTGTACTAATTATCCATTCTCCAACCTCATGTTCAATGGAGTCTCTGATGGAGCATTTTTAATTGGAGTTAATGGGAGCTAGCATGTTTATAAGGCAGTATTACTGGGTGCTAAAATCAGTCTATGATTAAGGGCTTGACAGCCTAACACGCGTCAGACACCTTCCACCGTCCCCAAGTAACAAGCTCTCTGATCTATTTTAAATGAAGAAGAAATAAAGCTGAGTTTTACGAAATTGGACTGGTTGAGTTGCCGTATGTTCATATGCAGTAGCGCAGCACATTGTTTTCTATGTTATAGAGAGAACAGATTTGTGTGGAGGGGAGACACTCCAGTGCTAGTGCACGGCAACTAAGGGGGAAAGGACCAGCAAGGAGGATCGGGAGAGCGGGAGCTGCCATCTGTTGTGTATACATAACATACACAGGTAAAACAAAGTAAACAGAGTGCTGAGTTTCTTACAGCAATACCGTGACACAATAGGAGAGTTAACCCTGCCAAAGAGCTTACAGTCTAGAGGAAATGGGGGTGAGACATAAGGTTGCGGGCATTGGTAGGCTGTAAATAGATTGGCAGTGGAGTGTGAGAGGCGAGTTGGATCATATTGGGTAGTAAGAGGAGTATGTCTAGTCTAGGCCACTCTATTCCATCTATCCTATCTATCTGTCTGAAAAAGTAGCTGATTGGAGAGCTTGCTCTAAATCCCTGGGTAAAGCACCCTGAGCATGCCCAAGCCATAAAACAGACCAAAGACAGGGTCTTTGTCTACTTGAAAGAAGAGACATTTATAATGCTGTATGTCTGTAAGGAAAAATGCAACAAAATTTAAACGACAACTGATACTGTCCAAGCTCTCCCCACCTGTATATATATATATATATATATATATATATCACCCAGGCTTTATAACTATATAAAGTATACAGAATTTAGCATGCAAGGGGTGTGTGTAAAATCCTGAATGTCACTTTGCTACGGGAATCTTATCCACCAATAGGTTGGTTGGCTGGTTCTACTTCCACACAGGAGACATTTCAAAGATCAACAGGGAGACTGAGAGCCGTCATGTAAGCTCCACCTATTC
Organism: Hymenochirus boettgeri; assembly: GCA_019447015.1. NCBI lineage: Eukaryota > Metazoa > Chordata > Amphibia > Anura > Pipidae > Hymenochirus > Hymenochirus boettgeri. The sequence goes on from CM033475.1 coordinate 230,445,442, forward strand.
TGTAATATTCACCGAGTAGGTTATCATTACCACTTCTGAGCAATCCTAGAAAGCAATTACATTACTAATCGTGTAAGAGGTTAACTCTTGAGGTAATTGGTTAATTAACTGTCTGCAGACATATATTGCTGCTAATTTAAACTGTTCTAATGGAAAACTACTACAGTTGGCAGAACAGCAATTTGTGGAGCAACCCAAGCGTGAATCTGTAGGAGCTGTATAAACCGCACCATGTGACGTATTGGGGCAAGCATTAGAAGCTCCACCCCTAAGTGCAATGCACACACAGGTTTATTCATAAAAGTTCTTATCGTAAAAAAAAATGCTAATTTTGCCACCAACCAATCAAATATTATTTAACATTTGAAAGCGAACATCTGATTGGTTGGGACAAAATTAGCACCATTTTTAAATATAAGAACTTTTATTTAATAATCCTGACAGAGTACTAAGTCCGTCGGCACCTGTCAGACATGGCGGCGGAGGGCGAGCGATGGATGAGTACGAACCTTCTTCCCTGCGGGTTTTATGAAGAACAGGAGGTAAGGCACAGCTCCTTACCTTCCATTCTTCAATAAACTGAATAGCAAAATGTTTTTAAGCAGTAGAAATACCCTTTAACCATAGAAGCTAACATCTGATTGGTTGGGGCAAACTTAGCACCTTTTTTTCAGTCTCTATTAAGTGATAAGAAATGTCCGTGGGCTCTGTAATGTTTATTTATGATCTAAACAAGCAAAAAATGTCAACTGAAGGTGAAATTAAGGTGAATAAAACAATCATTCTGTATCAAACTTTTTTACTTATTTGTGAGGTTTTGTGTATTGACTAGAGCAGAGGGCCCAAATAGGGAACAATTAGACACCACACTAATGACATTTATAATGGTTTGCTACTCCAGTGTAACTCCACCCCTTCCCAAACTCTGTCCCTTTTCACCCATGCTCCCGACCTCAAATGCCCTTGTAGACCACAAAAATAGTGCAAGACAGAAGCACAACGAATGGCCGTTTCAGCCGATTGTCGTGCGTGTGTATGCGTTCCCTCGGGCATTGTTCATTGATCTGCCAAGTGGATACTATACATGTGCACGCTAATGTAGTAGTCAATGCTCCCCTAATCCATCATGACCTTTTTACCTTATTATTGATATCTTCCAAGATACAGCCATTTATACACTGAGCCCCAGTCTTTGAATTGAACAATGTCCCTGTTCAATAACATGGAACTTGCAAATGAGGGTCCGTACTAGGGGTGTTACTGTAGAGGCCTAGCCCTCGCAAGATTGGAGCCAGAGCCCCTGACCCACCCTCTCCCCTCCCCATAGAGTTAAAAACAAGCTGATCATGCGTATGTTCCTTCATACGGGCAGTCAGCTGTTAAAAGATGGACCCAAATTTAAAGTTTGGTCCAGAAGTCGGTCCGGTTTTTTAAAACATCTGAATCATGGAGGTTGTGAGCTTGCGGCGGGCTCTCTTACCTAACTACCGACGGTAGTTACGCCACTGCCAGGACTCTAAAGAGGGGCAGAGCTTCAGTGCTGTCTCAGCTACAAGATATTTGGCTTCAAGTAGGAGTTATAAACATTTTGATCATAACTCAAATTCCCTACCCAATGCTTTCTAGCAGTATTGTTGCCCTTTAAACATTAAATAGTTCCTGGATTTATCAGTCGCGAAAGTTATCTTTAAACATTTGTATTCCATTCTACTCCATTATTAGGGGCCAAACCCATGAATTTTAATGCCAAATTCATACATAATCATTCCATGTCCCCGTGGTGCGGAACCTTTCCCCCACTATGACTATGCCAAAGTCGCGATCTCCTGCATCTCCCTTTCTTTAACGTTAAGGCTAAATTCTGTAATAAAAAGGTTTTTGATTTAGAAGCGTATTTCCCCCACGTAACCCTGTATAGCACTGGCTATGTGATGACTCAGGTGTACCCTGTAAAATGCCATAGACAATATCTGAAATTCACCCCCAATTTTCAAATTATTTCACCCATATTGGCATGATCAAGCAGTATGGCAGTTTCACATTGTGTCCCTGTTCTGGTATCGCAGAGTTAATTCAGTTTCAGTTGTAGCTCTGGCTTCTTCCCAAAGCCGGGCAATTTGGTGTCAAATTAGCAAGAGTTCAAAGGGAAGGTGTGAAGCCCCTGGAATTACAAAACAATGTCATAGACTGGTAGGCAACGAGAAACAGCAGGGAATCTGTTTAGTTGGATTTGAACAGAAACCAACTGGCAGATCAAAGGTAATTCATAGTCCTTAATAATTCAGGATGTAGAATTATTTCAGGTTTTCATAAATACTCCCAGTTTACCAGTAATTAATTCTACATTATAGATACCTGACACCATATCATAGCCTGAGCCAAACTTGGGATATTATCTTCTTAGGCTACGATAAAAAAAATTTAGTTATGGACCATCATATTTTGAATGTGACATATATGGTTCACGGATTATGGACTGGAGTGGAATTGGAGATTTAAAATTCCCTCCAAAAACTAGGAACCAACCTTCAGGGGCAGAACCAAGTCCACCGCCTAGGGACCAGGACCCCTCCATTTTCTGAAGAAAAGGATAAAATGGAACTGGGTGTCTCAGACCCAAGGAGTCTGTCATAACATCTTCTATAACATCTTCAATACCATCTAGCCAACGGACGGACGTATTGGCTTACAGCAGGACTATCATTTGGACTATATTTTTCCCATAAAAATGGATTATCAAGTTCTGGACTCTTCTCAGGGACTATTCAGATGCCATTTCCCTAAGTATTCCTTCTTTACCCATTTCTACCCTCACTTGTGTTACCGCTTTATGTTCAGTGATTTATTTTATTTTTCTTATATTTTTATGCACTATTTTTGTCAACTTTTAATAAATGTATAAAATTCATTATAGGCTATTGCTATTCTGAGTAATCCCAAAACAAACCCGTGACTTCGAAGACGCTACTACAGAGAAGAATTAGTGGTAGGTATATAGATATACTGTGTAACTGTGTATGAATATTAGGGGTGATAACAATTTTCTTACAGGTTGTTTGATGAAGTAGGGGTGTTATATCCCCATAGATATAGGTAAAAGGTCATTCGCTGTTTAATCGGGTGTGGTGCAGAGAGTATATTGATATTTAGTAATATTAATGTGTAGTATATCATTTGTTCACCAAACCCACCGGGTCTGATCTGTTTCCGTCCGCCTGTCGGTTGCTTGGAGTGTGTTTTCAGTAACGGAATAGGTGGTTGGGCGTTTTGGAACCGGGTTGTGTGACAATTGGTGGCAGCGGTGGGTATTTGGTGTTTTATACTCTAATAATACAGTGTGTTAACTAAGTAACTCCGTGAGCAGAACCCCAAGTTCCTGTGTTAATAGCCGGTGCATTAGAATATACTTGAACAGGTAGACACACCAGGGCCTTCCCCAAAATCTTTTTTCTCTACTTTTTCTACTTGGCAAAATGTCTGAATCCGTGAATTATAGAACTGAGTCTGGATGACTAATCGTTGTTTGCCAAAGCAGACAAATTATTCCTATCGGAAAAGGAGGGAGGAGCTGATTCGTGAATTAAGGAGGCAGAAATTTCCAAGCACAGGAAATGCTTGATGAGCCTACAGCAGGAATCACCCACTACGACCTGGATTCAAATGATTATTGTCCAGCCTGTGAATACCATCAAGGACGTATCACCATTACCCATGTGTATGTCTGCAGCTACAGAGTCTACTCAGCTCCAGGCAGTGTTGCAAAAGTTAAGCGACCAATAACCCAATGGAGTACCTGCAATTTCTGGAAGCCTGCGCTGCTGAGCGGAGAGTGCAGAGCGACAGGCTGAGCGTGAGAGTGTGGAGAGACGGGCTGGAGGCTGCAGAGCGCCAAGCTAGCGTACGACAATATGAACTGGAAATGGCCAAACTGCGCCAGTCTGCCACATTCATCACCAAGGTTCTTCCTGGAGCAGGAGGAACAAGTTCACCAGTGAGTCCACAGTTTAAATTTGCAGCAATGGAGAAGGATACAGACATTGATTGTTTTCTTACGCTCTTTTGAGAGAGCCTGCCGTCAGTTTGGGCCAGACATCTGACTCCACGTCTGCGTACAAAGCGTGGATGCATTTACCGGAGGAAAGTGATAACGATTATGGAGCTATCAAGGCTGCTATCATAGCAAGTACCAGTTGGTTTATCGTAAAATGTTCCAGTCCGTACAAAAGGAAACCAACGCCGCACTCCAAATCACCAGTGGGTAAAGTGAACGACCGGATTGTTCTGGCTTCAGGGATCAGGAGGCAGACATCACTTTGGTTCACTCTAACCGTGTTGCAAAGAGACATCCTCCCGGATAAGCACCTGACCCTCACGGTATAAGGGGGGCACCCATCCCAACATCGGCCCAGGCCACCGAGTGGAAATCGACGGGGAGTGGAAAGCAGGAGAAAGTAGTGGTCATCCTCGGATTGATATCCCTGTCCCAGTGTTGTTGGGGACAGATTTAGGCACATTAGTGGCCCAGTATACAAACCGCCGAAAGCGTCCCGGAGTCGAAGCTAAAGGTTCAACTCACACAAGGTATTGTGCTACCGTGCGGTTAGAACAGCTGGAGAGGGAAGGGGTTTGACAGGAACTAGTTCAGAGGCACCTGGGGTAAATGGCAATTTGGTAATTATGTGTATCTAACATTAAGCCTGTATCTGTGGATAGGAATGCATGTATAAGTAATGTTAAGATGCCAATGATTGTACTTGTGATAATGTTGTACCGGAAGTAAGTAGCAGTTACTGGTAGTACTGCTAAGGTCTGGGGGTTCAGTGTTGAAAGAGGAAGTCACAAAGATCCATTTCAGCTCTGACCTCAGACTGTAGATTGTCAGCAGTTGACCCCCGTGTCACAGGGCAACTGGCTGAAACTGGTAGTGCGCCTGGATTGACGCACTACACAGTAACCCCAGTCTGGAGTCACCCAGGAGAAGGCTTCTGATCACTACAGAGGGGCAGCCTCCATGTTATGTGTGAAGTGTATAAAGTGTCCAATAAAGTATGTTACATGTTGAAAATTGGGGTGCAATTTCAGATATTGTCTTGGCGTTTTTACAGGGTCTACACCTGGTCTCACAGGCTAGCCTTAGTTTTGGGGGGTTGTAGCTGATTGTATCTCCCTGTTAATATCTAAGGAACATTTGGGGGATTGTGGTCATAGACTTAATGAAAAATTTGTAATATAAAATCTGATTTCTGCTTTTATGACCACAGAGCTGGAAATTAAATGTAATACATTTCTTCTAGGTGACAAAAATATTTTAAAGGAACAATTTCATTTTTCATCAATCTGCCCTCATTCTTGCTCCCCATTAAAACCAATAGTTGCATTAAGTAAATCACAGTACTTTTTAAATTTTTAATAACATGGTACAAGAGCTCCCTCTAGGGGCACTAATGAAACTGAATATTAACACCGAATTGGAAGAGAACTGTCCCATATTAAAGGGGCTGATGCTGAAGTGTGGCGTATGCAGGTGTTGGGTAGGCATTTCGAGGGAGGTTAAAGTAATATAATATCTACTAAGTATTTAAAGTCAGAGAATGGACTACCTAAATACCTTTGTCCCTTACAATTTGCCCCTCGTTTTATTTTTTTTGTTCTGTAAAAATACATTGATAGGTTGTTCCTGGGGTTTGCAAATTATATATTATATATACTGTGGGGAAATGACATCACGGGGGGGAATGACATCACTTGAATGACAGCTCAGCAGTAGGAAATGTAATTTGCATCCCAACAAAAATGACATTGCAAAGTTCGATTCCCTTTTAAATTAGAATATTCCGTTTTGTAATAACTTACTACGAATTTATAAACTCCAGTGATCTTCGGATGGATCCACGACCTGTCATGAAATGTCTGTAATTACTGTAATACCATTATAAAGCCCATTAAGATAAAGCTCAAGGATGGGATCCAGGTCATTCAGACCCGATCTCTAACCATGCACTTCTGGTTCTGAATATCCTTTGGATCTCGGAAATTTCCAGATTTTCAAGAATTCTTGAAAATCCGGAACAACTTAAAAAATTTACCAAATCTACTTTCGAGAGTTATCTAATTGTAAGGGTTACTGAATCTATTTCAAGGGTTACCAAAAATACAGATTACTTTCGGGGTACATAAATATATGAGACTACTCTAGAGAAATAGAGTTGTATATATGTGGAAACTCAAAAATAGCTTGCATGTAAAGGAAGTTCATTTTCATTTACGGTTTGGGGATTTGCACTAGTAGAGGGCTGAACATCCTGAAGTTCGGTTCGTTTCTAATTTCAGTCGGAAACTAACCCATTAAAGTCAATGGGGGAAATAGTTTGAAAAGTTCAGATAAATAACAGTTAAAATAACAATGGTAACTTACAACCTGGGAATGTTCTGGGGAATATACATATCACCAAAATGCGTTTTAACACTACCTACCCACAATCGGGGAATTGTCGGGTTTTCCGCACACTACATTTGAAGGTATGGCCAATTCGAGGGTTAACGAATTATACTTTCAAGGGTTACAGAATAAACAATTTAGGGTTACGGTAATCGAATGGTACATTTGAGAGTTACTGAATTTTAACATTACATTTGAGGGTTACCGATCCAGTATTCAAGATTATACAATTTTTCAATAATTATTAAAAATAAGTCTACAAGTTCAGATAGTTTGTGTTGTTCGTTTCAGCTTTGGGGCCATCACTAATTTGTACATACCGTGGTATCGGTACCTTAAATTTTATTACAACTTTGGATGTTTTTTCTCCTATTGGGTCAAAATGTAAAAATTCGAAAAACGGAACGTAATTCACCGGATTTGAACATCCTCTACTTAAAATCAGAAAACAGAAAAATAGAAATATTCCCACATACACAATGGAATTTGTTTGTCTTATTATTTGGGGTAAGTAGATTGTAAGTAAAGTTGTAAGCTCTACGGGGCAGGGGACCTCTTTCCTCATGTTACATATTTCAAGCACTTGATATTTCCTTGATGCACATACTTTATATATATATATATATATATATATATATATAATAATACAGTATGTGTATTTATTACTGTCCCGTGTACGACTTTTTTTATTCTATATTGTACAGCGCTGATCCCCTAATGGCGCTTAACAAATAAATATATACATATTTGGGGTGTAAATGAATTTGTAGTTGGAATGAAGAGAATTAAAGTTGGATTTCGTGGAAAGGTTCAGTGGCAGAATTAGATGCTGCTATGAACGGTTGGAAAATTTGACGAGAAATATTCTTGGCCATCAGGGGGGGAATAGTGGAAGAGATTGGGTTGTAGAGGAGATGGGGGGCATTTTATAATTATTGTCTGTGTGGGCTGGCATTGAGGGCATTTTATATTTAGAAGCTGTGTGGGCTGGGGTAGGGGGCATTTTATTTAGAAGTTTGTGGGGGCTGGGGATTAGGCCACAGTTGGGAACAGTCTTATATTTCATGTCTTGTGGACTGGGCATCTATATTTACCAGTCTGTGTAGTGGGCAATTATATTATCTAGTCTGTTGTGAGCATAGTCACTCTCCGTTTCCCAGTCAGTGTTAAGTGAGTCCCCTAGTTTGCCTGTCACTTATTTACTAGTTGTTGTGGGCACACGTCAGCCCTCAGTCCACCAGCACAAGTGTGTTTGTCAGGCCTCCGTTTACCAGCGGGTTAGTAAGCCCACACCTCCCCAAAAGACCACACACTTTCACTAAATGAAGCCAAACCCAAAAGTGTTTCAGGTGGCGAAAACCCTAGGAACACCCCGCCTGAGCAGATAGTGATCAAACTGGACAGTTGTAGGGTCATTCCAACAAACAATTGTCCACATCCAGCTTCCACTAGTTACTAGCACTGCTTCCTAATCCTTCAAAAAAATGCAGCATTATTCTGTTGAGCCGCGTTGTTATTGTCATTTAATTAAAGAAAAACCAGCTGGGTCTCATGTTAGGAACCTTAGCTGTGATCATATGGAAGTGCCTTAGTACAAATATTTTTGGTGGGAATAAACCAAATCGCGTAGATCAGAGGTACCATTCATAATCATAACACACCACATGTCAATCTCTTCCTATTGCTCGATGTGCTACAAGACACCAGTCATTATAGAACTGTAGCGATAACAATGAAATGTGCCTCAAAATGTATAGTCTACGTAGATGACTGGGCCCTTTAGTCCAGTAAATAATGTGATGTATATTTCATATCATCTATCCTTCCTTGTAATTAAATGGACTAATACGGTAATAGTTCGGTAACATCCTTTCCTTCCAGAAATCTTTCACTTTCTGTTAGGTCTATAAACCAATGATATCTCCCACAGAAAATAATTATTTTAGACGTGCAGAGGTTTGGACCATCATCTTTACTAGGGATGGCCGGTTCGCGGATCGAGCCCGGATCCACCGCGGGATTTATCGTTCGCGAACGGCAGATTTTTCGGATTTTTCCGCCTTCCGAACTTCCGATTCGCGGATTTTTGAGTTTCACGTAATTTCGAAAATTTTCGAAAATACGGGAAGATGTAATTCTAAAAATCTCATAATTTCAGGGATTTTTATTTTAATGGGTCCGACTCGGGATTTTCAAATTTTCGGATTTTTTCGAAAATTCGCGGATCCTCGAGCGGGACCGGATTTGCGAAGTTGGACATTCTAATCTTTACAATATTATCAAGTTCAGTTCAGAAACTCCAGCTTATGTAGTAAACTAGAGATGGGACCCCGATCCGACACGGAACCCTCTTGGTTCCAAATCCGAATGATCTGTGAATGCACTGATCGTCCGCATTTTCAATTATTATCAATGTTCAAGGGATTTTCGAAATTTCCAAAAATAGCCTCGAACATTCGATATAATGAAAATGCGGTTCCGTTTTAGGTTTTCGGATCTTTGGGATTTTCCCGAGACCCGGGAATCAGAAACCCCAAAACCTATATTTCTAAACGTACCTGGCTCCCTAGCATCCTAAAGGATATACTATATTTACAAGCAAGTATGCTGGTCCTCTTCCAATTGTTTCTGCCTTCTCTGTTGGATTTACCAGCTTGCCACAGCTTATTACATGCATTTGTAATGAGATACTTAGGGATAATTATTGTCCCCATGTCTGCAGAGTAAACTGGCTCCTCCCTCCATGCAGTCTGTCAGGCAGTGATTGCTGACATCACAACACTGGAACAAAGTATCGGCGTTAAAAATTGGTAAGTACTCACAGGTGCTCTACCCTGGGCTGTTCAGCGGCGCCACTCACGTTCCAACACCTCTCGGCCATCTTAATATGGATTTTCTACAATAAAATAATGCTTTTATATGACTGATAGCGTGCAGCCTACTTCAGTTTTTTTTGCTATTGCTGACATCACAACCATGATTGATGACTGCAGTTTCCCTTGCTGCCTCCTCTGCACACTGCTCCAGCTAATAAAAGCTCATTGAGCAGAGTGGTAGGAGGCGGATACCATTGTCGAATGGAATTTACTTATATATTGGTTAAAGATAAGTGAATATGAAGGATTCTGGGTATGTGTGATATAAATAAATCATTTTTATTTTATTTTTTTTGGAAAGTCTGACGTCCTGATGGAATTTAAGCAAATAAAAAACCTTGCTATTACAATGATGAAGACTCCCAGAATCATGGAATCAGGATAAACAAGTTTTTGGAAACCACCAGTGATGGCTAATTATACTGTTATTAAAGTTCTTCTGGTCTGGGAAACATTCAGAGATAACAAGTAAACAAGGACCGAATGTGCACAGGGAATGTCTTTGTTTCCCGCCGTGCCTGAAGGAGACACAGGAAATCATTAGAGAGGGTCTGAATAAACAAGATAAGGAAATGTAAAAATAATAATGAAAAGATCTTCTCTTAGGTGAACAATAAGCAGAAAACACTTTAAAATGTAATTCTGATGGAGGGGGGTGCGGTGGGTAAGCAGGGTGTAGATAGGCCAGTGGTGGGTGGAAAGGGGATGGGGCAGTAGAGGGAGAAGGATGCATGGTATTAAAGTGTATGAATAAATTACAGGTTCATAATCTAAAATGCAGAAGCCTGGCTGACAAAATAGGTGGAATTGGAGATGGCGTTGAATGAAAAGTATGATGTAATAGGTATAGCAGAAACGTGGTTGAACAGTTCTCACGATGGGCTGAAATTTAGAAGGATATGCCTTGTTAGGCAGGACAGAGAAAAAAGAAAGGGGGAGGAGTATGTGTTATGTTAAACAAGAAATTGAAGCCAAATTTAAAAGAAGAGAGATAACTGCTTAATGGAGTTTAAAGTGGAGGCAACATGGGTGGGAATTAGGTAACAGAAAAGGGGGGTAATGTCATTGTTGGTGTCTGCTATAAGCCGCCAAATGTAGCAGGGAGGAAGTGATGTGTGATGGATAGTGGCTAAGAGGTGTTACAGGAAACACACAGATGTAATGGTGTTCAGAACAGCATTGTACACCATCAATGCGGTAGACCAAAACATCAAATTTCAAAGGGAAGATACAAAACAACAAACTGGCTTCTTGGACTGCTTGTGTAGAAGTAAGGAAAATGGTAAAATGTAAGTAGAGGTTACAGAAAACCAACACCACAAGATCAGTATTGATGTTGACTCCCACACCCCTTTAGATCACAAGCTGGGTGTCATCAGAACCCTGCACACAAGAGCTGAGACAATCTCCACTAGCACAGAGGGGAAGGCTAAAAGAATGAAACATCTCAGAGGAGCCCGTTAATTAAAACTTGTACATAATCCAGACTGGGCCTTTGTCAAAGAAGTAGAAGGAAAGAAAGAACACATAGAATAGCAACATGAAGGGGAAAAGCAAGACAGGAGGAAGAACATGGTCATCCCATATGTAGCAGGGGTCGGTCTCGAGAAATTAAGAAGAATCTTTCAAAAAACACCTATCCCTGTTGCTTTAAAATCGAACAACACACTGAGGCAGCAATGGTACATCCGAAGACCCAATACCGAAACACAAGAAAAGCGACATCATATATGGGCAGTGCAAGTGCAGTGAGAATGCTCTGATTGTATGTGGGGGAGCCCAAACAGCAACTGCATCAACGTATGGCCCAGCACAGAAGAGCCAATTCCCGGGTCAGGATATGTTAACATATTGGCCAAGGAACGTGACTGGTTCAAGAGAGGTGGTTAAGGAGGTCATTTATGTGAAAATAAAGAAACCAAGCCTAAATAGAGGTGGGGGGGTTCGACACCAACCTGTCTGCCATGTACAATGCTGGTATGACACCCTACTCTTGGCGTTCCTGTAACCCCTCTTAGCACTATCAATCACGCCCCTTACACTTGGCTGTGATATGCTAATTGGGATTTTTCCAGGGTACATAACTTGCCAAAGATCTTGTACAAGTCATTTTGAATTGAGAAAGCCAGTCGGATGACTAGCGAAAAGTCTTCAAAGAACAAACTTCAAGTCCAGTTAATCTAATTGACATAAAACAGATATACCATGACCCTGGATGAAGAGAACCTTCACAACAACTAAGATTATCGAGATATGATGAGATATCGAGTTATGATCCGAAGATATCGAGGATATGATCCGAAGATATCGATTATATGATCCGAAGATATCGATTATATGATCCCGAAGATTATCGAGTATATGATCCGAGATATCGAATATGATCCGAAGATATCGAGTATATGATCCGAAGAATATCGAGTATATGATCTGAAGATATACGAGTATAGACCGAAGATATCGATATATGATCCCAAATATCGAGTATAGATCCCAAAATAATCGAGTATATTATCCGAAGATATCGATGTATATGATCCGAAGATATCGAGTAATGATCCGAAGATATCGGTATATGATCCGAAGATATCGAATATATGATCGAAGATATCGATTATATGATCCGAAGATATCGAGTATATGATCCAAGAATCGAATATATGATCCGAAGATATCGAGTATATGATCCCAAAATATCGAGTATTATTGATCCCAAAATATCGGTATATGATCGAAGCTATCGAGTATATGTTAGAAAGGTGATCAGGAACAAGATTGTTTGCTCATCTTGGCACGTATTTAGTATTAAAATCAATAAAAGAGAAATCAATACAACTACCCCCCTCTAAGTATTGGGGTATCCCAAATACAAAACAAACACCATAAATACAGTTAAAAATAACCCCCAATCATAATTTCCTAGACTGGTACTATACATTGGTTCCCGATCTTCGGCTTACTGCTGGTAATCCTTAAGTGAGCAGGGTGCTAAAATCAGTCTATGATTAAGGGCTTGACAGCCTGAAACGCAATTAGTTCATATCTGAATTTAAGATCTAAGTCATTGTTAATATGAAGAAACTTGCAACCCAAAATGTGCCCCTTACCTCTTGGCATTGGGATTAATAAACTGTGACACTTCTCTATCAGTAAACTATCATCCTTTATACACAGAGACGCAATGTCTTAGCCAATCACTGTTACGGCTGCTGGTCCGTCCCCTTCTTATTGCTTCCGAGGACTGGTAAGTACATCTAACTGCCGATTTGAAATAATTTGACTATGCAAAGTCTAGGTTATGGGGATTCCAGTAGGCACAAGAATTTTCGTTTAGAGGGGCGGACATATCTGTTAATATTGCATGATTCCTATGAAAATGGAAACTGAAGGGGCAAAAATGAACAGTAGGTGGCACTATGTGGCCATAGAGTTTATACTAACAGTATTTTTACAACACTCCTTCCTTATACAGTAACTGCACTTTGTACGACAATAACTATTGAATATTATGGGAATAAATCATTATACTGGGTTCAAGTTTAATATTTAAACAAAGAATTGTGTGCATTGGCTTCTCTTACACCTCATATTCCCTTTCACTGCACCCATTGTCTTCCCCTGTACAGGATCCAGACTCCATAATGGGGAACCTTGTGATGATTCTTTATTTGCTCTGTTGTGGTTTAAAAACAGGTGAGTCGCTCCTGGGGAACTATTGTCTGCCTCCTCGTCACACGAACATAATAATGTTATTTATTTCCATATGTTTATTTCAATTTGAATTCTAATTTACAAAAAGGCAAACCCTTCATTAGCTGTTGAGCATCATACAAATCATGGGAAATTTTGTCTAAATGTGGCGAGATGCAACATTGTTAAAGAAAACAACAAAGAAGTGTGTTTCTCTTTAAATTGGTTCCTGCGTTTTATGTTTGTTGAATTATTAGAAAAACCTTTATTGTTGTTATTAAAAGTGTTTCCTGCAGAGAAGCAGACAGTGGAACAACAGCTCTACTGGTGAAAAGTGGAACTGCATTAATGCAAATTGTGATATAGATTAGGGTAAGGGAGAGCAGGGCCATTTTTAGGCATAGGCCACCTAGGAAAAGAACTAGGGAAGCTATGTTGAACCAGGTCACCTATTCTTCTCCCTAGCATCTCACTGTCAGCGTGTATATATACGTTACTAGTTGGTAAGAGGCACACGCTGTACCAGGTGAGGTGGGAGTGTATACATAGGTTACTAGTTGGTAAGAGGCAACAGTTCTAAAATGCCAGGTAAAAGCTGCTGCAGACTTTATAACAGTGACCCTGTGACTAGCAGCCATGAGGTCACTATCCCTGTCTCTTTCTTCCTTCCACCCAACTCTCCAATTACTTGCTGTGTTAGATCTGCTCTCCTTGTCCTGCTGCTTTAATTTGTAACATTGTATCTAGTACAGAGCCTGAACTCAGCTCCCTCTACTTAGCAACAAATGTTAGAAATGAACTGAAGGTGAAGGAAGGAGGGAGGATGAGCTCAGCTAATAGGACTGAGGGGAACAGTTCTAAAATGTCAGGTAAAAGCTGCTGCAGACTTTATAGCAGTGACCCTGTGACTAGCAGCCATGAGGTCACTATCCCTGCCTCTTTCTTCCTTCCACCCAACTCTCCAATTAGAACTTAGAGTAGGTGAGGAGTGAACAATCCAATGGAGGAGACATGGAAAGCAGGTACATACTGTACATCATGTCAATGCTGGCAGCAAAGGGTTAAAGGTAAAACTCTGCTGGCACTGAAAGTGTATATGGCAATACTCTGGGAAAGTGCTAGTACTGAAAGTGTTGCCTCTTACCAACTAGTAACCTATGTATACACTCCCACCTCACCTGGTAGTATGTATACACGCCCACCTCACCTGGTACAGTGTGTGTCTCTTACCTACTAGTAACCTATGTATACACGCCCACCTCACCTGGTATGAGGGTGACAAGGAAGCAGGAGTTGGACAGGAGAAGAAAAATTAGTTGGACTGGAGGAGGAGAAGTTGTAGGTGGGAGGGGAGAAGGTATTGTGGGTAGGAGGAGTTGGAGGGAGGGGAGAAGGTATTGTGGGTAGGAGGAGTTGGACAGGAGGTGAAGGTGATGGGAGAGAAAGAAATGAACAGGAGATGGGGAAGGTGATCCAGTGTCACTGCATTCATACAAAAGTATGTATACACGACCGCCTCACCTGGTACAGCGTGTGCCCCTTACCAACTAGTAACATATGTATACACGCCGTGCCTCTTACCAACTAGTAACGTATGTATACACGCCCACCTCACCTGGTACAGCGTGTGCCTCTTACCAACTAGTAACGTATGTATACACGCCCACCTCACCTGGTACAGTGTGTCCCTCTTACCAACTAGTAACGTATGTATACACGCCCACCTCACCTGGTACAGCGTGTCCCTCTTACCAACTAGTAACGTATGTATACACACCCACCTCACCTGGTACAGCGTGTCCCTCTTACCAACTAGTAACGTATGTATACACGCCCACCTCACCTGGTACAGAGTGTCCCTCTTACCAACTAGTAACGTATGTTTACACGCCCACCTCACCTGGTACAGCGTGCGCCTCTTACCAACTAGTAACGTATGTATACACGCCCACCTCACCTGGTACAGCGTGTGCCTCTTACCAACTAGTAAAGCGTTCCCACTATAAAGAACAGCACCAGTGGACAGTGTTAGAAGGAAGAAACCCACCTGTAGTTTGACAGGTCAAGGGGGGGCGCGCACATAGGTGGGAGGGCGCCTAGGGCACTAAAATGGCAGAAACGGCCCTGAGAGAGAGGGATAAGGTTGCTGGTCCATGTTCTGTGTTCTAGGTACGAATGCTTTCAGGGAAACACAATGACAGGGAATTCACATAGGGAACACATTATATCACTGCCACGTATTGACACTGTGATATGTTCATATTTCAGGTTTCCCTCTCTTGTGTACAGTGTGTTTATCTCCGGGTACCGCACACTGCACTGGTCTCACCGAGAGTTGCCCTACTGGTACGGTCTGTTCCGCCACTCACACAGTAAAAACCCAAGGTAAACATTCTGTTATTTTACTTTAGCAGCCGTGAAATATAAAAGATCATTTCTTACCATCAGCCAAACCAGTCATTGACCAAAACCAAGAAATGAAGAACAAGTGACACGACATTGGAGGGATTTATTAATTAAAGGAAATCAGAAATTCGGGCAGAAAAACTTTGGCTTGAAAGGCTTTTGGAAAGTGATGTTTGTGTCTGTGTTGTAAAACTCAATCATTTTCTATGGTTATGAAAGCGGACCTTTAAAGGGAATGTCCAGCCTAAAAATAAGTTGCCTTTAAAATGCTTATTATGTCTCCCTAGAATGTGGGCACTTATCTGACACTATTTATTAACCACAGTAATTAATACGTTTTTACCGACCACAGAGAACTGCTAAGCTGGGTACGCGCAGTGCCAATAATAGGCTGCTTCCATTGGACCCTTTAATCAATCATGTGTAGGGAAAACATCTGATCTGACAAACTACCATCACCATTTACAAATATGGCCCCATGTGTTTTATTTTTATCACACCATTGTTTAAATGCAAATGGGGTCTATTTGGTTTGATGTTTTCTTGCCATGTGTTACCCATAGGAGGACATAAAGTGAGCGAGTTTTCTGGGAGAACCTGTATGCCCCAAAGTCAATGTCATGGACCAGGAAGTTTCAGTGCAAGTAACATCACCTTTAAGAAGGGATTCTCCTGTTGTAACACTGATAACTGCACTCCAACAACACCTGCACGTAAGTGTCTCTAGGTGGCGCTAAAATCCTAAATACTATAATTATGGATCTATTGATTAAACCACTTGGCTCAGTACATTTCTTTTTTATAGAATTAATTTGGTTTGCTAAATTGTGATACTGCGCGTTTTTAAATAGGGCCCATATGGCAATATTTGTAAAAGTGCGTTATAACTTTTTAGCGTTACTGTGGCTTTAACAACCGATTAAACGATGGCGAAAACATAAATCTATGATAACATTTGTAAACCTACGATCGTAAATTTGCGATTCCCATAGAATACCATTGTGGTAGTTTACTACCACATGGTATTCTACGACTGAATGTTCGTAAATTAACGAACATTCGCAGCCATACATTTACGTCCCCCTTCGTAATTTACGGATAACCGGCGGAATCGCTGATGTGCGATACCATGCGATTATAAATACGGCCCATAGAGAGGATGAGGAAAGAGGAACATCAACTACAGAGAAAAGCAATACAGAATATAAAAGTTTACATAAACATAACACTGCCATCTAATGGTCAATTCAGTTCAGTACAGTTTGGTTTAATGCTGGTGCATATACAACGGATCCATGACATTTATTTAAAAGTTTAATGCTTAATGTTTTGATACTCTCTACTTAGTAGCAAGTCTGTTACTCTATATGCCATATTCAGTACCCTGCATAATCTGCAACCCTCTGCGGTATATTTATGAATGGTGGTTTGTATGCACGTGCGTGGATCATAACAATCCACATAAAGAAAAGCCAAGAAAGCACTGCTTTACATAGCCAATCTTTAACATCGACGTGTTGGAGCCACGTGCTCCTTTATAGCTAATTTTATCAAATGCCACAGATACATCTACTCCCATATATTCTCAAATACAGGAAATGACTTCCTCATATATTCCATACATGTTGCCCACCCATTTTATATTTGATTTTCATTAGACATAGTATCCCGTACCTACTACATTCAATTATATTACCCATTTTTTTTTCTATATTAAATATACATGATAAATTCTGCCATTACACATATTTGCACAGAGATAAGGACACATGCAAGCAATAATCAACATATAAACCATATGGTATCAATGAATTCAACCTTTTTATCCACATCTCTTGTTTATTAACAGGATCTCTCTGCCCCCTATACTGGCGGATTCACTGCATCCACTAACATTGGAAAAAAAATTCCTTAACACAATCAATCTTCTTTTGCCTTTCCGAATCGAGGAACATCGCTGGGATATTCTCGACTTTATAGCCTGTGTGGTCTCGGCAACATAGATGAGGTCACATGGACACTATCACATACCCCAATATCCCACATATCATAACACCCCAGCTCCCATGAGATTCTACGGATTTAGGGATTGACAAATTGTTCAGATTTCCTAAACTTAGAATTAACAACTCTTTTCACCTACATGAACAGGATGGCCTCCTGTAATGCAAGAGTTGGTTCTGGTCAGTGGGCTTGGAGAGCAATTCTATAATCCACCCATCTGACCAACTGACCTTGACATCCAAAAAATTGACACTACATAAATCATATGTCAAACATAATATGAATACTGTCAAGTTATTCATGAAAAATGCCACACCAGATGACAAACAATGACTGGTAAAGGACAAGTAAAGACATCTGTTGTATTCAATTAGATCAACTGGACTTGAAGTTTAGTTCTTGAAGAGGTTTCGCTAGTCATCCGACTGGCTTTCTCAATTCAGAATGACTTGTACAAGAATCTGTG
Source organism: Hymenochirus boettgeri (assembly GCA_019447015.1). NCBI lineage: Eukaryota > Metazoa > Chordata > Amphibia > Anura > Pipidae > Hymenochirus > Hymenochirus boettgeri. The sequence continues at coordinate 230,463,323 of CM033475.1, forward strand.
GCAATTATGTACCCTGGAAAATCCCAATTAGCATATCACAGCCAGGTGTTAAGGGCGTGATTGGATAGTGGCTAAGAGGTGTTATAGGAACACCCAGGGTAATACAACAGATATACCATGACCTGGATGAATGAGAACCTTCACAGACAAGTAAAGATATACAGACTCCTCCTCCAACCACCTTATAAAGGAGTTTGCATGGGAAGGGGGGACATTCAATCCCATTGCAGTACCCCTAAAATGCAACTAGAACTTTTCATTAAATCTAAAATAATTCCTCATTAGTACTATTTCCAATAGTGACAAAAAAAATGCAATCGAAGTGGAATTATACTTCTCATTATCTACCAATAGTCTCTTGCTGGCTAGATCTCCCTCACTATGGGGATAGAGGTATAATGTTTCCAAAACTATATTCTCATCTTTTGCAAATACCACTTCATGCAATTTATCCCAAAAATGTATAGAGTATGAATGCTCTGTCCGAAACCAGATGGATCATTTGGATTTCGGGACTTTGGAGCCAATTTTTAATAATTATCAAACGTTCGAAACGTTCGAAAATAGCCTCAAACATTCAATAATCCTTGGAAATACATTCGGAAACTCGAAATTAGTTTCCGACCGTATTTTCGAGGATTATCGAACGTTCAAGGCTATTTTAGAAAATAGCCTTGAATGTTCGATAATTATCGAAAATGGGCTCTGAAGTCCCAAAAGTATGTTCTGTTTTCAGATTTTCGGATCCTCTAAATTTTCCCGAGATCCGTAAATCTGAAAATATAACTAAACAGTTTCGGCCATCTCTAGACTCTAGTCCCTAATATAGGATTTACCCTGCTGAACCAAGAAAGCAAAGACCCAGTCCAGCATAGACACCATTGAGCAAAAAATGTAACCCACTCCTGCCACGATGTCCTGGAGGCTGGACAGGATCCTTGTGTATCTTGGGTAGGGTATACAAGACTGGAATATACTGTATATTTTTGAAAGGACTTGATAAAAATGTAAATTAGGCTGTTTAGAGGGCAATCTAGGGATGTCAGTGTTACATTTCCCATTGTAATTTAGATCATGATTCAATACCTGATCATTATTAAATAACCATATAAAAGACTAATACAGTTTTATAATAAACTACCTTCTGTTGCTCAGTGCCCGATGATAATGTCCAGCCGAATGGGTTGATCTGTCCCACCTGCACATTACAAGGTTCTGACTGGTGTGATACTGGAGAGATTATGAAATGCACTGGGAATGAAACCAATTGTCTCTTACAAATCACAAAAATGTCCGGTAAGTCTCTTTGGCTTTTTTAAAGGAGAACTAAAATCTGAAATATCTAGTCTCAGGTTATTCCCCATGTAACTAGAAGCTAAAGCCTCTTCGTACATACGGTTAGCTTTACAGGATAATTATACTAATAAAATAACTGACCGCTTTTTATCTCGTCCTCCTCCTTCATACTGTATGTTCTCCAATGTCAGAGATGGGAGAATCGTCAGTGGCAATGTCTGTGGGAGGAGTCAGAAAAAAGTCAGTTACCAAGTATAATTCTGCTTTAAAATTGATGTGATTGTAGGTGTCACTAGTAACACATTCTTTATTTGGCATTAGCATTTAAAGGGCAATTATAGTGAGAAAATTGTTTTTTTTTAATTTCTTCTTATGTATCCTATACGTCATCCCATCCACCAGGGTACCTTTAGTTTCTTTAAATTCTACATAGTCCCCGAGATATAAGCCTTTGAATATGCTGTGATTTGTAGGAGCTGCTACACATCATCTGTCACTCAAAGGCACACACCCACACAATCCAAAGCTCCCATGCAGTACTGTCACACACTCTCTCACCCACACTATATGTACCATGTGCAACATATAGTCAAATGCTGTAGTGCTAAACACAATCAATAAACCATTAACCCAGCAATATGAGCATAACACACTATAAAACAGCCCTTCCCCCCCCAAACAAAATCTTATATACATACAAAACCAGTGACTCAAATGGAACACTAATACAGTATATATAATACAGTAATACAGACTATATACCAAACAAGACACACAGTGCAATCTATGAAATATATAGACTAAAGCAAATGAAATGTAACAGGACAACAAGCAGTGTCACTGTGTTTGTGAAGGTCTCACTACAAGCTGCTGTTACACTGACTCTCTCTTCAGTGATTATGATCTCAGCTAAGCAGGGGGAGAGATATGAACTTTAGGTAAAAAGTAAATAACAATTAGCAAAGTTAGAGAACAGGCAGAGTTCAGTAACTTACTTGTAAAGAATCTCAGCACCACTTGTCCTCCTCTCTCCCCCTCTGCCCCTCCCTTCAGCATATTGCTACTTTATTCCACACTTTGACTGCTTGCAGTCTAGCTCTGGAAGGGAGGGGTCAACAGGATGTCAGCACTTCATTTAAAGTCCTTTCAACTGACAATGCTCGGACTCTGTATACAGCCCGTCACTGCTTGAGGGGGACTAGACAGAGAGGGGAGGGGGACTACACAGCTTGGTACTAACTTCTGCCAGTGTGAAGAAACGAAGCCACACAGAAACATGAAAGTAAGGCAGCTTATACTAAGTGATCTATACATTGTATACAGACAAAGTTTTTTTTTCACTATAGTTGCCCTTTAATACTTAAAGGAGAGATAAAGCTAAGTTCTAAATAAGTCTGAATGTATTCTTAAGCAATCTAACCTCTGAATTAAATAGCATTGTGCAGAAATCATTTGTAATTCTGTAGATTCTTAGAATCTGGGGCTCAGCCAATGGAAAGAAATGCTTCCTGCAAAATGTCTTCCCATAGGCCAGGCCCTGGTCACAAGTGACGGGCAGAGTGGACCAGACCCGGAAAGTGCAAGTTTAGGCAGGTATATCTAGTTACCCTGTTGTAACAATAGCTCCTCACCCTGGTCATTTAATGGCAGAGGGTAGGTTAAAAGGGTTTAGTTTCCCTTTAAACAACTTAATACAAAATAAATTATTAGAATTCATAGTGATTTAAAAGGTATTGCAATAAATAAACACAAATTCTATTTTCATTACAAATTTACTAACCATTGGGAAACCAATAAGAAAACATTTTATAGATCCTATATGATACCGAAATGAATATACATTCAGGGTTATTCAATAAAAGTTCTTATCGTTTAAAATGGTGCTAATTTTGCCCCAACCAATTGTAGTCATATATTTAATTATATGTAAACTGTAAAATACATTGGGACTGGGGTGTTAATAGAAGGAGTGAGTGGGAATAGTCACAGATCCAGTTCCCGGATACTTCAAAGTCTTTGGATACTATCTCAGTTCCTGGGTTGGGTTCTTTGCATTTCAAAGAACCTCCTGTACTATAGATACATCTGCTATTATCAAACAATCATCTTATTGAGGGTGATCTACATTTCAAATGGTGAATGTTTATACTACCTTCTAGAAACAAACATCTAAGATAGTTAGCATTGTTTTATCAAATCCTTTCCCAGGGTGGGTTATGGGGGTCTGTGTTGTATATCAAGGGGTTAGAGAGTCTGTTAGATGGGAAGGATTTTGGAAGGAGGGAGAAGGTTTTGTAAGGAAGAAGGAATTGGAAGGGAATAGAGGAAGGAATTGCACATATACCTTTGTACACCTATACCTGCTGTAAATATATAATTTAACCTGATATCTCTGGGCCTGGAACTCTTAAATAAACGCTTCATCTCTGAAAAAGGACTGGTTGGTTGAATTTACCTGGTGGTGGTAAATAAGGATTATTATATCAACACTATACGAAACACAACATTTTGGTGCCGTGTGTTAGCTTTCAAATGTTAAATAAGATCTGATTGGTTGGGGCAAGATTAGCACCATTTTAAACGATAAGACCTTTTATTGAATCTCCCTATTAATGGCTCATTTACCCAGAGCTGACGGGCAATAATATGGAGTTAAAGTCGCACTAACCAGTTCGCTATTGGTTAGCACGAGTTAGCGTGACTGCGTGAGTTACGCAAAAGACACCCACACATCTATTGCTCGCGATTCCAATGAGATGTTAGCGCTTTCAAATGGTAGCTAACTTCTCATTGGTTGGGGCTATTAGCACCGTTTTTAACAAAGACTTTTATTACATAGGCCTGAAGGTATTCGCCATCGAATAAGGAAGAGTCAATTTATGAGCAGTGTCTTATATTCGCATATTGTACCAAATGTCTATTTGTTCTACATTGTTTATAAATAAATTAAATAAAATACTTTATACGAAAATTACGAAAATATGTTCTTAAGCAACTTAGACCTCTGTCTCCATGTGTGTTCCCCTTATTTAACGTGATGGGTAAAGGATGGAAACAGATAACGGTTTCTTTATTCAGGTATTAAAACAGGAAATGTTCATTATGATTCATCTTTATTGGTTTCACAGTATAAAAAATCAGAACAATAAAGACTTCTGGGTAGTTTCCATTTTAATCCAATTTTAATTTGTAGGGAAGCACACTCAATTAGAGTATAATAACAAAAGTTCCATTTATTAAGTGCTCAACATACAAGCCCACCTCACCTGGTACAGCGTGTGCCTCTTACCAACTAGTAACATATGTATACACGCCCACCTCACCTGGTACAGCGTGTGCCTCTTACCAAAAGGAAGCGATCTCTGTTCAAGAAGATTTCCAGGCAGTCAACAGTGCTGCAGACTAGCAAGAGTATCTCCTCTGGGCTTCACCATTCTCTGTCTTCCAGTGAGAGCCTTCCAGCCTCTCCCACTCACAGTCTATCTCCAGGTCCAACAACTCCTAATCGTAGCCCAGCCCCAGAGATGACTGGTGGTAAGAGTTAAATTTAACACCTAATGCTCCAAAATATATATACTTTCAGGGAGATTCAATAAAAGTTCTTAATGTTAAAAATGGTGCTAATTTTGCCCCAACCAATCAGACATTATTTAACATTTGTAAGCTAACATCTGATTGGTTGTGGCAACATTAGCACCATTTTTAACGATAAGAACTTTTATTGAATAACCCTGTTTATCTTTTACTGCTGTTTAAATAATTCTGCATATGATTTTATTGTGGTTAGTAAAGTAAACTTAGGGGTATAAGAAAATAACTTGCTGAGCACCTAACATTGCATCTGTTTAGGCTCAGGCCTTACTGAAGCAGTCACCAGCGTGCCAGAAATGGTAATGCAAGCGCCCGATTAACGTATGTCAGCACACTAGAGTGGCCACATCAGTTGGCCACACTAGTGTCCGCTTTCAAAAGCAGGTTAGTCTGGCCTACCATAATCTTTTATCAATTTCTCTTCGCTTTGGGCAAAGGACAGCTGAAATCTAAGCTACACAACATAATTTAAGGATTACTACACTGGAAAAGAATGTATAAATTGTAGCCGAGATTGTTCTTCTAACCTTAAACTGTAATTTTTTTTATCCAGCATTCCTTTTCAGTAGTGACTGTAGCAAACAGTAGCTGCCCCCATTAGGTGCACTGTCATCTCATGAGTGACATCAGGGCCCCAAAGAGAGCTCTGGGAAGACCTGATTGCAGAGCCCATTCCTATAGCAGGTAATAATAGGAGGAGGATTGCTGAAAAGAGGGGCCACAGTTTAATGTAGGAATAGAGCTAACAACCTCAGCTACATGTAGAGCTTAATTTTGAGATAGTTATCACTATAATGGCCCCTAAAAGGGTCATCTTATTAACAGTGCACAAAGTGTAAGATGTCATAAAAGGAAACTATATGGAACTGTTGAGATTTTATTGCATCGATGGCTAATCTGTAAAAAGCTTACGTTCTATACCTATAAAATAAATTTCTGGAAAGATTTCAGTACAGTTATCATGCTAAATGGTTAAATATCAATTGGTTCAGAAGGATGCTGTAGATGCATTATTTTCTATTCAGCAGTTGGAAGTATTTCATTATATTTGCAAAATAATTTAATTTTAAAGGTGCAGAAGTTTTATTGGTGGTAATTGGTTGCTAGCTTGCTTTTCCGCCACATTTTTTGGAGTAATAAGTACTCTTTGGTGCTCATTTACCCAGACCAGCAACACTAGTCTTAGGTGTTCTGGGTAAATCCTCCACCCTTGAGGAATGTTAATCAAATAAAATTAAAAAAAGGGGAGCAGAGCCACAGAGCTTTCAGTTACTACACAAATGTAGTGTAGATGGAAGGAGCTGTCAGCTGCTGCACATACCGTATATACTCGAGTATAAACCGAGATTTTCAGGCTAAAAAAATAGCCTGAAAATCAAGTCTTGGTTTATACTCGAGTCAAGCACTTACCTGCTCCGGCGGCCGCACGATCCGCATCCTCAGCTAGCTGATGTCACTACTCTGCACCGGGAAGTGAGGCCGGCGCCGAGTAATGACGTCAGCCAGCAGAGGAAAGTGAAGCATGCGGCCGCCGGAGCAGAGAAGAGGATCCAGAGAAGCCTGCAGGGGGGGCATGAAGAGCAGGTATGAGAAGGCACCTGGGAAGGAAGGGGGGAAGGCACAGTAATTCCTGCAGTGGCAATTCTTTGCCACTGCAGATGTTTGGAAACCATAACTCCCAGCATCTAAAGCATGCTGGGAGTTGTAGTTTCCAAACATCTGCAGTGGCAAGGAATGAGACTTTAGTTGCCTTTTAAATGGACATAAGAATTCCCATACAGTAATAGCCAAATACAGTATAGCTATTACTGTATGGGACTTCTGATGTTCATTTAAAGGGCAACTAAATCCTAAAAACAATACAGAATCAGAAGGAGAATGTTATCTATTGCTGCCTTCTGATTCTGTATTGTTTTGAGACTTTAGTTGCCCTTTAAATGGTCAGCAGAAATCCCATACAGCAATAGAGGTGGGAGGGGAGAAGGTATTGTGGGTAGGAGGAGTTGGACAGGAGATGAGGGTGACAAGGAAGCAGGAGTTGGACAGGAGAAGAAAAATTAGTTGAGGGTGACAAGGAAGCAGGAGTTGGACAGGAGAAGAAAAATTAGTTGGACTGGAGGAGGAGAAGTTGTAGGTGGGAGGGGAGAAGGTATTGTGGGTAGGAGGAGTTGGAGTGAGACACCTCCACCGTCCCCAGCTAACAAGCTCTGATCTATTTTAAATGAGAAATAAAGCTGAGTTTTACGAAATTGACTGGTGAGTTGCCGTATGTTCATATGCAGTGGCGCAGCACATTGTTTCTATGTTATAGAAAGAACAGATTTGTGTGGAGGGGAGACACTCCGTGCTAGCTGGCACGCAACTAAGGGGAGGAAGGACCGCAAGGAGGATCCGGGAGAGCGGGAGCGCCATCTGTTGTGTGTATCTTTGAAGTATTGTCTCGGGGAGCTCTGCTCACTTAAGGATTACCAGCAGTAAGCCGAAGATCGGGAACCAACGGACCTCATCTTTGAAGGTAAAATACTTCCATTAAGGTCCACCCAGTGTTTACATGGGGCGAGTGCTAACGCCATGAAGGAATAATGCAGGCAACAACGGGAAATGGAGAGTCAGAGCGGATGCTGGGGGGCGGTGAGTCTCAGTTTCATTTTTTAAACGTACATTCAGAGACACTAATGAAAGATTGTTGGAACATGATCTAAATTGAAGTAAACCCAAATGATTATAAGTGAAAATACAGTTTGAACAACTAGAACGTCTTATGAAGAAAGAGACTTTTCTATATTTTGATATAGTGAGCTTTAACCAATACCTCGGAGCATGTGATACCTAGAGGTCTTCGCTTGTATAAGAAAACCGCTTTTCAACCAGCTGATCCAGATTTTATGACCATTTGGATAACACTTCTGGTTGCTCCCGCAGTTTTGTCCCCAATTGCTGCATATAAGCGAAAGATAGGATAGGAGCCATTGAATTGTCCTGCCATAGAGCCGTGAGATAGTGATTTTTCTTTGATGTAATCTTATGAAGAAATCAGCAGATTGAGAAAGAAACAGAAATAGGAATGAATTTTGAATATGAATGTGATAAACGGGATTATGTCACAATAGTGTATACTTGGAAACAACAAAAGCATCAAGAGAGGGAGTGTGCGACCTAATCAATTTTGAATCTGGATATAGAAGTCTGTGTCCTTTTCTAGTTGTGATGATCTCTCCTCAGAAATGGATTCGGCTAACAGTGATGGGGCAACTGACAGATACATCTGAATCTTCAGGAAGGAGGAGATTAAGTCTTCACTCAAGGAAAGGGATGGAGATGCTATAGAGAACAATCTGGCCAGCAGCAAAAAAAGGGATTTTAAAAAACATGGGGAGGCAATTCACCCATACAAGCCGTGATCCGGGGAGGAATGGAAAGGGGAGATTGGGACGACAGTGGAGGTTAACTTTGAGGAAGGAAGAGAGAAAATTGGGTCAAAGGAAGTGAATGTGAATGTAATAACTCTCTTCAGAGCGCTTTCACAAGCCAATGTCTGTACTTTCTAAAGGTGTTTAAACTTTACACAACCTAACTAAACCATTTTCAGTTGTTTTGATACATTGTTGGATGTAACATCGTTTGGTACGAAACTATAGCCATTTGAGAAGATATTTTTGTAGACGTTAACATAGTGATTGGTTGGAATCATCTGTACCTGGTTTTCAACTGTTTGTACCAATGTAGCTTTGGGGCAACAAGGGTGTAAAAATGTAACGGTTTCTAGAACCGTAAATCTTATAGTCTCCACTCTGAGGTACAGCTAATCACGCACGGACTTTATCATTGTTCCCACAAATGTGTTTGTTTCTTGCTCCCTTGCCGCTGGTACCGCAAGACGCACCCTCTCTGGTGGCCGCCCACCCTTGCTTTTGGACTGTCTGTTCGCATATTTACTAGGTGGCCAGGACTTGTTTTGGCCTGGAACGGTTGGGCGGATCTGGGCGGTGGGATGGACCGCCCTAAGAACGGATCAGGGAACTCTTAATATCTATCGTGGCACGGCGCTTGCAAGGGTCTCACCCGTTTGCGCCCTCCTGTTTCCCGCTGGTGCTGGCGTGTTCTCCCTTCTCCCTTAGCCCCCGCGCTCCCCAGGCGCATCGATCGTAGCCCTGGTCCAAGACTACGTTCCGGGGCGGAGGTCTATATTAGATCTCCTCCTACAAAGGGCGCCTTCCTGGCTCCTTGGCCTTTTCCCCTCTTTCCCTACGGGTTCCTCTCTCTTGTGGATCTTTTCCGCCTTGTGTATCCTCATGTTCCTTGCTTGTTAAGGATCTTTATTCGGCCCTGTGTTTCCACCCCACTTTGGACGGCCTAAGGGCCTTTCCTTCGATTTGTCTTGTCTGTTTGAAACCTGGGTTTCCTTCTTACGTCTAATTGGTACCCCTTCGGTCTTTGCCATCGTTCCTGTATGCAAGCTCCCCCCTTGTTACCTGCCGCGTTTCTTTATGTGCGCGTCTATGTTCTTGTGTTTGCTCTGGTATGGTACCTATGAACGGCCAACCTGCTGCGTCCGGGGCGCGTCTGTTGGCCTGTTATGTGTTTAAGTTTTTTCTTCTTTTCCGTTGTCGCGTATGTTCATATGCAGTGCAGCAGCACATTGTTTCTATGTTATAGAAAGAACAGATTTGTGTGGAGGGGAGACACTCCAGTGCTAGCTGGCACGCAACTAAGGGGGAAAGGACCAGCAAGGAGGATCCGGGAGAGCGGGAGCCGCCATCTGTTGTGTGTATCTTTGAAGTATATTGTCTCGGCTGGAGCTCTGCTCACTTAAGGATTACCAGCAGTAAGCCGAAGATCGGGAACCAACGGACCTCCATCTTTGAAGGTAAAATACTTCCATTTAAGGTCCACCCAGTGTTTACATGGGGCGAGTGCTAACGCCATTGAAGGAATAATGCAGGCAACAACCGGGAAATGGAGAGTCAGAGCGGATGCTGGGGGCGGTGAGTCTCAAGTTTCATTTTTTAAACGTAATTCAGAGACACTAATGAAAGATTGTTGGAACATGATCTATTGAAGTAAACCCAAATGATTATAATGTGAAAATACAGTTTGAACAACTAGAACGTCTTATGAAGAAAGAGACTTTTCTATATTTTGATATAGTGAGCTTTAACCAATACCTCGAGAGCAATGTGATACCTAGAGGTCTTCGCTTGTATAAGAAACCGATTTTCAACCAGCTGATCCAGATTTTATGACCATTTGGAATAAAACATTATCGGATTGCTCCCGCAGTTTAATGTCAAATTGCTGCATATAAGGAACAAGAATAAAAAAGGATAAGAGAAGCAATTGAAAATTGTCAAAATGCAATAGAGCAGATAGAAGATAAAAGTGATTTTATACTTTATGATGATAATCTTATGAAGAAATACAGCAGATTGAGAAAGAAACAGAAAATAGGAATTAAAGAAATAGAATGTGATAAACGGGATTATGATCACAATAAAGTGATACTTGGAAACAACAAAAGCATCAAGAAGAGGAGTGTGCGACCTAAATCAATTTTGAAATCTGGATATAGAAAGTCTGTGTCCTTTTCTAGTGTGGATGATCTCTCCTCAGAAATGGATTCGCTAACAGTGATGGGGCAATGACAGATACATCTGAATCTTCAGGAAGGGGAGATTAAGATCTTACTCAAGGAAAGGGATGGGGATGACTATAGAGAAAAATCTGGCCAGCAGCAAAAAAAGGGATTTTAAAAAACAATGAGGGAGAGAGAAATTCCCATACAAGCGGATCAGAAGGGGAGGAAGGAGGAGATTGGGACAGAAGAGGTTACACTTTGAGGAAGAGGAAAATTGGGTCAAAAGGAAGTAATGAATGTAATAAAACTCTCTTCTAAAGAACTTTCACAAGCACAATTGTCTGTACTTTCTAAAGGTTTAAACTTTACACCTACTAACCATTTCAGTTTGTGTGATACATTGTTGGATGTAAATCGTTTTGTACGAATATAGCCTTGAGAAGATATTTTGTCAGGTTAACAATAGTGATTGGTTGGAATCATCTGATACCTGGTTTTCAACTGTTGGTACATATGGCTGTGGGCACAAGGTGAAAACATGTACGGTTCTAGAACGGTAAATTTATAGTCTCCACTCTGACAGGAAGAATATAAAATACGTGACTTTATAAATTGTAATACCAAAAATGTTGTTATATCTGCTAACTTGCAGTAATGCAAAAAACAATATGTTGGACGCACACTGCGTCCGCTCAAAGAACGGATAAGGGAACATATTAATATATATAAGTGAAAGGAGATGAAAGGTCTCCAGTGGACAGCACTTTAAAGATTGTAATGGCTGTGATCTATCCTATTGCAGAGTCCAAGGGATAGAACTGGTAAAGACTAAGTTAAGGGGAGGAGATATATTAGATATCCTAATAAAAGGGAAGCATTTGGAGAATGGAATTGGAAACTCGGTCCCAAGGGGTTAAATCATAGATGGGATATTTCCCTTCTGGTATAAGGAATGTATTAAGGATCTTTTGGGTCCACTTGTAAACTTTAAATCAGAATAGGGACTTTCCCTTTCGATTTTGTAATTTTCTTGAACCTGGTTTCCTTACTCAATTGCAACATTTTGGTATTTGAAAATGTCACTGTATGAAGATACAATTGTTTCAAATGAGTTCTTTATCTGTATATTGTTTTGTGCTGGATTTGTAATTATTGAAAGGAAATCAGCTGCTGAGACGGTGGAGCTGTCTGTTGGTGTTTTATGTTGTTTTAGTTCTCTCTCTTTCCGTGGTGTTCTTAGTTGAGCTATAATATGACCATAGTTTTCAGTATTACTAGGATTCTAATGAAAATATTTTAGAATGGTGAATAAATATAAGCATAGAAGGGGTTAATCCAACAAATACTTGGTGAATAGTTTTGTACTAATTATCCATTCTCCAACCTCATGTTCAATTGGAGTCTCTGATTGGAGCATTTTTAATTGGAGTTAATTGGAGCTAGCATGTTTATAAGGCAGTATTACTGGGTGCTAAAATCAGTCTATGATTAAGGGCTTGACAGCCTGAAACGCGTCAGACACCTTCCACCGTCCCCAGCTAACAAGCTCTGATCTATTTTAAATGAAGAAATAAAGCTGAGTTTTACGAAATTGGACTGGTGAGTTGCCGTATGTTCATATGCAGTGCAGCAGCACATTGTTTCTATGTTATAGAGAGAACAGATTTGTGTGGAGGGGAGACACTCCAGTGCTAGCTGGCACGCAACTAAGGGGGAAAGGACCAGCAAGGAGGATCCGGGAGAGCGGGAGCTGCCATCTGTTGTGTATACATATTACATACACAGGTAAAACATAAGTAAACAGAGTGCTGAGTTTCTTACAGCAATACCGTGATACAATAGGAGAGTTAACCCTGCCCAAAGAGCTTACAGTCTAGAGGAAATGGGGGTGAGACATAAGGTTGCGGGCATTGGTAGGCTGTAAATAGATTGGCAGTGGAGTGTGAGAGGCGAGTTGGATCATATTGGGTAGTAAGAGGAGTAATGTCTAGTCTAGGCCACTCTATTCCATCTATCCTATCTATCTGTCTGAAAAAGTAGCTGATTGGAGAGCTTGTCTCTAAATCCCTGGGTAAAGCACACTGAGCATGCCCAAGCCATAAAACAGACCAAAGACAGGGTCTTTGTCTACTTGAAAGAAAGAGACATTTATAATGCTGTATGTCTGTAAGGAAAATGCAACAACAATTTAAACGACAACTGATACTGTCCAAGCTCTGCCCCACCTGTATATATATATATATATATCACCCAGGCTTTATAAACTATATAAAGTATACAGAATTTAGCATTGCAAGGGGTTGTGTTAAAATCCTGAATGTTCACTCTGCTACGGGGAATCTTATCACCATATAGGTTGGTTGGCTGGTTCTACTTCCACACAGGAGACATTTCAAGATCAACAGGGAGACAGAGCCGTCATGTAAGCGCCACCTATTCTGTTAATATTCACCGAGAGGTTATCATATAACAGCTTCTGAGCAATTCCTAGGAAAGCAATTACATTACTAATCTGTAACGAGGTTAACTCTTGAGGTAATTGGTTAATTAACTGTCTGCAGACATATTATTGCTGCTAATTTAAACTGTTCTAATGGAAAACTACTACAGTTGGCAGAACAGCAATTTGTGGAGCAACACAAGCTGATAATCTGTAGGAGCTGTATAAACCGCACCATGTGACGTATTGGGGCAGCATTAGAAGCTCCACCCCTAAGTGCAATGCACACACAGGGTTATTCAATAAAAGTTCTTATCGTAAAAAAAAATGCTAATTTTGCCCCAACCAATCAAATATTATTTAACATTTGAAAGCGAACATCTGATTGGTTGGGACAAAATTAGCACCATTTTTAAATATAAGAACTTTTATTTAATAATCCTGACAGAGTACTAAGTCCGTCGGCACCTGTCAGACTATGCGGCGGAGGAGCGAGCGATTGGATGAGTACCGAACCTTCTCTCCCCTGCGGGTTTTATTGAAGAACAGGAGGTAAGGCACAGCTCCTTTACCTCCCATTCTTCAATAAAACTGAATAGCAAAAATGTTTTAAGCAGTAGAAATACCCTTTAACCATAGAAAGCTAACATCTGATTGGTTGGGGCAAACTTAGCACCTTTTTTTCAGTCTCCCTATTAATGTGATAAGGAAATGTCCGTGCGGCTCTGTAAATGTTTATTTATGATCTAACAGCAAAAAATGTCAACTGAAGGTGAAATTAAGGTGAATAAAAAAATCATTCTGTATCAAACTTTTTTTTACTTATTTGTGTGAGTTTTGTGTATTGACTAGAGCAGAGGGGCCCAAATAGGGCAACATTTTAAGACACACACTAATGGCACATTTATAATGGTTTGGGCTACTCCATGTAACTCCACCCCTTCCCAAACTCTGTCCCTTTTCACCCATGTCCTCCCGACCTCAATGCCCTTGTAGACCACAAAAATAGTGCAAGACAGAAGCACAAAGAATGGCCGTTTCAGCCGATATGCGTTCCCTCGGGCATTGTTCATTGATCTGCCAAGTGGATACTATACATGTGCACGCTAATGTAGTAGTCAATGCTCCCCTAATCCATCATGACCTTTTTACCTTATATATTGATATCTTCCAAGATACAGCCATTTATACACTGAGCCCCATGTCTTTGAATTTGACACAATGTCCCTGTTCAATAACATGGAACTTGCAAATGAGGGTCCAGTACTCTGGGGTGTTACTGTAGAGGCCTAGGCCCTCGCAAGATTGGAGGCCAGGCCCCTGACCCACCCTCCTCCCCTCCCCTAGAGGTTTAAAAACAGCTGATCATGCGTATGTTTCCTTCATACGGGCAGTCAGCTGTTTAAAAGATAGGACCCAAATTTAAAGTTTGGTCCCAGAAGTCCGGGTCCGGTTTTTTAAACAGCTGATCACGGAGGTTGTGAGCTTGCGGCGGGCTCTCTTACCGTAACTACTGACGGTAGTTACGCCACTGCCAGGACTCTAAAGAGGGGCAGAGCTTCAGTGCTGTCTTCAGCTACAAGATATTTGGCTTCAAGTAGGAGTATAAACATTTTGATCATAACTCAAAATTCCCTACCCAATGCTTTCTAGCAGTATTGTTGCCCTTTAAACATTAAATAGTCTCTGGATTCTATCAGTCGCGAAAGTTATCTTTAAACATTTGTATTTCATTCTACTCATTATTAGGGGCCAAACCCATGAACTTTTAATGCAAAATTCATACATAATCATTTTAACAACCAAAATCAACATTTATTGGTGTATGTTTTGTTCTTGTGTCAATCTCAGCAGAACTGTGCAGCGTGAACCTAGAAACTCCGCCTTCTTCTCACCTTCCATGTCCCCGTGGTGCAGGAACCTTTCCCCACTATGACTATGCCACAAGTCGCGATCTCCTGCATCTCCCTTTCTTTAACGTTAAGGCTAAATTCTGGTAACTAAAAAGGTTTTGTATTAGAAGCGATATTTCCCCCACGCTAACCCTGTATAGCACTGGCTATGTGATGACCAGGTGTACCCTGTAAAACGCCATAGACAATATCTGAAATTGCACCCCCAATTTTCAATTATTTCACCATATTGGCATGATCAAGCAGTATGGCAGTTTCACATTGTTTCCCTGTTCTGGTAATCGCAGAGTTAATTCATGTTCAGTTGTAGCTCTGAGCTTTCTTTCCCAAAGCCAGGGCAATTTGGTGTCAAATTAGCAAGAGTTCAAAGGGAAGGTGTGAAGCCCCTGGAATAATACAAACAATGTCATAGACTGGTAGGCAACGAGAACAGCAGGGAATCTGTTAGTTGAGATTTGAACAGAAACCAACTGGCAGATCAAAGGTAATTCATATTCCTTAATAATTCAGGATGTAGAATTATTTCAGGTTTTCATAAATACTCCCAGTTTATCCAGTAATTAATTCTACATTTATAGATACCTGACACAATATCATAGCCTGAGCCAAACTTGGGATATTATCCTTCTTAGGCCTACGATAAAAAAAAAAAATTAGTTATGGACCATCATGATATTATTTTGAATGTGACATATATGGTTCACGGATTATGGACTGGAGGGGAATTGGATATTTAAAATTCCCTCCAAAACTAGGAACCAACCTTCAGGGGCAGAACCAAGTCCACCGCTCTAGGGACCAGACCCCTCCCATTTTCTGAAGAAAGGATAAAAATGGAACTGGGTCTCAGCCCAAGGAGTCTGTCATAACATCTTCTATAACATCTTCAATACCATCTAGCCAACCGGACGGACCGTATTGGCTTACAGCAGGACTATCATTTGGACTATTATTTTCCCATAAACTGGATTATCAAGTTCTGGACTCTTCTCAGGGACTATTCAGATGCCATTTATCCCTAAGTATTCCTTCTTTTACCCATTTCTACCCTCACTTGTGTTACCGCTTTATGTTCAGTGATTTATTTTATTTTTCTTTATATTTTTATGCACTATTTTTGTCAACTTTTAATAAATGATATAAAATCATTTATAGGCTATTGTCCTATTCTGAGTATATCCCAAAACAAACCCGTGACTTCGAAGTACGCTACTACAGAGAAGTATTGTGTAGGTATATAGATATACTGTGTAACTGTGTATAGAATATTAGGGGTGAATAACCAATTTTCTTACAGGTTGTTAGAAGTAGGGGTGATGATATCCCCATAGATATAGGTAACAGGTCATTCCGCTGTTTAATCGGGATGTGGTGGCAGAGAGTATATTGATATTTAGTAATATTAATTGTGTAGTATATAGTTTGTTCACCAAACCCACCGGGTCTGATCTGTTCCGTCCGCCTGTCGGTTGCTTGGAGTGTGTTCCAGTAACGGATAGGTGGTTGGGGCGTTTTGGGACCGGGGGTTTGTGACAATTGGTGGCAGCGGTGGGATATTTGGTGTTTATACTCAGAATCTCTAATAATACAGTGTTAACTAAGTAACTCCGTAGAGCAGAACCCAAGTTCTGTGGTTAATAGCCGGTGCATTAGAATATATACTGAACAGGTAAACACACAGGGCCCTTTCCCAAAATCTTTTTCTCTACTTTTTCTACTTGGCAAAATGTCTGAATCCGTGAATTATAGAAACATGAGTCTGGATGACTTAATCGTTGTTTGCCAAAGCAGACACATTGATTCCTATCGGAAAAGGAGGGAGGAGCTGATTCGTGAATTAATGGAGGCAGATTTCCAAGCACAGGAAATGCTTGATGAGCCTACAGCAGGAATCACTCACTACGACCTGAATTCAAATGATATTACCCAGCATGGAATACCATCAAGGACTGTATCACCATTACCAATGTGTATGTCTGCAGCTACAGAGTCTCCTCAGCTCCAGGCAGTGTTGCAAAAGTTAAGCGACACTAACCCAATGGAGTACCTGCAATTTCTGGAACGCCGTGCTGAGCGTGAGAGTGCAGAGCGACAGGCTGAGCGTGAGAGTGTGGAGAGACGGGCTGAGGCTGCAGAGCGCCAAGCTGTACGACAATATGAACTGGAAATGGCCAAACTGCGCCAGTCTGCCCACAGTTCATCACCAAGTTCTCCTGGAGCAGGAGGAACAAGTTCACCAGTGAGTCACAAGTTTAAATTTGCAGCAATGGAGAAGGATACAGACATTGATTTGTTCTTACGCTCTTTTGAGAGAGCCTGCCGTCAGTATCGTCTGCCTCAGGAGGATTGGGCCAGACATCTGACTCCACACCTGCGCTACAAAGCGCTGGATGCATTTACCGGAGGAAAGTGATAACGATTATGGAGCTATCAAGGCTGCTATCATAGCCAAGTACCAGTTGGTTTATCGTAAAATGTTCCAGTCCGTACAAAAGGAAATCCAACGCCGCACTCCAAATCACCAGTGGGTTAAAGTGAACGACCGGATTGTTACTGGCTTCAGGGATACAGGAGCAGACATCACTTTGGTTCACTCTAACCGTGTTGCAAAAGAGAACATCCTCCCGGATAAGCACCTGACCCTCACGGTAATAGGGGGCACCCATCCCAACATCGCCCAGGCCCGAGTGGAAATCGACTGGGGAGTTGGAAAGCAGGAGAAAGTAGTGGGTATCTCGGATGATATCCCTGTCCCAGTGTTGTTGGGGACAGATTTAGGCACATTAGTGGCCCAGTATCAAACCGCCAAAAGCGTCCCGGAGTCCGAAGCTAAAGGTTCAACTCACACAAAGGTATTGTGCTACCGTGCGTTAGAACAGCTGGAGCAGGGAAGGGGTTTGACAGGGCCTAGTTCACAGGTACCTGGGGTAAATGTGCAATTTGGTAATTATTGTGTATCTAACATTAAGCCTGTATCTGTGGATAGGAATGCATGTATAAGTAATGTTAAGGATGCCAATGATTGTACTTGTGATAATGTTGTACCGGAAGTAGCAGTTACTGGTAGTACTGCTAAGGTCTGGGGTTCAGTGTTGAAAGAGGAAGTCCAAGATATCCATTTCAGCTCTGACCTCAGACATGTAGATTGTCAGCAGTTGACCCCCCGTGTCACAGGGCAACTGGCTGAAACTGGTAGTGGCGCCTGGATTGACGCACTACACAGTAACCCCAGTCTGGAGTCACCCAGGAGAAAGGCTTCTGAGTCACTAACAGAGGGGGCAGCCTCCATGTTATGTGTGGAAGGTGATAAAGTGTCCAATAAATGTATGTTACATGTTGAAAATTGGGGGTGCAATTTCAGATATTGTCTATGGCGTTTTACAGGGTACACCTGGTCATCACAGGCTAGCCTTAGTTTTGGGGGGTTGTAGCTGATATTGTATCTCCCTGTTAATATCTAAGGAACATTTGGGGGGATTGGTGGTCATTAGACATTAATGAAAAATTTTGTAAATATAAAATCTGATTTCTGCTTTTATGACCACAGAGCTGGAAATTAAACTGTAATACATTTCATTCTAGGTGACAAAATATTTTAAAGGACAATTTTCATCTTTTCATCAATCTGCCCTCATCTATCTGCTCCCCATTATAAACCAATAGTTGCATAAGTAAATCACAGTACTTTTTTAAATTTTTTAATAACATGGTACAAGAGCTCCCTCTAGGGGCACTAAATTGAAACTGAATATTAACACCTGAATTGGAAAGAGACTGTCCCATATTAAAGGGGCTGATGCTGAAGTGTGCGTATGCAGGTGTATTGGGTAGGCATTTCTAGGGAGGTTAAAGTTATAATATCTACTAAGTATTTAATAAGTCAGAGACTGGACTACCTAAATACCTTTGTCCCTTTACAATTTGCCCCTCGTTTTATTTTTTTTGTTCTGTAAAAATACATTGATATGGTTGTTCCTGGGGTTGCAAATTATATATTATATATACTGTGGGGAAATGACATCACTTGGGGGAATGACATCACTTGATGACAGCTCAGCAGTAGGAAATGTAATTTGCATCCCAACAAAAATGACATTGCAAAGTTCGATTCCCTTTTAAATTAGAATATTCCGTTTTGTAATAACTTACTACGAATGTTTATAAACTCCAGTGATCTTCGGATGGATCCACCGACCATGTCATGAAATGTCTGTAATTACTTGTAATACCATTATAAAGCCCATTAAGATAAAGCTCAAGGATGGGATCCAGGTCCAATTCAGACCCGATTCTAACCATGCACTTCTGGTTCTGAATATCCTTTGGATCTCGGAAATTCCAGATTTTCAAGAATTCTTGAAAATCCGGAACAACTTAAAAAATTTACCAAATCTACTTTCGAGAGTTATCTAATTGTAAGGGTTACTGAATCTACTTTCAAGGGTTACCAAAAATACAAGATTACTTTCGAGGGTTACTAAATATATGAGACTACTCTAGAGAAAATAGAGTTGTATATATGTGGAAACTCAAAAATAGCTTGCATGTAAAGGAAGTTCATTTTCATTTACGGTTTGGGGATTTGCACTAGAGATGGCTGAACATCCTGAAGTTCGGTTCGTTTCTAAATTTCAGTTCGGAAACTAACCCATTAAAGTCAATGGGAGGAAATAGTTTGAAAAGTTCAGATAAATAACAGTTAAAATAACAATGGTAACTTACACCTGGGAAATGTTCTGGGGAATATACAGTATCACCAAAATGCGTTTAAACACTACCTACCCACCATCGGGGAATTGTCGGGTTTCCGCACACTACATTTGAAGGATATGGCCAATTCGAGGGTTAACGAATTATACTTTCAAGGGTTACAGAATAATACATTTGAGGGTTACGGAAATCGAATGGTACATTTGAGAGTTACCGAATTTTAACATTACATTTGAGGGTTACCGATTCCAGTATTCAAGAATTATACAATTTTTCAATAATTATTAAAAATAAGTCTACAAGTTCAGATAGTTTGTGTTTGTTCGTTCTCAGCTTTGGGGCCATCACTAATTTGTACATACCGTTGGTATCGGTACCTTAAATTTTATTACAACTTTTGGATGTTTTTCTCCTATTGGGTCCAAAAATGTAAAAATTCGAAAAACGGAACGTAATTCACCGGATTTGAACATCTCTACTTAAAATCAGAAAACAGAAAAAATAGAAATATTCCCACATACACAATGGAATTTGTTTGTCTTATTAATTTGGGGTAAGTAGATTGTAAGTAAATTGTAAGCTCTACGGGGCAGGGACCTCTTTCCTCATGTTACATATTTCAAGCACTTGTATATTTCATGATGCACATACTTTTATATATATATATATATATATATATATATATATATATACAGTATTTGTATTTATTTACTGTCCCCCTTGTACGACTTTTTGTATTCTATATTGTACAGCGCTGCATCCCCTAATGGCGCTTAACAAAT
Organism: Hymenochirus boettgeri; assembly: GCA_019447015.1. NCBI lineage: Eukaryota > Metazoa > Chordata > Amphibia > Anura > Pipidae > Hymenochirus > Hymenochirus boettgeri. The sequence continues at coordinate 230,483,630 of CM033475.1, forward strand.
AAATATATACATATTTGGGGTAGTAAATGAATTTGTAGTTGGGAAATGAAGAGAATTAAAGTTGGATTTCCGTGGAAAGGTTTCAGTGGCAGAATAGATGCTGCTATGAACGGTTGGAAAATTTTGACAGGAAATATTCCTTGGCCTATCAGGGTAGGGGGAATAGTGGAAGAGATTGGGTTGTAGAGGTAGATCGGGGGCATTTTATAATTATTGTCTGTGTGGGCTGGGCATGAGGGCATTTTATATTTAGAAGCCTGTGTGGGCTGGGTATGGGGGCATTTTATATTTAGAAGTTTGTGGGGGCTGGGTATTAGGGCACAGTTGGGAACAGTCTTATATTTACATGTCTATGTGGACTGGGCATCTTATATTTACCAGTCTGTGTAGTGGGCACTTATATTTACTAGTCTGTTGTGAGCATAGTCAGCTCTTCAGTTCACCAGTCAGTGTTAAGTGAGTCCTCTAGTTTGCCTGTCACTTATATTTACTAGTCTGTTGTGGGCACAGTCAGCCCTCCAGTCCACCAGCAAGTGTGTTGTCAGGCCTCCAGTTTACCAGCCAGGGTTAGTAAGCCCACCACCTCCACAAGCCACACCCACTTTCACCTAAATGAAGCCAAACCCAAAAGTTGTTTCAGGTGGCAAAAACCCTAGGAACACCCCTGCCTGAGCAGATAGTGATCAACTGACATTGTAGGGTCATTCCAACAACAAATTGTCCACATACCAGTTCCACTAGTTCTAGCCTGTTCCTAATCCTTCAAAAATGCAGCATTATTCTGTTGAGCCGCTTGTTATTGTCATTTAATTAAAGAAAAATACCAGCTGGGTCTCATGTTTAGGAACCTTTAGCTGTGATCATATGGAAGTGCCTTAGTACAAAATATTTTTGTGGGAATAAACCAAATCGCAGAGTGGTACCATTCATAATCATACACACACCACATGTCAATCTCTTCCTATTGCTCGATGCTACAAGACACCAGTCATTATAGAACTGTAGGATAACAATGAAATGTGCCTCAGAAATGTATATTCTACAGTAGATTTAGACATGAGACATGCTGGTATATTTTACAAGTGGTTCCACTTCACTTCTTGCCCTTTTCTAATGACTTGGCCCTTTAGTCCAGTAAATAATGTGATGTAATATTCATAATCATCTATCCTTCCTTGTAATTAAATGACTAATACGGTAATAGTTACGGTAACATCCTTTCCTTCCCAGAAATCTTTTCACTTTCTGTTAGGTCTATAAACTAATGATATCTCCCTACAGAAAATAATTATTTTAGACGTTGCAGAGGCTTTGGACCATCATCTTTACTAGGGATGGCCGGTTCGCGGATCCGAGCCCGGATCCACCGCGGATTTATCCCGTTCGCGAACGGCAGATTTTTCCGGATTTTCCGCCTTCCGAACTTCCGATTCGCGGATTTTTGAGTTTCACGTAATTTCGAAAATTTTCGAAAATACGGGAAAGATGTAATTTCTAAAAATCTCATAATTTCAAGGGTATTTTTTATTTTAATGGGTCCGCTCGCGGATTTTCAAATTTTCGGATTTTTTCGAAAATTCGCGGATCCTCGAGCGGACCGGATTTTGCGAAGTTCGGACATCTCTAATCTTTACCAATATTATCAAGTTCAGTTCAGAAACTCCAGCTTATGTAGTAACTAGAGATGGGACCCCGATCCGACACGGAACCTCTTGGTTCCAAAATCCGAATGATCTGTCCGAATCCGCACTGATCGTCCGCATTTTCAATTATTATCGAATGTTCAAGGCTATTTTCGATAATTTCCAAAAATAGCCTTGAACATTCGATAATAATCGAAAATGTGTTCCGTTTTAGGATTTTCGGATCTTTGGGATTTTCCCGAGATCCGGGAATCAGAAACCCCCAAAACCCTACTATTTCTAAACGTACCTGGCTCCCTAGCATCCCTAAAGGAATATACTATATTTACAAGCAAGTCTGCTGGTCCTCTTCCAATTGTTTCTGCCTTCTCTGTTGGGTTTACCAGCTTGCACAGCTTATTACATGCATTTGTAATGAGATATTTAGGGATAATTATTGTCCCCATTCTGGCAGAGTAAACTGGCTCCTCCCTCCATGCAGTCTGTCAAGGCAGTGATTGCTGACATCACAACACTTGGAACAAAGTATCGGGTTAAAATTGGTAAGTACTCACAGGTGCTCTACCCCTGGGCTGTTCAGCGGCGCACTCACGCTTCCAACACCTCTCGGCCATCTTAATTAATGGATTTTCTACAATAAAATAATGCTTTTATATGACTGATAGCGTGCAGCCTACTTCCAGTTTTTTGCTTATTGCTGACATCACAACCAATGATTGACTGCAGTTTCCCTTGCTGCCTCCTCTGCACATGCTCCAGCTAATAAAAAGCTCATTGAGCAGAGGTAGGAGGCGGATACCATTGTCAGAATGGAATATTACTTAATATCTGGTTAAAGATAAGTGAATATGAAGGATATCTGGGTATGTGTGATATAAATAAATCATTTTTATTTTATTTTTTTTGGAAAGTCTGACGTCCTGATGGAAATTTAATGCAAATAAATAAAACCTTTGCTATTTACATGATGAAAGACCTCCCAGAATCATGGAATCAGGATAACAATGTTTTGGAACCACAGTGATGGCTAATTATACTGTTTAATAAAGTTCTTCTGGTCTGGGAAACATTCAGAATATAACAAGTAAACAAGGACAGAATGTGCACAGGGAATGTCTTTGTTTCCCGCCGTGCCTTGAAGGAGACACAGGAAATCATTAGAGAGGGTCTGAATAACAAGATAAGGAAATGTAAAATAATAATGATAAAGATCTTCTCTTAGGTGAACAATAAGCAGACAACATTTAAAATGTAATTCTGATGGAGGGGGTGCGGTGGGTAAGCAGGGTGTAGATAGGCCAGTGGTGGGTGGAAAGGGGATGGGGCTAGCATAGGGAGAAGGGATGCATGTGTATTAAAGTGTATGAATAAATTACAGGTTCATAATCTAAAATGCAAGAAGCCTGGCTGACAAAATAGGTGAATTGGAGATGGCGTTGAATGAAAAGTATGATGTAATAGGTATAGCAGAAACGTGGTTGAACAGTTCTCACGACTGGGCTGTAAATTTAGAAGGATATGCCTTGTTTAGGCAGGACAGAGAAAAAAGGAAAGGGGGAGGAGTATGTGTTTATGTTAAACAAGAATTGAAGCCAAATTTAAAAGAAGAGATAACTGCTTATATGGAGGTTAAAGTGGAGGCAACATGGGTGGAATTAGGTAACAGAAAAGGGGGTAATGTCATTGTTGGTGTCTGCTATAAGCCGCCAAATGCTAGCAGGGAGGAAGTGAGGTGTGATTGGATAGTGGCTAAGAGGTGTTACAGGAACACACAGAGTAAGGTGTCAGAACAGCATTGTACACATCAATGCGGTAGACCAAAACATCAAATTTACAAGGGAAAATACAAAACAACAAACTGGCTTTCTTGGACTGCTTGGTAGAAGTTAAGGGAAATGGTAAACTGTAAGTAGAGGTTTACAGAAAACCAACACACACAGATCAGTATTTGATGTTTGACTCCCACCACCCTTTAGATCACAAGCTGGGTGTCATCAGAACCCTGCAACACAGAGCTGAGAACATCTCCACTAGCACAGAGGCGAAGGCTAAAGAAATGAAACATCTCAGAGGAGCCCTTAAAACTTGTACATATCCAGACTGGGCCTTTGTCAAAAGAAGTAGAAGGAAAGAAAAGAACACGAATAGCAACAGTGAAGGGGAAAAGCAAGACAGGAGGAAGAACATGGTCATCCCATATGTAGCAGGGGTCTCCGAGAAATTAAGAAGAATTTTCAAAAAACACCGTATCCCTGTCTGCTTTAAATCGAACAACACACTGAGGCAGCAATTGGTACATCCGAAAGACCCAATACCGAAACACAAGAAAAGCGACATCATATATGCAGTGCAGTGCAGTGAAGAATGCTCTGATTTGTATGTGGGGGAGCCCAAACAGCAACTGCATCAACGTATGGCCCAGCACAGAAGAGCCAATTCCTCGGGTCAGGATATGTTAACATATTGGCAAAGGAACGTGACTGGTTCAAGAGAGGTGTTAAGGAGGTCATTTATGTGAAAATAAAGAAACCAAGCCTAAATAGAGGTGGGGGGGTTCGACACCAACTGTCTGCCATGTACAATGCTGTTTATGACACCTTACTCTTGGCGTTCCTGTAACACCTCTTAGCCACTATCCAATCACGCCCTTAACACTTGGCTGTGATATGCTAATTGGGATTTTCCAGGGTACATAATTGCCAAAGATTCTTGTACAAGTCATTCTGAATTGAGAAAGCCAGTCGGATGACTAGCGAAAAGTCTTCAAGAACTAAACTTCAAGTCCAGTTAATCTAATTGAATACAACAGATATACCATGACCTGGATGAATGAGAACCTTCACAAGCATATATGATCTGAAGATATCGAGTATATGATCCGAAGATATCGAGTATATGATCCGAAGATATCGAGTATATGATCCGAAGATATCGATTATATGATCCGAAGATATCGATTATATGATCCGAAGATATCGAGTATATGATCCGAAGATATCGAATATATGATCCGAAGATATCGAGTATATGATCCGAAATGAATCGAATATAATGCCCTCCGAAGATATCGAGTATATGATCCCAAAATATCGAGTATATGATCCCAAAATATCGAGTATATGATCCGAAGCTATCGAGTATATGTTACGAAAGGTGATCAGGAACAAGATTGTTTGCTCATCTTTTGCACGTATTTAGATTAAAATCAATAAAAAGAGAATCAATACAACTACCCCCCTCTAAGTATTTGGGGGTATCCCAAAATACAAACAAACACATAAATACAAGTAAAAATAAATCATAATTTCCTCTTTTCATTGTCAAAAACAACATAATTTCGTCATTTCAAATGTTAAATAAATAGGTGATTAATAGACACCATTTGGGACATGTATGTATGTAACCTGGCGAAGCGAGAGAGGGAGAGAGTTCCAAATGTAGGGAGCAGTAAGAGAGAATGTTTTAAGGCGGGAGGCAGCAGTGTTAGTTGGGGGTCTGTGGAGGAGATTTCCTTGTGAGGAACGGAGGGCACGGCCTGGAATTGAATATGATTCTTTGTTTGATGGGAAGCCACCCTATGGACTGCAGTATTGGGGTTGCGAGTTCTCTTTAGGAGAGCAAGATAATAAGAGCTGCCGAGTTTAAGATAGACCGGAGAGGAGAGAGATGAGAGGCCGGTAGTCCAAGTAGCAGAATGTTACTGTAGTCAAGATGGGAGATTATAAGGACATGCATGAACAGTTTAGTAGTGGAGCGAGAGACAAAAGGGTGTAAGGTGATTGTGGCAGATGGAGAGAGTGTATGGGAGGATGGATAGAGTGTAGGGACAGATGGAGAGAGTGTAGGGGCGGGTGGAAAGAGTGTAGGGGCGGATGGATAAGAGTGTAGGGGTGGATGGACAGAGTGTAGGGATGATGGATAGAGTGTAGGGCGGAAGGACAGAGTGTAGGGGTGGATGGATAGAGTGTAAGAGCGAATGGACAGAGTGTAGTGTCAGATGGAGAGAGTGTAGGGGTGGGTGGAAAGAGTGTAGGGGCGGATGGAGAGAGTGTAGGGGTGGATGGACAGAGTGTAGGGGCGGATGGATAGAATGTAAGAGCGAATGGACAGAGTGTAGTGTCAGATGGAGAGAGTGTAGGGGTGGGTGGAAAGAGTGTAGGGGCGGATGGATAGAGTGTAGGGGAGGAGTGGATAGAGTGTAGGACAGATGAGAGTGTAGGGGTGGGTGGAAAGAGTGTAGGGGGATGGATAAGAGTGTAGGGGCAGATGGACAGTGTAGGGTCGGAGGGATGGAGCGTAGGGGGGGGTGGATAGAGTGTAGGGGAGGGGGAAGTGTAGAGAGGGCTGTGCGCATGACTTCCTCCTCTTCACAACTTCAGTTAGGGGATGTGTCCACATGGCTAGGAGGTAAGGAGGGCCACAGGAATCAATAGTACTGTCTGACATACTTGGCAGGGGATCATACTGCCCTAAAAATCAGAACTTCCTTCACTGGACTCATGGGGGGTTTAGGTGGGGAAAGGGACTGGCCAGTCTGTACTGAGGGAAGGGGATTTGAGATTTATCTGTCTATCTATTTGTCTCTGTCGATCTATCTATCATCTATCTATCTATTTGTCTGTCTGTCTGTCTATCTGTCTGTATATCAATCTATATATATCTGTCTATGTTATATGGTCATCTATCTATTCTAGAATCTATTATCTATCTATCTATCTATCTATCATCTATCATCATCTATCTATCATCATCTATCTATTTGTGTCTGTCTGTCTGTATCTGTCTGTCTATCAATCTATATATATCTGTATCTATGTTATATGGTCATCTATCTATCATCTATCTATCTATCTATTTATCTATCGATCGATCTATCTATCTATCATCTATCTATCTATCAATCTATCTATCATCTATCTATCTATTTGTCTGTCTATCTGTCTGTCTATCGATCTATATATATATCTGTACTATGTTAATGTCATCTATCATCTATATCTATATCTATCTGTTTTCTCTGCTATCTACATCTAGGTAGGCTTGATAAAGTCCAAGACCAGGGACCGAAACGTTGCACTTCATGTGATGTGAATAAACCCACTTGTTTGTGTAAGACCAAGAGATGCCTGATCTATATTTTTCTACTATATCTATCTATCTCTGTCTATAATATATACTATCATAGCTATCTATCACACAACGAGCTAATAACTATCTAGATATAGAGTACTATCAGTCTGATATCAGCGAGCTAGCAGCGGGATCGATATAGCGTAGAGAGCTATCGTAGCTATCGATCTATCGAGCGCTCAGAAGATGCTATCTATGACGAACGATCGATCAGATATAGAACTAACACTACGTCGAGGAGCGAGCGAGCAGAGACTAGCGAGCGCAGCGAGCGAGTGAGCGAGCGAGCAGCATGCGAGTCATGCGAGAAGAGAGAATAGAGGAGCGGCAGGACGGCATGGAGCATGAGCAGTAGCAGGAGCAGGAGCGAGCTGCGATGACTAGCGAGTGAGCGAGATGGAGCGCTATCTAGAGAGGCGAGAGCTAGCAGGAGAGACTCGGACTGAGGGGAGCGAGCGGCGAGCAAAGGCATAGCTAGCGAGCATGACATTATCAGTATCTAGATCTACAGAGTCATAGCTATCGATCATCTATCTGAGCTATCATCATGTATCTATCATCTATCGATCTATCTTCTATCTTCTATCATATATCTATCTATCTTACTATCTATCTACTATCTATCTATTATCGATCTATCTATCTATCTATCTATCTATACTATCTATCATCTATCTATCTATATTATCTATCTATCTATCTATCTATCTATTATCTATCTATCATCTATCTATCTATCATTAACTCTATCTATCTATATATCTATATCATCTACTCATTACTCTATCTGTATACTAGTTATATGGATATCATCTATATATGTCTATTTTCTATCAATCTGTCTGTCTATCTGCCTGTATGAACCACTGAAGCAAGAGTTACTTATGCACACAAACTTGGTGCTGACCTCCTGTAATCTTCCCACTTCCAAGGAAGGTAAGTATCAACACGTTCTGGATATGGAGACGCACACCTTCATGAACTCTTTTATTCAAAACCACACATCAAATACAATGTTTCGGGAAGGGGGCACGTGTCCCTGAAACGTTGTATTTGATGTGTGGTTTTGAATAAAACCCTTGAGTTCATCAAGGTGTGCGTCTCCATATCCAGAACTATCTGCCTGTATCTATGTTATATGGGTATCATCTATCTAGCTATCTCTATCTGTCAGTCTGTGTCTATGTAATATGTTTCTATATGTCTTTCTTTTCAGTCTATATGTAATATGTGTATTAGCTATCCATTTATCCATCTAGTTTTCTATAACCATGTCTGTTTGTGTGTTTCTCTGTGTCTGTGTATCTCTCTCTCTTTGTTCCTATATCTCACTGCTCCTCTATAATTCGTCTTTGTGTGTTTCAATCTCACAAAGTACACAATGGGCATGGTTTTGTTTGTAAGAATGGCCTAAAATGTTTCAAGGAGGGTGCGTGTATTCCACTGGGCATGTCATGATATGGATCCTGCTGTAAGCAGATCTAGTACAGTTATTAATTATATAATGTCAGTAATAGTAGGATCCATCATTGTTTATTTATTTGTACATTGTGTTTCCCCCTTTCCCTCTGTGTTTCTCTACCATTTGGTGGAGGTGCCATAAAACCCAGCAGGTGCCCAGGATTGCTATTCCTTGTACCACTTCTAAAGGAGACAGTAGACTAGAGTCTCTGATCTCAGCAGGAGGTCAAACAGACCTGGAATGTGACCTCTGGTTTACCTATGATAAAGGCACAATCCCCTTTTCCATAACATATACATAACTCTGCCTATGTAATAGAACATGGCAGGCCGATATGAATATGGTTCCAGGTAGGTGAGACCAGTCGGTACAACCCAAACATCATGTATGTAGGCCTTAGTAGAGGCTGGGAACTACCTTATGTCGTTCTGGTCAACTATATTTGCATATCTGTCATGTTTGGTGTCTATACAACTGGTAAATTCATGACAATAACTAATTTAGTGATTTCCAGTTGGTAGCACTTGGGCCACAGAGATAGAATTCTTAATACATAATGTCACTGTGGGTGTGTCTTTCATAGGTAATCACATATCTGACACACCCTCAGTCCAGCCTACACCTGTTGGTGATTGGTTGGGGGTAAATCATTTGCCCTCCTTTTGCCGTGGGGTAGATAAGGAGCTACACAGCTACTGGAAGGGGGCCTCTTGATTTTACATCTTATGAAACACAAAGTGGATTTCAGCGAGTTACCTTTTTGGAGCCAGGAACTTTTCCATCAAATGGACTTATTCCTTTAAGGACTTGGACTTGACCAGCATCTAAGTATTTTTCCCTTTTATCCTCTATTTTACTGTTGTTGTTTTTATGTCGTGTTATTAATTATTTTGTAATCTCTATGCACCGTTTTGTTTTCTTTATTAAACGATATTCTATAAATCGTTTAGCTGATTCTCCTAGTGCTCTAACAGAACTAAGTAAGAACCCTGTCCTCTGAGACGCTACGTATAGTCATTGTATTATCTGGTACTATTCCTGCCGTGTGTGGCAGCGAGTGTACAGGTATTTAGTATTATTTACATTTATAGCCGTTAAGGCTGGTATCGGTTTCCACGGCCGTTAGTAAGTGGGTTATTGTAGTAGTTTATATACCTGGTAAGGGGTATATGTTAGTGACGACAACCTTCAACCTGGTTTTGACCCGGTGAGCTGGAAAGCTCCGTTTGGTCTGAGGTTGAGAGTTGTTGTATCGTCACTGGTATCGGTTCCCACAGCGTTAGTGTGTGGGGTGGTGGCAGTGTTTTATATACCTGGTAAGTGGTTTGATAAGTGAAGTGACGGCAGCCTCAACCTGGTTTGACCCTGTGAGCGGGGAAAGCTCCGTTTGGTCTGAGGTTGAGAGCTGTAGTTCGTCACAGGCGTGGCTTAAATGGGTGTGGTTGTGGGTGTGGTTTTAAAATAAATGTAGCTCTGTGCACCTTTGCTTGCTTTTCAAAAATGTCCCTCGATTTTTTAGAAATGTTGGTAACATATGTTGAATGCATCCACATAACGGAGACGCCCTCTGAAAGGGCCGACGCCCACAAAGTCCAGTTTGAAAAACAAAAAGCCTGCATGTCATTTGCAGAGTGTGATTCCCCAATCACGTACATCAGATGAAGGGCCTGGGCTCTGTGTGCTGCCCGACTTCAACAACACAGACACAGCAGGCATCCCACCCTCCCGGATTGTCCGGGAGTCTCCCTCATTCTGGGTGGTTTCCTGCACTCCTGCAAGACCACCCAAGACTCCCGGACTTGAGAGAAGACCAGTCATGGCCACTTTACAAAGCCACACCCCAGGAACACCCCTAAACCTTCCTAACCCGCCTCCCACCACAATAAAACATGTCCATGTCCCGTGACGTCACAGAAGCCTGAAGGGCAGGGTGGGAGTCTGGACACAGAGTCAACTTCAGTGACACAATAACTCTGAGTAATAGTAATAAACATTAATACTAGAATATTTTTAATATAGTATAGTATAACAGAGATGTTCCTCCTGTTTTAAACTATTAATTACTAACATTCTGGCTCCTATGGTTAGCCGAGGAATAGGGGAAGTAGAGAAGGCACAGCAATAGGGCATTAGGAAGGCCGAGTTGGTAAGCCGAACACTTCCCATTAATGGCGGTGTATTCTACACTGGACTCTAATTTGGACTATATGCCACATTGATATTAATAGGCACCAGTCAGATATTCATGGTTAATATGTTATACTTGTTACAGCTATTTTTATATTTAGAAATAGAGATATTACTTTGGCTATTCCCATATGGGTGGTATACAGGTAAATAGGCCGTCTCTTATGAAGTTATTTTCTTTTTACTTTAAGGGCATCTACACTGCAAAATGACCTAAAGTATATTTGCAGAGAGCACTATCCTGTGTACTTTTTCCATATACTTTCATTATTTTTTGGAGCAGTTATCTGGATATTTTCATTTTTGTGATCTATGGGGGCAGCCATGATTCCTCTCCTCCTATAGGGGCAGTGTGTTTGTAGTCTATGGAGATAGTCCACAATCAGAAGGGGTTTGCATAATGGTTAAAATAGCACTTGCTCTTTTATTAATTAAACATGCAGATAGATTAAACATGCAAACAGCTAATTTGCAAGTCCCACCTGGGATTCTGGGATTTTACATTAACCCTTTCCTTCTTCTATAGTCATCAGAACTACATGATCTGATATTGTTGTGTGTAAGTAGCATGTTGATGTCAGATGGATCAGTTTATCTGTGTAACTTCACACAGATTTAGTAAATATTTCAGACCTTCTTCATTTATATTATCAGTGTATATTTGTAAGATAACCTGCTTTATATATATATACAAAGAAAGGGAGAGACAGAGAGATACCAGATTATCCAGTGAATGAGGACACAACTGTTGTTACAAGCAGAGCTGCATTTATTACAGACTGGTTGCTTTTACACTGCAATTATTCAGACTCAGCTTTGCCTGCATGTGTTCGATATCCCTTTGATTACCATGGTGCTCTCTAGAATGGTTTGAAATCCAAATCCCTCTGTTCTATCAATGAGATTATTCTGGTGAACATATCAGATATTCCAATACATCAATAGCTCTGTTACTCAGATTTGTGTCAGGTACTTGGTCAGGGAAATCAGATTTTTTTTCCTGGAAATTTATCTTAGATACAGACAACCAAATACTGAGAACTAAACTGAGAGCAATCTGAACTAAGGGCTGCCCATTCAAGCTACCCAGCCAGATCACTCAATAGCTTATATCCCAGTACATGCCTTAGTACAAGACAAAACATTTCAGATGAAATGCTAACTGAAAATAGGACCCCTTACGAACATTCACTATTGTAGTGCCTATTACCCACCCCCAATCTGATTGGTCTGGAATCCAAGATCCAATCAGATTTAGGATTGTATCTAGACCAATCAGACTTTGGAGGTGTGTTTGGGAAACACTATAAAAAGTGAGAGGTCTGAATTACAGCTTAGTATGGGCTCAGTAGCTATACTGGCATGTCATTGAATTGTGCTTAGCTATAAGTGCTGTATGCTGAGTACCTGACTGGAAAAGCTCAATGAGTGGTTTCAGCATGTGGTGGTTTTCCATTTATTCTTGTTTATTGCACTGTTTTTGTTGACAAGCGTCAAAACAGAGTTAGTGTGAGATCTGAATACAGCATTGATGAAACATTCTCATTCCAACCTTGGTTATTTGGAGGACCCATGGGAAGGCATTCAGTGAAAATAAGAAATACACAAGTGAAAAAGGAATTGCATCAATATCAATCAATGTTCTAAATTCTCTGAACTTGAAATATGGTTTTGTTTCTCCTGGTCAAAAACCTTACAACAGATTTGCCCAACACTACTGCAGATGTCACTGGACCACATTGGACAGCATTTTCCTATAAACACTCTCCACCAGTAGAAGAAAATCAGAAAGGATGTGGGAGTTAAAAAAATCTTTATTTCACTTTTTTACAATGACCTGTAAAATTGCACAAGTCTCTCTAGGCTCAAATTAAATAAACTCTTCCAGGCATCAGTAACTGCTCAAGAAAGAATAACATTATGAGGGACCAAGTAAGTTAGAGGAGAGTTTTCATCACAGCTCCTACTCATCATGCAAATAAGAGAAGGAGAGACTTCTGGGTAATTCCCGCTGGTGGTTAAAAATGGGAGGAGTTAACAGCTAATTAGTACTATGTGCCCACCCGGCAAACAGAGGGTGGAGTCTTAATATATGCAGATTCAGCATGTTCTTCCAAGAATTTAGAAACTTTGCAAGGTGATTACAATGGTTTGGTGTAAATTCAGACATAATAACCAGATCATTTTATAGCAAATTAAGAAGCCTTTCACTGGAATGCTAATTGTTTTTGGGTGAAGATTTCCTTTAAGTACTTACTGGTTTGAAGAATTTTAAAACAAAAACAAAACAATCTGTTAATTCTGGTACAGTTCCTGTTTGACAAGGAATAACTGATTTAGGAGATATTTTTCTGATCTGCACAACTCTGATACAGTTTTGGCCATGATTTTACAGTACTGTGTGCCAACACATAAGAGTTTGAGACAAACACTGATTAAGTGTTAGCATGCAGATACTGGTCAAGGTTCCTTTTACTAGGCCTTAACTCACCATCTAAACATCTAAAGCTAATCTATAACTGTATGAAATGCCTTTTAAACACATTAATAAAGAAAATGTGAAAAAAAAGGTCCCATAGAGAGAGAACAGACAGTAAAGTCCCATACAGTGAGAACAGACAGTAAACGGTCCCATACAATGAGAACAGACAGTAAAGGTCCCAATACACTGAGAACAGACAGTAAAGGTCCCATAATAATGAGAACAGACAGTAAGAAGTCCCAAACAGTGAGAACAGACGGTAATGGTCCCATACAGTGAGAACAGACGGTAAAGGTTCCATACAGTGAGAACAGACCTAAAGGACCAATACACTGAGAACGACAGTAAAGGTCCCATACACGAGAACAGACAGTAAAGGGCACTACACTGAGAACAGACAGTAAAGGTCCCAAACAGTGAGAACAGACGGTAATGGTCCCATAAAGTGAGAACAGACAGTAAAGGTCCCATACACTGAGAACAGACAGTAAAGGTCCCATACACTGAGAACAGACAGTAAAGGTCCCATATAATGAGAACAGACAGTAAGGTCCCAAACAGTGAGAACAGACGTAAGGTCCATACAGTGAGAAACAGACGAGTAAAGCGTTCCATACAGTGAGAACAGACGGTAAAGGACCCATACAGTGAGAACAGAGGTAAGGACCAATAAGTGAGAACAGACGGTAAAGGTCCCATACAGTGAGAACAGGCAGTAAAGGTCCCATACAGTGAGAACAGACGGTAAAGGTCCTATACAGTGAGAACAGACGTAAAGGTTCCATACAGGGAGAACAGGCAGTAAAGAGTCCATACAGTGAGAACAGACAGTAAAGGTCCCATACAGTGAGGACAGTCAGTAAAGGTCCCATACAGTGAGGACAGTCAGTAAAGGTCCCATACAGTGAGAACAGACAGTAAAGGTCCCATACAGTGAGGACAGTCAGTAAAGGTCCCATACAGTGAGAACAGACAGTAAAGGTCCCCAAACAGTGAGAACAGACGGTAAAGGTCCCATACAGTGAGAAAAGACGGTAAAGGTTCAATACAGTGAGAACAGACGGTAAAGGTCCCATACAGTAAGAACAGACGGTAAAGGACCCATACAGTGAGAACAGATGGTAAAGGACCCATACCGTGAGAAAAGACAGTAAAGGTCCCATACAGTGAGAACAGACAGTAAAGGTCCCATACAGTGAGAACAGACAGTAAAGGTCCCATACAGTGAGAACAGACAGTAAATGTCCCTACAGTGAGAACAGAGGGTAAAGATCCCATACAGTGAGAACAGACAAAGGTCCCATACAGTGAGAACAGACAAAGATCCCATACAGTGAGAACAGACAAAGGTCCCATACAGTGAGAACAGACAAAGGTCCCATACAGTGAGAACAGACAGTAAAGGTCCCATACATATTCTATCCTCTATCTCTCACATTCTCTCTTCTTTTCCAGCAGTCTCTGTCTCTATCTCACACACACTATCATATCCTGCACACTTTACACACCTCTCTCACACATACTGTACATAGCACCTCTCACACATACTGTACATAAACCCTCTCTCCACAAATCTGCCGTAACATCATTACACAAACTCTATAAGTTGGCACACAGATACTAGAACATTGTCACATCTTGATAAAGTTGGCACACAGATACTAGTAAAATCATTGCGCACCTACTACCTGATAAAGTGTTGGTACACAGGGTACTGGTAAAATCATTGGCACAAACTCTGATAAAGTGTTGCACACAGATACTAGTAAAATCATTGGCACAACTTTAAAGTGTTTGGTACACAGGTACTGGTAAATCATTGCACAAACTCTGGATAAAGTGTTTGCACAACAGATACTGGTAAAATCATAGCACAAACTCTGATAAAGTGTGGCACGCAGATACTGGTAAAATCATGGCACAAACTCTGATAAAGGTGGCGCAGATACTGGTAAAACATTGGCACAGACTCTGATAAAGTGTTGGCACACAGATACTAGTAAAATCATGGCACATACTCTGAAAAGTATGGCACACAGATACTGGTAAAGTCATTAGCACAAACTCTGATAAAGTGTTGGCACGAGGATACTGGTAAAATCATTAGCACAAACTCTGATAAAGTGTTCACACAGATACTAGTAAAAATCATTGGCCCATCTCTGAAAAGTATTGGACACACAGATACTGTAAAGTCCATTAGCACAAACTCTGATAAAAGTGTTGGCACGCAGATACGGTAAAATCCTTTAGCACAAACTCTGATAAAGTGTTGGTACACAGGTACTGGTAAATCATTGGCACAAACTCTGATAGTGTTTGCCATTCAGATACTGGTAAATCATGGACAACAATCTGAAAGGTTGGCCACAGATACTGGTTAAACATCATTGGCACAAACTCTGATAAAAGGTTTGGCACACAGATACTAGTAAAATCATTGTCACATCTCTGATAAAGTGTTGGCACACAGATACTAGTAAAATCATTGGCACATACTCTGATAAAGTGTTGGTACACAGGTACTGGTAAAATCATTGGCACAAACTCTGATAAAGTGTTGCCACACAGATACTGGTAAAATCATTAGCACAAACTCTGATAAAGTGTTGGTACAGCAGGTACTGGTTAAAATCATTAGCACAACTCTGATAAAGTGTTGGCCACACAGATACTAGTAAAATCAGTATCTGTGTGCCAAAACTTTATCAGAGTTTGTAACCAAACCACACAAAGGGGAGAGGCGGTACTTACAGCAATGGTGGCAATCTCTAGGTCTTAGCCCCACTCCCAACATAGCACAAAATACAAGCCCCCAGTGGTGTGATAGAGATTGAGAGAGAATTAGATAGATATTTTGATAGATGATTGAGACACAGATTGATAGATAGAGATATAGATGATGTTGGGGCTATCACTGTTATCTCTGTCTATATCATTATCTATTACTGTCTATCCCTGACGTCTCCTCATTCTAGTTTCTATCTAAGAGGATTTTCTTTTACTAAATCAAACTGCAGAACAGAGAAACATTGTGACATGGTGCAAACATAGATCCACATTGACTACCCTTCGCATGAGCCTTACGCTATACCTGTAGCCCTACTGGCTGCCAGTCCTGTACTGCTGTATTATCCGTGCCCCTACGGCTGCATCCCTTGTACCTGCTGTATTATCCCGTGCCCCATGGTGCCAGTCCCCTGTGACTGCTGTATATATCCCTGGTCCCTTACTGGCTGCTCAGTCCCCCTGTACCTGCTGTATATCTCGTGTGCCATGGCTGTCAGTCCCCTCCCTGACTGTATTATCCCTGTGGCCACTGGCGTCAGCCATGTACCTGCTGTATTATCCTGTGTCCCTACGGCTGTCAGTCCCTGTACCTAGCCATGTATTTATCCCAGTACCCTACTGGACTGCCAGCCCTGCTACCTAGCTGTATTATCCCGTGCTCCTACTGGCTGTCAGTCCCCTGTACCTGCTGTATTACCCTGTGCCCCTACTGGCTGCAGTCCCTGTCATACTGCTGTATTATCCCTGTGTCCCTACTGGCTGCCATCCCCTGTACCTGCTGTATTATCCCTGTGTCCCTACTCTGCCAGTCCCTACTGCTGTATTATCCTGTCTGTCCTACTGGCTGCCAGTCCCTGTACCTGCTGTATTATCCTGTTGCCCTACTGGCTGTAGTCTCCTGTACTGCTGTATTCATCCTGTGTACTACTGGCTGTCAGTCCCGGTAACCTGCTGTAATCCCGTCCCCTACTGGCTGTCAGCCCCTGTACTGCGTATTATCCCTGTGTCTCTACTGGCTGGCCATGTCCTGTACCTGCTGTATTATCCCTGTGTCCCTACTGGCTGTCAGTCCCCTGTACCTGCTGTAGGATCCCAGTACCCCTACTGGCTGCCAGTCCCCTGTACCTGCTGTATTATCCCTGTGATCCTTCTGGCTGCCAGTCCCCTGTACCTGCTGTAGGATCCCTGTGCCCCTTCTGGCTACCAGTCCCCTGTACCTGCTGTATTATCCCTGTGCCCCTACTCGCTGCCAGTCCCCTGTACCTGCTGTTATCCCCGTTGTACTGGCTACCAGTCCCCTGTACTGCTGTAGGATCCCTGTGCCCCCTATGGCTGTCAGTCCATCTGTACCTGCTGTATATCCCTGTGTCCCTGCTGCAAGTCCTGTACCTGCTGTATTATCCCTGTGCCCCTACTGGCTGCCAGTCCCCTGTACCTGCTGTATTATCCCAGTGCCCCTACTGGCTGTCAGTCCCCTGTACCTGCTGTATTATCCCTGTGTCCCTACTGGCTGTCAGTCCCCTGTACCTGCTGTAGGATCCCAGTACCCCTACTGGCTGTCAGTCCCCTGTACCTGCTGTATTATCCTGTGTCCCTACTGGCTGCCAGTCCCCTGTACCTGCTGTATTATCCATGTGTCTCTACTGGCTGCCAGTCCCTGCTACCGCTGGTATTATCCCTGTGTCCCTACTTGCTGTCAGTCCCCTGTACTTGCTGTAGGATCCAAGCACCCCTACTGGCTGCCAGTCCCCTGTACCTGCTGTAGGATCCCAGTGCCCCTTCTGGCTGCCAGTCCCCTGTACCTGCTGTAGATTCCCTGTGCCCCTTCTGGCTACCAGTCCCTGTACCTGCTGTATTATCCCTGTGTCCCTACTGGCTGCCAGTCCCCTGTACCTGCTGTATTATCCCTGTGTCCCTACTGGCTGCCAGTCCCCTGTACCTGCTGTATATCCTGGTCCCTACGGCTGTCAGTCCCTGTACCTGCGTAGGATCCCTGTGCCCCTATGGCTGCCAGACCCTGTACCTGCTGTATTACCCCTGTGTCCCTACTGGCTGCCAGTCCCTGTACCTGCTGTATTATCCCTGTGTCCCTAATGGCTTCAGTCCCCTGACTGCTGTATTACCCTGTGTCCATACTGGCTGTCAGTCCCCTGCCTACTGCTGTATTATCCCTGTGTCCCTACTGGCTGCCAGTCCCCTGTATCTGCTGTATATATCCCTGTGTCCCTACTGGCTGTCAGTCCCCTGTACCTGCTGTAGGATCCCTGTGCCGCTACTGGCTGCCAGTCCCCTGTACCTGCTGTATTACCCCTGTGTCCCTACTGGCTGCCAGTCCCCTGTACCTGCTGTATTACCCCTGTGTCCCTACTGGCTGCCACCCTGTACTGCGTATTACCCCTGTGTCCCTACTGGCTGCCAGTCCCCTATACCTGCTGTATTATCCCTGTGTCCCTACGGCTGCCAATCCCCTGTAACTGCTGTATTATCCCCTGTGTCCATACTGGCTGACAGTCCCCTGACCTGCTGTATTATACCTGTGTCCCTACTGGCTGACAGTCCCCTGTAACTGCTGTATTATCCCTGATGTCCCTACTGGCTGCAGTCCCCTGTACCTGCTGTTATTACCCCTGTGGCCCTACTGCTGCCAGTCCCCTGTACCTGCTGTATATCCCTGTGTCCTACTGGCTGCCATCCCTGTACCTGCTTATGATCCTGTGTCCTACTGGCTGACGATCCCCTGTACTGCTGTATATCCTGTGTCCTACTGAGCTGACAGTCCTCGTACCTGCTGTATATCCTGTGTCCCTACTGCTGACAGTCCCCTGTACCTGCTGTATTTCCTGTCCCTACTGGCTGACAGTCCCCTGTACCTGTGTAGGATCCCTGTGTGTTTACTATATAAAATTAAACTAAGGCTCTAATTAACCTCTATAATCCCCTGGGAATAGAAATGTCTTTCTTGCTTTTATGCTTCTGAAGTACGGGGGGTTAATATGTTTTGCGCCCCCTCCCATTCCCCAGCACTGCTGTTTGTGTTCTTGCCCCAAGCCTCGCTCAGTCTATCTAGGGTAGGTAGGACCCCAGGATTAGCTGCAGTACTTATGTTATACAGTATTTATGTAAGTTAACTTTGTAATTTTTCCATGTTTGCCATATTTCCATTAGCACGGGCCATTGAAATGTCACAGTGGCGGTCAGATCCTTTTGTTTGTTATGATCATTGGATTTTACATGCCCACCGTAACAGGTAGCTGCATACAAAGGGAATCCAGATATATATGTTTGGTGGTCAGGTTAACATCAATAAATCTGTGGCCGACTACAATCACCCAACAGACGGGTTGTCTGTGTTATTATTCTAAAGTGAGAGGGGAAAAAATCTACAGCTTATATAGAGCTTCCTCTGCTTCTAGGTTCCTTCCACTTATATGGTTCAGGTGGATCACCCCTTCTCCTCATAAGATCGTCTGTCAGTCCTGATTGGCTACTGCTGTGACACCCAAGGCCATTACCTGGGATTTCTAACTTTCTGTTTCTATTACCTGGTATTTTAGAACACACATTTTTTGTATCATTAACAAAATGGAATTGAAAACACCCTAGTTAAATATTTAACATTCCTTGTTTCGTTCGCAAAACTACATCCATTGGGCTTATTTAAAACCCGCCCAGTAACCGAGAGCCTGCCCCATTGTGCCTTTAAATTTCCATCTATTCAACACTTACAAAGATCTGCGGTTACTGTACATTACTCTTTATAAATGGCACCTCTATGGGGAATTCTAACCGTCCTGTCCATTCTTACAGCCACCGGAGTCAACAATCTCACATGTCTCCGTTAATTCAGTTATATGTACTGATTGTAGCAACGTTTTAATGATAAAGTGGAAAAGTCTCACTTAGTTATTTGAATGTTTTTTGTTCTGTACGATGTAGGAATATCATTAACTTTGTCTACCAGTATGTCTTCACTGTATATTTCCAACATGGAATTGCCTGGGCTTGCCCATTAATCAGTAGGGATGGCCGGTTCGCGGATCGAACCCGGATCCGCCGCGGATTTATCCCGTTCGGAACGGCGGGATTTTTCCGGATTTCCACCTTCCGAACTTCCGAGCTGCGGATTTCTCGTATTTCGAAAATTTTCGAAATCTCCGAGATTTCTCGTATTTTCGAGGGATTTTTCCATTTTAATGGGTCCGCTCGCGGATTTTTATATTTTCTAATTTTCTCGAAAATACGCGGATCCCGAGCGGACCGGATTTTGCGAAGTTCGGACATCTCTATTAGTCAGTAGGACAGGGTCTTATTGTAAATGTCTCTTTAAAAAACATTTTATTATGAGTTCATTTTTACAGAAAAGCTCGAGATATACACTTCTCTTTCTCAGGTCAAGCAGTACTCCTAATCTAATTAAAAAGGGCTGACAAATAGACCATAATAAAAGGGATATTTAAAAAAACTGATGGATTATCAGAAATAAACATTTTAATATGTGTATCTCCTCTTTGGATATAACAATGTATCAGTCCCTTGCAATAAAACTGAACTAAACTGTAGCATTATCTGTGAATTCAAAAAATCAACTGGAGTTGAAGTTTAGTCCTTGAAGACGGTTCGCTATCATCCGAATGGATCCCTCAATTCAGAATGACTTGTCACAGAATCTGTTGGCATAAAATACCCTGGCAAGGTTGCAGGTAGGATGGCAGAACTATATAACTCTCAGAGAAAGTTTGAAAGTTCGAATTCGGACCCATTCAAGTCTATGGGGGAGTGATAGTCGAAAGTCCGGATGATTTACAGCTAAACTAACAATGGTAACTTACTCTGTAATGGCTGTGGCTCCTGGGAAATGGTCTGGAAACAGGGCAATATCACTTAACTTGTTAAAACACTTCCTGAAGACAGGTGGGCAATTGTCGGGTTTTGCGCAAGTTAAATTCAATGATACATTTGAGGATTATCAAACAAACTAATTATCTTTCCTGGTTAGCGAACGATACATTTGAGGATTATCGAACGAACAAACAATCCTTCCTGTTAGCAAACAGTACATTCGAGGATTATCGAACGAACGAACAATCCTTCCTGGGTTAGGGACACGTACATTTGAGGATTATCGAACGAACGAGCCTTCCTAGGGTTAGCGAACGGTACATTCAAGGGTTAGCGAAAATGAATGGTACATTCTAGTGCCAGCAAACGGCCCGTAAGTTCGATAATCATTGAATTTTCGATAATTATTGAAAATACAGCCGCGAGTCCGAAAAACAAACTATTTCGAGCCCGAACTAGTTTGAATAGTTCAGGTTCATCTGAACTCAGAAAGTTTGGCTCAAACTTGTGCTCGAGTTCGAGTTCTAGTCCATCCCTAGTGTCAGGGACCTCCATATAAAAAAAAATGATCAGGGACCTTCATATAATGGCAAGGGGTCAGGGACCTTCTGAATGCAAGGTGTTGAGGTGTTATTTTCAACTGTGCCAGAATATGTTTTTAGATTTTGCCCTCAATCGCTTTAGACAAGTTTTACAGTAGGAAACCCCCTCCCTGGTAAATAGGGAATGTTATGCATCCTTTAAAAATGTACATTAACAAGGTAACATAATTATATAATTGTTCCGAAGATTTTACTTGGGTAAAATATGTAAAAATGTAATTTTGTAATAGAGAATTGTACTGTGTTAGTCATTAATGAAAGTGAAGACATCTTGGATATAAAATAATACCTTTTATTGACTAACTAGAATGACTGAACATGCATGCTTTCCAAGCACTTATCATGCCTGAGGAAGAAGCCTAAGTGCTTGTTCAATCATTCTAGTTGGCCAATAAAAGGTATTATTGTATATCTAAGGTGTCTTTTTTTTTCTTATTTTTTTGTTTTGCATTTTTATTTGTAGAAAACTTACATTTGCACTCCAAAATCTTATTGTTTCTAAAAGCTAAAAGTACAACGATACCATAGACAGGTGGTGGTACCCTAATTTTCCTATCCAGGGAACTCCTCAAACTTAAAAAAGTACTTTCTAGACTTTTATACCAAACTAAAATGTATGAGCCTTTCTGATGGTTAACGTAGGATAACCTTGAAATTTACTAAAATACCTCCACATGTGTGATATTTTTAAAACTACCCCCCAAGGAGGAAATAATAGGGCAAATGAGTGATGAAAGGGTCTATACAAAACTGTGATATGAAGTATATCACTAGGAGCTCATGATAGAAATGTAATTGATGGGGATTTATACCTGTATTTGGATAAAATAGACCCTCTTACACCAGTGTTTTACACACTGCCAAAATATATAAAAATGCCCCCTGGTTGCCCTATAGTGTCAAGCACAGAATCAGTACTAAGCCCCTTATCAATTTATCTTGATAATATTTTACAACCCTTAGTGGAAATAACAGAATCAGGATGTTATGTTACCTGCAGAACAGGTTTTGCTTGTAACTTTAGATGTCAGTAGTCTATCGGGGAGATTCAATATTGCTTCTCCTGTTACTTACTTACGGGTTTTGGATCATTAGCATAGACACTATTCCAAAACATCGGAATGGCTCTGTGCTCGAAAATCCGCTCCAAACCCACGTAACCCAAATTTTTTTAGGGTAACGTGGTTTTAGACGGAAAAGGGCCATATTGAATCTCCCCCTATATATTTTAATTAGGCATACAGCAGGTATAACAGCCATAGAGGAAGCATTACTGAAGTCAGGCCACAGGGCAGAAACAGTGAGCTTCCTCTTGGAATTACTACATAGTGTTATATTTTAATTTCTTTCTATTTGAAGATGATTATTATACACAGCTCCAGGGTACAGCCATGGGTAGTAATGTAGCCCCTACATAGGCCAATTTATTCATGGTGGCCCTGGAGGATGAATTTGTATATACACATCCACTTTTCAAACAATGCCGTGTAACATATTTACATTATATAGACAATTTATTTTTAAACTGGAATGGCACACACGAAAACCTTGACATTTTTTATGAACATTTAAATATGATGAATGAAACTATGAAATTCACTTTACATTCAGATCCAATAACTGAACGTTTTAGATCTAAGGATTATGATGGAAGGTAATAAAATCAGTACTGATCTATACACAAAGGGCACCGATAGAGAACAAGAGAAGAAAATCACTGTTGCTGTGATTTACTGTAGGAAGGGAAGGTTAAGGGTGTGAGGTGGAATGTAAGTGGTGGGAAAGTTTTCCTTGCTTCCAATCCCTGTGATTATGGGGGAGTTTTCCCTCTTGCTGTGTGCTGACAATTAAAGCCCCATAACCCATATCACATGGATCAGCAGACAAGGAGAGAGAAACTTTTTTTTAAACCACAGAAGCCCATACACCAAACATTCCACCTTGTCACCATAACCTTCCCTTTACTAAATTATAGTGATCAGCACTTACACACACAGCAAGAGAGAATCATTAAAGCAGACAGCAGTGATTTACTCACCAATCAGAACTTTCCTAATCACAGGGGCTAAAGTTAACTTGCTTGACAAAGTCTGTTATTCCCACATAGTGAAAACATTTTTTCCGATTGGTGGGAGTTACTTGGAGTAGGCAGAGCAAGCAGGGTCCTTCTGTGAAAGAGCAGCTGTACACATGCATGGGCACGTAAAGGGCTTGAGAAGGGGCTGGAGTTAGTAACATTTTACAGGGATTTTTATCCCTGCTCACTGCTTTACAGCCAACTTTATCCATCAGTACTCTGGAATACCGGCTCAGATTGCAGCAAGGAAGGAGGCATTGAACAGGTAATAAAGCAGCCAAAAACATATTAGAATATACATTTTTGGGTGGATCATTGTTAAAATAGGAATAAGAATGTAATATTGCTTCACTGGTATATTTCATAGAATTATAGGACAACAATACCCAAAAAAACAACATCTCCCCCATTACATGTCCACAGTTCCAGCAGCTGAAATCGCTTACACTCATTTACAACCGTGCTGCCTTCCCTTAGATATAACACAGCAAAGATGAGTGCTAAAAGCCCGCCTCCTAGACGGCCCAGGGCCATGATTAACATATCACTTGTCACTGGCTGATAGGAATGTCTGTTATAACCTCTCTCCTCCTCCTCTGCCAGTCAAACAAACTTGAACTGTTCGGTTGCTAGGATACAGCCTACATAATCAAGTGATCAAGGATGGGTGGAGGAGTGTTTTCTCACATGCTAGTTTTGAGTGACAGTTACAGGCAGACAGAATTATTCTGCTCTTCACAGCAGGGCTAATTGAAGGCAGAAAGAAGCTCGAAATCAGGAAAAAAATGTATGGGAGGGCTGCATACCATTACTCTTTTAAAAGCAGTTTTTTTAAAAAAAATGCATCGAGGCAATACAGTTATCCTTTAACAGTATTGTATTTCAGTGATTTCATGCTGTTAGGGCTAGGTCCCACTATGTACGTTGCATTGTGTTGTCCATTTTGAGTGCGACAATGCATTTCATCCGTGTTTCATCCCGATTGCAGGTTAACAGACATGCATTTTATATGCGTTTGTTCGTGTTTCTGGTCCGTTTGCCATTTTTGGAAAATGACAGAAAATATTGAAGAAAACCCAAAAAATAAGTTTGTCCGCAGGTGTCTGGGTTTTTTGTTTTTTCAGGGTTTTTTTGTGTTCCCATAGACTATTATTAAAGTGCGATTCTGACACACATAGACCAGAAACGCACGCAATGCAGAAAACACGAAGCAGCAAACATAGTGGGACCTAGCCCTTAACGGTGGTCAAATTGTTGAGAGTGTTGAAAGTGACAGTGTTGGTGTTGGAAAAAAAGTTCATAAACACCTGTAAACATCAGTCGAATCGGGTGTTTTATCTGTACCAGAAAGACAAACTTTGGGAGACGTTACAATCGCCCCTTATATTGCTGTAAATGTGGATAGATTGTAGCTAGGTGCAAGATTCTAAACATGGGCTTCATATGGAATTTCAGCTATGAAATTATACACTGCTAAAAAGGCATTGACTTACTTAACCTGCTGTTAAATGGAGCCAATAGGTACAGATGGGGGAAGGAGGGAGAATAGGGAACAGACAGGAGAGATGCTGGAGCTGCACAGGATCGTACTGTAAGTACTGATATTTAAGGTTCGTACACACGTGCGATTGTGGGTCTTAATCCGTGACGCATGTTGTGTACGAACGTTCGTTTCGGCCATTAATCGCCCAGTGTATGGTCCCTTTATCTGGCGAAATGGACGTTCGGTCGGGGATCGGCGAACGACCGACTTGGCGGATCTCCGAACGAACGTCGGGACCCACGATCGCACGTGTGTACGAACCTTTAGGCTTCGGGGCAGAAATCGGAGACAGGACCAAGTACCTGGTCCTGTCTCCTTTAAAATTGCAATTATAAATTAGTCTTTTTTCAGTGTATTATTCCTTTAAGTACTTACTGATTTAGGGCACGGCCACACTGAATCGCACCGGAAGCGCTTGTTCATTTGCACCGGTTACGTGCGTGATTCCGGTGCAATTTGCATG
This sequence comes from Hymenochirus boettgeri, assembly GCA_019447015.1. Classification (NCBI taxonomy): domain Eukaryota; kingdom Metazoa; phylum Chordata; class Amphibia; order Anura; family Pipidae; genus Hymenochirus; species Hymenochirus boettgeri. The sequence goes on from CM033475.1 coordinate 230,508,848, forward strand.
CGATTTCTGTGAGTTTGCGCTTGCGCATAAAAAGGCTGATCGCATGCAATTGTCTATCGCAAACAGATGCACAATTGAAACACACCCGAAATCGTACGCTATAGGTTCGTTACCACAATTCCAATGTTGGGGAAAAATTGCATGCGCAAACTCAATGGCAAAAGTATGGAAATCATGCTAGTGTGGCCCTTACTGATTTTATGGGCCACAAGGTCATTAAACATAGACAGACTGACATTATCATTTTATATTTGTATTATAGGCTTTGCCCTCACTTGCAATGTCTGTGACAACGTGGATTCCACATGTACAGGGACTCCCCAAACCTGCCCATCTGGATATGCTTGTTCAGCTCTGTACACTGTAGATACTACAAGTAAGTATATCCAAGGAAGCTTACCCAATTAGTTAACATTACTTGGCACATATATAACCCTTGTCCCAGAATGCATGGGGCTTGAACGGTCTGAGGAAGTGTGGCAACATCAGATGAGGCTGACGTGGAGAGGCTGGACATATAAAGGCCACGTCTGCATCCCAGTCTGCTGAGAAAATGGCGGGAGGTATACTGAAAGCCATGTGTTCAAGATTTACATTACACACCCATATCCATGAATTAATAAGTACATACGAATGAAATGAAAGTGGCCAGAGCTGTATTAAATATAAAATATTGTGACTGAAAAGGTGGATAAATCCTCACATACATATTGTCTAAAAGTACCATCTATCGTATGCCACAGCTGGGCTTATTTTGCATCATAATACACTACGTAATAAAAGGAAGTCGGTTTCTGTAGATGAAACATTTTCTGGGCGATGCACCACTAATTGATATTAAAACTAGACACTTGTACGCCCACTGCAAGCGTTATAATACGTGGGCAAAGTCAACTTTTGGGAGTTTTTTAATGCTTCCTAATGGCTGCCCGCAAAAGGTTTACACTAGTAATTTACGGACATGTGTTGACATGTGTTGTCACAAATTGACCGTAATAATGTATTAAACACGTCTTATTTCTATTTATTTTACACAGGAAGCCAAACGACATCACTTTATTCCAAATCCTGCGCGCCCACAATTCGGTGTGATTTATCTGAAACATTGAGCACTAATACTGGAAAAATCAAGTGATGTACCACGTGCTGTTACACCGATTGTGTGAACCAACAATACCTAATGTAAGAATTGCAAATAAATCTCTCACTTCTCACTGTCTAGTTATTCTACTTAGCAAGTAGAGATGGGACCTGGATCCGACACAGAACGAAATCCGAATGTTCTGTCCGTAGCCGGATGGATCGTTCAGATTTCGGGACTTCGGAGCGCGTTTTGATTTTTATCAAACGTTCAAAGCTATTTTAGAAAAGTCTTGAACGTTCGACAATCTTCGAAAGTACGATCGGAAACTCGAAAATAGTTTCCGATTGTATTTTCGGGGTTATCAACCGTTCAAGGTTATTTTCAAAAATAGCCTTGAACGTTCTATAAAAATCGAAAATGCGCTCCGAATTCCCGATTTTCGGAACTTCAGGATTTTCCCAAGATCCAAAAACCCAAAAAATGTAACGGAACCTAGCAGTTTCAGACATCTCTAGTAGCAACATGGCTTTAAATTTAAAGGGATATTATTACAACCCCCCACCCCTCCACACATGTAAATAATGATATCCTAGGACCCAATTATATGTAAAATCGTCTCTTAACAGTTCTATTTTAGTAGTAGTATATGCAGGAAAAAGGGGGTGTACCGTGTTAGCCAGTCAAAATGTTTTACAGGCAACCCTTTTGAAATAAAAAACAAACGTGGTATAAAGGTGATACCTTTATACCACTAATCTTAGTTAGCCAATATACAACTTTTGTTATTTTTTTATTTCTAAAGGGTTGCCTGTAAACAATAGCAGTATACAGCACTGAAAATGCTCACCATTAACAGTAACCAACAGGGAAACTTGGTGCTTCCTGCTTTCTATATGTGCAGGTTTTCACAGATTTAGTCGGCCATGTGTCTGTTTAGTAATAAATGTAGCAGGTAAGAAATATATATATATATATATATAATATTAAATAAAATCTGTATTTACTGTTTGGGAGCTGCATTTAAAATTTGTCATTTTAAGCAATATACTCGAGTATAAACCGAACCGAGTATGAACCGTGTTACCTACAGTATTTTTACCCGAAAAACCTATTAAAAGTGATTGACTTGAGTATAAACCGAGGGTAGAAATTATGACCACTACCGCCTTCTGATTCTGTATTACATTGAGGCTTTAGTTGCCCTTTAAATGGACAGCAGAATTCCCATACAGTGATAGACATACTGGATTTGGCTATTACTGTATGGGACTACTGTATGGGAATTCGGCTGTCCATTTAAAAGACAACTAAAGCTTTGGCACTCCAGATGTTTTGGAAACTACAACTCCCAGCATGCTTTATTAGCTGGGAGTTGTAGTTTCCAAACATCTGCACCGTCACCCTCCCACCCAGTTAAGGACCTTTGGGTGCATTTATCTGTGGGCTTCCCTCTGTGACATCAGGTTTTGGGCATCCTTCTCTGCAGCAGCGTGACTTTTTCGGATTTCTCATGTAAGTTCTTGACTCGAGTATAAACTGAGGTCAGGTTTCCAGGCTGAAAACCTCGGTTTATACTCGAGTATGTACGGTAATTTGGGAAACGCACTGATCAATACAATTTTTTTTTACAATGAAGCTAAACTGAAGATATTTCCATTTAGTGGTAACTTCTCCTTTTTGTCTTTCATAGTGCCAGTGGACAATTCGCAATCAAATAGTATGTCGTGTCCAACCTGCTTATCATCCTCTTCTCTCACATGTGACAGTGCTAACACCATTTTCTGCTCTGGGGGGGAAAACGCATGTGCCCTATATTCGCTGCTAACTAAAACGGGAACAGGTATTGTAATAATAGTTATGGAAGTTTGTGTCCTGCCAACATGTCTGTCTGTCCCTTGCTGTGTCTCTATACTTGACAATTGATCTGTCTATATGTTACCCAATTTCTCTGTTCTTTACCTCCTGTCTATATCTCTCTCTGTGCCATGTCTGTCTGACTATAGGTCTGTGTCTCTCTGTCTGTCCATCTCTATTAAAGGAGAACTAAACCCAAAAAATAAAAGTTTAAGTTGGAAAGTTTAAGTTATAAAGTTCTTGCCTCAACATCCTTCTCACCATGGAAGGTTCCACTCAGGGGCCTTTTCTTTACCTCTATGAGCTCATTTTAGGTTCTGTTTGTTCCCCAAATCTGAAGCTGACATTATCCCATCCCTGCCAGTACTTTTACCTTGATTCCATTCTCAGGCCCTGTGTGATTTCCACTCCCACCTCTTAACTAGGGATGGCATAGAACTCGAACTCGAACCCGAGTTCGAGCCGAACTTTCGAGTTCGGAGGACCCGGACTTCTCGAACTATCCCGGACACGGACTTTCGATTTTCCGGACTTTCGATGATTTTCGAATTTTCGAACGGTCGAAACATTCGAAAATCATCGAATTTAAAAAAAAAAGTGCCCACATGTCCAAAATCAACAAATGGCATCTAATTTGAGCATTGCAGCCCCCTGGGTATAAAAGGCAATGTGACCAGTGCCATTTAGTCAGTGTGTTGGAGTTTATTAGTGGAGACCTGACAGTGTAGGAGTTGGAGAGAGTTTTCTGAGCTTTCTGTGTGTGGATTTCAGTGTGGTGGTTTAGCTCTTGTAGTTACCCACCTGTATTCACGCATCTTGAGACCCAACAGTCCTATTCCTTCCTAGCTTTCCCTGCACAAAGCAAACACTGGGGAGAGAAGCAAAGGGTAGGGGTCGTCCGGAGGGGCCAAGCCTGCCTGGCTCCGCAATAATGTTGTCAAACTGAAGTGAATCTATGCTACTCAATGGTGCTGTTCTACAAACCCTATCTCCTTCCCCGCTTTCCCTTGCACGAACATACTCTGAGGGAGAGAAGCCCATGGGGTAGGGGTCTGTCTGGAGTGGCCAATCCGCCTGGCTCCGCAAAATGTTGTCCAATTGCAGTGGTTTATCTAGGCGCGAACATCGAATCCGCGAGTAAGTGTCATTAAAACCTATACGCGAGCATAGAATCTGCGAGTAGAAATGTCCATGGTATCTAGACGCGAACATCGATCCGTGAGTAAAGTTTCCATTAAAGCCTATACGTGAGCACTGAATCCGCGAGTAAAATGTACATGGTATCTAGGCGGAACATCGAATCTACGAGTTAAGTGTCCATTAGAACTATACGCGAGTATCAAATCCGCGAGTAAAATGTCCATGGTACCTCGAACGTTCGAACACGAGGTGCGAAAGTAGCGGGGTGAGAGTACAATAGATTTACGAAAGTCCTGGATATTGGAACATGTTCCCCAGACCATTTCCCAGGTCCCACAGCCATTTACAGTACCATTGATATTTTAGTAGTATTTGACTCGAACTTTTCGAACTATTTGCCTCCCATAGACTTTAATGGGTCCGTTTTCGAACTTTCAAACTTTCGAACTAGTTCGAAAGTTCAAAAACGGACCGAACTTTCAATAGTTCGACCATCTCTACTCTTAACCCCTATGGTGTAGGAAGATATTACATCATCAATATTCAAATTGGTGGTGCAACTGATTAACCCTTTCCTAGTAGCAGTGTTGTAGTGTGATTGTATATAGGTCTGTGTATAGATTTCTCTAGTAGCAGTGTTGTGCAGTGTGATGTATATAGGTCTGTGTATAGATTTCCAGTAGCAGTGTTGCAGTGTGATGGATATAGGTCGTGTATAGATTTCCTAGTAGCAGTGTGTAGTGTGATGGATATAGGTCTGGTATAGATTTCCTAGTAGCATGTGGTAGTGTGATGATATAGGTCTGTGTATAGATTTCCTAGTAGCAGTGTTGTAGTTGTGATGTATAAGGTCTGTGTATAGATTTCCTAGTAGCAGTGTTGTAGTGTGATTATATAGGTCTGTGTATAGATTTTAGTAGCGGGTTGTAGTGTGATGTAATAGGTCTGTGTAAGATTTCCTAGTAGCAGTGTTTGTAGTGTGATGTATATAGGTCTGTGTATAGATTTCCTAGTAGCAGTGTGGTAGTGTGTATGTATATAGGTCTGTGTGTATAGATTTCTGTAGCAGTGTTGTAGTGTGATGTATATAGGTCTGTGTATAGATTTCTAGTAGCAGTGTTGTAGTGTGATGTATATAGGTCTGTGTATAGATTTCCTAGTAGCAGTGTTGTAGTGTGATGTATATAGGTCTGGGTATAGATTTCCTAGTAGCGGGTGTTGTAGTGTGATGTATATAGGTCTGTGTATAGATTTCCTAGTAGCGGTGTTGTAGTGTGATGTATATAGGTCTGTGTATAGATTTCCTAGTAGCGGTGTTGTAGTGTGATGTATATAGGTCTGTGTATAGATTCCTAGTAGCGGTGTTGTAGTGTGATGTATATAGGTCTGTGCATAGATTTCCTAGTAGCGGTGTTGTAGTGTGATGGATATAGGTCTGTGTATAGATTTCCTAGTAGCGGTGTGTGAGTGTGATGGATACAGGTCTGTGTATAGATTTCTAGTAGCAGTGTTGTAGTGTGATGGATATAGGTCTGTGTATAGATTTCCTAGTAGCAGTGTTGTAGTGTGATGGATATAGGTCTGTGTATAGATTTCCTAGTAGCAGTGTTGTAGTGTGATGTATAAGGTTGTGTATAGATTTCCTAGTAGCAGTGTTGTAGTGTGATGGATACAGGTCTGTGTATAGATTTTAGTAGCAGTGGTAGTGTGATGTATATGGTCTGTGTATAGATTTCTAGTAGAGTGTTGTAGTGTGATGGATACAGGTCTGTGTATAGATTTCCTAGTGCAGTGTTGTAGTTGTGATGTATATAGATTTCCTAGTAGCAGGTTGTAGTGTGATGTATATAGGTCTGTGTATAGATTTCCTAGTAGCAGTGTTGTAGTGTGATGTATATAGATTCCTAGTAGCAGTGTTGTAGTGGATGTAATAGGTCTGTGTATAGATTTCCTAGTAGCAGTGTTGTGTAGGGTGATGTATATAGATTTCTAGTAGCAGTGTTGTAGTGTGATGTATATAGGTCTGTGTATAGATTTCCTAGTAGCAGTGTTGTAGTGTGATGTATATAGGTCTAAATATAGATTTCCTAGTAGCAGTGTTGTAGTGTGATGGATACAGGTCTGTGTATAGATTTCCTAGTAGCAGGTTGTAGTGTGATGGATAAGGTCTGTGTATAGATTTCCTAGTAGCAGTGTGTTGGTGTGATGGATATAGGTCTGTGATAGATTTCTAGTAGCAGTGTTGTAGTGTGATGTATATAGGTCTATATATAAGATTCCTAGTAGCAGTGTGTGTAGTGTGATGGATACAGGTCTGTGTATAGATTTCCTAGTAGCAGTGTTGCAGTGTGATGTATACAGGTCTGTGTATAGATTTCCTAGTAGCAGGTGTTGCAGTGTTATGTATAAGGTCTGTGTATAGATTTCCTAGTAGCGTGTTGCAGTGGATGTATATACAGGTGTTGTTATAGATTTCCTAGTAGCAGTGTTGCAGTGTGATGTATAAGGTCGTGTATAGATTTCCTAGTAGCAGTGTTGCAGTGTGATGTATATAGTTTTGTATAGATTTCCTAGTAGCAGGTTCGTGTGATGTATATAGGTCTGTGTTAGATTTCCTAGTAGCAGTGTTGCAGTGTGATGTATATAGGTCTGTGTATAGATTTCCTAGTAGCAGTGTTGCAGTGTGATGTTATAGGTCTGTGTAAGATTTCCTAGTAGCAGTGTGTTGCATGTGATGTATAAGGTCTGTGTATAGATTTCCTGTAGCAGTGTGCAGTGTTGTGTGTGATGTTAAGGTCTGTGTAAAGTTTCTGTAGTAGCAGTGTTGCAGTGTGATGTATATAGGTCTGTTATAGATTTCCTAATAGCAGTGTTGAGATGTGATGTATATAGGTCTGTTATAGATTTCCATATAGCAGTGTTGCAGTGTGATGTATATAGGTTGTGTGATAGATTTCCTAGTAGCGGTGTTGTAGTGTGATGTATATAGGTCTGTGTATAGTTTCTAGTAGCCAGTGTTGAGTGTGAGTATATAGGTCTGTGTATAGATTTCCTAGTGCAGGTGTTGCAGTGTGATGTATATAGGTCTGTGTATAGATTCCTAGTAGCAGGTGGTAGGTGAGGATATAGGTCTGTGTATAGATTCCTAGTAGCAGTGTGTAGTGTGATGGATATAGGTCTGTGTATAGATTTCCTAGTAGCAGTGTTGTAGTGGGATGTATATAGGTCTGTGTATAGATTTCCTAGTAGCAGTGTTGTAGTGTGATGGATATAGGTCTGTGTATAGATTTCCTAGTAGCAGTGTTTGCAGTGTGATGGATATAGGTCTGTGTATAGATTTCCTAGTAGCAGTGGTAGTGTGACGGATATAGGTCTGTGTATAGATTTCCTAGTAGCAGTGTTGTAGTGTGATGGATATAGGTCTGTGTATAGATTTCCTAGTAGCAGTGTTGTAGTGTGATGTATAAGGTCTGTGTATAGATTTCCTGTAGCAGGTGTTGTAGTGTGATGGATATAGGTCTGTGTATAGATTTCCTAGTAGCATGTTGTGAGTGTGTGATGTATATGGTCTGTGTATAGATTTCCTAGTAGCAGTGTGTGTAGTGTGAGGATATAGGTCGTGTATAGATTTCCTAGTAGCAGTGTTGTAGTGTGAGGTATAGGTCTGTGTATAGATTTCCTAGTAGCAGTGTGTAGTGTGATGTATATAGGTCTGGGTATAGATTCCTAGTAGCAGTGTGTGTGTGATGGATATGGTCTGTATAGATTTCCTAGTAGCAGTGTTGTGTGTGTGGATATAGGTCTGTATATAGATTTCCTAGTAGCAGTGTTGTAGTGTGATGGATATAGGTCTGTGTATAGATTTCCTAGTAGCAGTGTTGTAGTGTGATGGATATAGGTCTGTGTATAGATTTCCTAGTAGCAGTGTTGCAGTTGTGATGGATATAGGTCTGTGTATAGATTTCCTAGTAGCGTTGCAGTGTGATGGATATAGGTCTGTGTATAGATTTCCTAGTAGCAGTGTTGCAGTGTGATGGATATAGGTCTGTGTATAGATTTCCTAGTAGCAGTGTTGTAGTTGTGAGGATATAGGTCTGTGTATAGATTTCCTAGTAGCGGTGTGTGTAGTGTGATGTATAGGTCTGTGTTAGATTTCCTAGTAGCGGTGTTGTAGTGTGTGTATATAGGTCTGTGTATAGATGTTCCTAGTAGCGGTGTTGTAGGTGATGATATAGGTCTGTATATAGATTTCCTAGTAGCAGGGTGTAGGGTGATGTATAGGTCTGGTATAGATTTCTAGTAGCAGTGTTGTAGTGTGATGTATATAGGTCTGTGTATAGATTTCCTAGTAGCAGTGTTGTAGTGTGATGTATATAGGTCTGTGTATAGATTTCCTAGTAGCAGTGTTGTAGTGTGATGGATATAGGTCTGGGTATAGATTTCCTAGTAGCAGTGTTGTAGTGTGTGTATATAGGTCTGTGTATAGATTTCCTAGTAAGCAGTGTTGTAGTGTGATGTATATAGGTCTGTATATAGATTTCCTAGTAGCATGTGTTGTAGTGTGATGTATATAGGTCTGTGTATAGATTTCCTAGTAGCAGTGTTGTAGTGTGATGGATATAGGTGGTATAGATTTCCTAGTAGCAGTGTTGTAGTGGATGTATATAGGTCTATGTATAGAATTTCCTAGTAGCAGGTTTTGTAGTGTGATGTATATAGGTCTGTATATAGATTTCCTATAGCAGTGTTGTAGTGTGATGTATATAGGTCGTTATAGATTTCCTAGTAGCAGTGTTGTAGTGTGAGTATATAGTCTGGGTATTGTATAAGATTTCCTAGTAGCAGTGTTGTAGTGTGATGGATATAGGTCTGTGTATAGATTTCCTAGTAGCAGTGTTGTAGTGTGATGTATATAGGTCTGGGTATCTAGTGTGTCCGGATCTGAAATAATGTCTGTCTCACCTACGGCTTTCACTCCACCAAATCCGAAATATAAACAATACATTGCAGGTGGAACATACAAAGACACAGGTCTGTAGCTGTGAATAGTGCAAGTTTATTGCAAAACATGCGTGTTACATGTTTCAGACCCACTCAAGCACTTGAGGAAGGACAAGTGGGTCAGAAACATGTAGCACGCATGTTTTGCAATAAACCTGCACCATTCATAGTTACAGATCTGTGTCTTTGTATTTTTCACCTGCAATGTATGTTTAAGTGTTGGAGGGCCATATTTAAAAACTTGCGATACCGCGGGGTTTTGTTACTGTACGACCGTGGTAGTAGTATACCTTGCTGTAAACTACCGTAATGATATTCTACGGGCGGATCGTAGATCTACGTTTGTGACGACCAGGTGTGCAATGTAAAACCCCATAGACAATATCTGGAATTGCACTCCTAATTTTCAATTATTTCACCATATTGGCATGGTCCAGCGGTATGGCAGCTCCCACATTGTTCCCTGTCATAGTAATCACAGGGTTAAATTCAGGTTCAGTTGTAAGCTCTGAGCTTTCTTTCCCATAGCCATTCCTATTGGGGTTAAATTAGCTGACCTAGCAAGAGGTCTGACTTCAAAGGGGCAAGGTGTGAAGTCCCTGTAATATACATACACTGTTACAGGCTGGTAGACACCAGCTCAGCAGGGAATCTCCTAGTAGAGAATTGAGCAGAAACCAACTGGCAGATGAAAGGTAATTCATATTCCTTAATAATTCAGGATGTAGAATTATTTCAGGTTTTCATAAATACCCCCAGTTTATCCAGTAATTAATTCTACATTTATAGATACCTGATATAATATCATAGCCCGAGCCAAACTTGGGATATTATCCTTCCTAGGCCTACAATCCACCAGAGGTGTCATATTTGGTCTTGTTCTGTTGGGTAAAATTAGTTATGGACCATAATGATATTATTTTGAATGTGACATATATGGTTCACAGATAATGGACTGGAGGGGAATTGGATATTTAAAATTCCCTCCAAAAATAGGAACCAACCTTCGGGGGCAGAACCAAGTCCGCCCCTCTAGGGACCAGACCCCTCCCATTTTCTGAAAAAGGATAAAAGTGGAATTGGAATCAAAAAAATGGCACGGGTGGCACTCCAAACTATAATTTTTTTTTATTCCTGTATCGAATATCCATTGAGGGTTGGATTATTTGGAGGAGTGAGCACCCACACTTAGTACGAGTGCAGAGGAATCTATTATTTCTTTGTAAAAGTGGAATTGGGTCTCAGCCCAGGAGTTCGTCATAACATCTACAATAACATCTAGCCAACAGGACGGACCGTATTGGCTTACAGCAGGAACTATTATTTGGACTATTATTTTCCCATAACTGGATTAACAAGTTCTGGACTCTGCTCATGGACATTTCAGATGCTAAGTATTCCTTCTTTTACCCATTTCTTACCTGTGTGTTACCGCTTTATGTTCAGTAAATTATTTTAGTTTTCTTTATATTTTTATGCACTATTTTTGTCAACTTTTAATAAATGATATAAAATCATTTATAGGCTATTGTCCTATTCTGAGTATATCCCAAAACAAACCTGTGTCTTCGAAGTACGCTACTATAGAGAAGTATTGTGTAGGTATATAGATATACTGTGTAACTGTGTATACAATATTAGGGGTGAATAACCAATTTTCTTACTGGTTGTTAGGAGTAGGGGTGCGCATACCCCATAGATATAGATAACAGGTCATTCCGCTGTTTAATCGGAATGTGGTGGCGGTGAGTATATTGATATTTAGTAATATTAATTGTGTAATATATCGTTTGTTCACGATCTGCTCCGTCCGCCTGTCGGTTGCTTGGAGTGTGTTTTCCGGTAACGGATAGGTAGTTGGGGCGTTTTGGGACCGGGGGTTTGTGACAATTGGTGGCAGCGGTGGGATATTTGGTGTTTATACTCAGAATCTCTAATAATACAGTGTTAACTAAGTAACTCCGTAGAGCAGAACCCAAGTTCTGTGGTTAATAGCCGGTGCATTAGAATATATACTGAACAGGTAGACACACAGTGCCCTTCCCCAAAATCTTTTTCTCTACTTTTTCTACTTGGCAAAATGTCTGAATCCGTGAATTATAGAAACATGAGTCTGGATGACTTAATCGTTGTTTGCCAAAGCAGACACATTGATTCCTATCGGAAAAGGGGGGAGGAGCTGATTCGTGAATTAATGGAGGCAGATTTCCAAGCACAGGAAACGTTGGATGAGCCTACAGCAGGAATCACTCACTACGACCTGAATTCAAATGATATTACCCAGCATGGAACACCACCAAGGACTGTATCACCATTACCAATGTGTATGTCTGCAGCTACAGAGTCTCCTCAGCTCAACGCCAGCGTGAGATGGAGGAGCGTCGGGCTGAGTGTGAGGCTGCAGAGCAACAAGCTGCACGACAATATGAACTGGAAATGGCCAAACTACGCCAGTCTGCCCACAGTTCATCACCAAGTTCTCCTGGAGCAGGAGGAACAAGTTCACCAGTGAGTCACAAGTTTAAATTTGCAGCAATGGAGAAGGATCCAGACATTGATTTGTTCTTACGCTCTTTTGAGAGGGCCTGCCGTCAGTATCGTCTGCCTCAGGAGGATTGGGCCAGACATCTGACTCCACACCTACGATACAAAGCGCTGGATGCGTTTACGGAGTTACCAGAGGAAAGTGATAATGATTATGGAGCTATCAAGGCTGCTATCATAGCCAAGTACCAGTTGACCCCAGAGGTTTACCGTAAAAGGTTCCGGTCTGTACAAAAAGGATCCACAGACTCTTTTTCAGATGTGGCTAGCAACTTACTCACCACATCCCGACAATGGACTCAGAACCTCACCAACAATTCTTATGGAGCCCTGGAGGATCTTATGGTAAAAGATCAGTTTTTACAGGTTTGCCCAGCGGATGTTCGTCAGTTTGTGCTAGAGCGGGAACCCAAGTCAACAACCGCTGCCGCTGAACTGGCGGATAACTTAATCGCAACCCGTGTGCCTGACACACACAAAACGTCATCCCAGGGATGGAAAGGAGGTAAACCAGTTACTCCTCCAGCCCCTGTGAGCCGTCCACCCCAGAGACCGGAGACATCTGAGGATCGCTCGTGTCACTATTGTCACCAGCCAGGACACTTTAAATACTCCTGTCCAGCACTAAAGAGGGCACCACCAGCAACTAGCCAGCCGCAGGCTAGACCCCCATCTGCACCCAGAACATCTACTGTTTTATTTGCCAGCGGGAAGGAAATCCAACGCCGCACTCCAAATCACCAGTGGGTTACAGTGAACGACCGGATTGTTACTGGCTTCAGGGATACAGGAGCAGACATCACTTTGGTTCACTCTAACCGTGTTATAAAAGAGAACATCCTCCCGGATAAGCACCTGACCCTCACGGGAATAGGGGGCACCCGTCCCAACATCACCCAGGCCAGAGTGGAACTCGACTGGGGGGTTGGAAAGCAGGAGAAAGTAGTGGGTATCTCGGATGATATCCCTGTCCCAGTGTTGTTGGGGACAGATTTAGGCACATTAGTGGCCCAGTATCAAACCGCCAAAAGCGTCCCGGAGTCCGAAGCTAAAGGTTCAACTCACACAAAGGTATTGTGCTACCGTGCGTTAGAACAGCTGGAGCAGGGAAGGGGTTTGACAGGACCTAGTTCACAGGTACCTGGGGTAAATGTGCAATTTGGTCATTATTGTGTATCTAACATTAAGCCTGTATCTGTGGATAGGAATGCATGTATAAGTAATGTTAAGGATGCCAATGATTGTACTTGTGATAATGTTGTACCGGAAGTAGCAGTTACTTGTAGTACTGCTAAGGTCTGGGGTTCAGTGTTGAAAGAGGAAGTCCAAGATATCCATTTCAGCTCTGACCTCAGACATGTAGATTGTCAGCACTTGACCCCCCGTGTCACAGGGCAACTGGCTGAAACTGGTAGTGGCGCCTGGATTGACGCACTACACAGTAACCCCAGTCTGGAGTCACCCAGGAGAAAGGCTTCTGAGTCACTAACAGAGGGGGCCGCCTCCATGTTATGTGTGGAAGGTGATAAAGTGTCCAATATATGTATGTTACATGTTGAAAATGTGAATGTTACAAATGACAATGGGGAATCTGTCAAACATGTGTTACCTGTGTTAACGGTCACTCACAGTGTTGGAAGGACTGCTAGGGGACGGTCATTGGAATCAGAGCAGGGAGACGTTATTTGCAAGTTCGTTCCATGTTCTGATCCAGTTGACTCAACCCCTGCCAAGCTTCACCAACTACCCACAGGACAGTTGGCTGGAACTTGTGATGCAGACTCTGAGATAACACTGCAGACTGACAGCACATTGAATGAGTTGGGACCTTCAGAGAGCGCAGTAGGGAATGTTAGGTTTCCCCTGGGTATCACCCTGATTCAGTCAGGTTACATAGGGCAGAGTGACTGGGAAGGAGGGCTGGGAGACCAGAGCAGGAGTCCAACAGTGCCAGAACCAGTAAGGCCCAAGTGTATGACTGGAGAGGGAGGTGAGGAGGATAGCATTTTCCCGGAGATCTCCCTGGTTCAATCTAGTGACTGAGTGCAGAGTAACTGGGAAGAAGGGCTGGGAGACCAGAGCAGGAGTCCGACAGTGCCAGAACCAGTTAAGCCCAAGTCAGTGATTGTAGAGGGGGGAGGGGAAGAGAGAAATTCCCCTGGTCAGTCCAGAACGTTACTGACAGTGAGGGACCTGCAATATGGGATATGGGACTGCCTGAGTTGGTGAGTAGCAGTCAGAGTGTAGACCAGGCTCAGAATTCAGTGCAGGAGTGTGTGGGGCAGGTGGTCAGTGGGGTCCAGGAGGATGTTGTTGTCCAGACTGAAGGAGACAAGGGCAGCTTTGGGCAGATAGAACTAAGCAAAGAACCTGTTAAATCTGATAAAGGTTTGTGTAGGGAAACAGGGATTGTTTGCCAGGTAACACACAGAGATCTTACTGTACTGGAAGAGCCCAGGTATTGGTCTCTGTCTCAAGAGGAACCAGAAAGTATTGTGCAGGAGGGTGGTGAAGAGTGTAAAAATGTTAAAAATGCTGGCAAAAACAAATAGTAACCTGGAATTTGGCCAACAGGGCATTCTGGGAAATAGAGTCCAGATGCCTAGTGAGCGCAGCAGCCACTATTTCCAGCCCTTTGTTTACACAAGCACACCAGGGGGTGGTGTCAGTGACAGAGCTCTCAGTGCTGAAATGGTTTATCCAGCAGGTAATGTAAATGAAGTTGTGGTACCAGGTCAGGAAGATGGTTGTGTTGGAGATGATCCATTGTTAATACAGTGTATAGAGGGTGACTAGTCTGCCATGGGTAACAAAATGGTTACCAACGCCAACACAGCTTGTACCTATAGCATTGTGACTGGAGGGAGTGTAAAACCACAAAAAAGAAGAAAATGTGTTTCCTAGTAGAGAATTGAACAGAAACCAACTGGCAGATGAAAGGTAATTCATATTCCTTAATAATTCCGGATGTAGAATTATTTCAGGTTGTCATAAATACCCCCAGTTTATCCAGTAATTAATTCTACATTTATAGAGACCTGACACAATATCATAGCCCGAGCCAAACTTGGGATATTATCCTTCCTAGGCCAACGATATCCCAGATATGTCGTATGTGGTCTTATTCTGTTGGGAAAAATTAGTTACGGACAATCATGATATTATTTTGAATGTGACATATATGGTTCACAGATTATGGACTGGAGGGGAATTGGATATTTAAAATTCCCTCCAAAAATAGGAACCAACCTTCAGGGGCAGAACCAAGTCCACCCCCTCTAGAGACCAGACCACTCCCATTTTCTGGCAAAGGATAAAAGTGGAATTGGGTCTCAGCCCACGAGTTCGTCATAACATCTACTATAACATCTACAATAACATCTAGCCAAACAGACGGACCGTATTGTCTTACCGCAGGAACTATTATTTGGACTATTATTTTCCCATAACTGGATTAACAAGCTCTAGACTCTGGTCACGGACATTTCAGATGCCAATTATGCTTAAGTATTCCTTCTTTTACCCATTTCTTACCTGTGTGTTACCGCTTTATGTTCAGTGATTTATTTCAGTTTTCTTTATATTTTTATGCACTATTTTTGACAACTTTTAATAAATTATATAAAATCATTTATAGGCTATTGTCCTATTCTGAGTATATCCCAAAACAAACCTGTGTCTTCGAAGTACGCTACTATAGAGAAGTATTGTGTAGGTATATAGATATACTGTATAACTGTGTATAGAATATTAGGAGTGAATAACCAATTTTCTTACAGGTTGTTAGGAGTAGGGGTGCGCATACCCCATAGATATAGGTAACAGGTCATTCTGCTGTTTAATCGAATGTGGTGGCGGTGAGTATATTGATATTTAGTATATTAATTGTGTAATATATCGTTTCCGGTAGCAGATAGGTGGTTGGGCGTCTTGGTTCGGAGGGTTTGTGACAACATTCGCTATCGTACATTTACAAGATTTCCAATAGCGATCATAAATTAACGATCGCCATAACAATCGCTAAAGAAGGTGATACCACACCTTTATATATACCGTAGTGTGAAGGTCTCTAGCTCTCCCTGTCAGCTGTAGCAATATTAGTGGAAAGTGCAGCTTCTTAAAGGGTAATGTTGGAGGGTAGGAAGAGTGTGTTTTTATAGGAACCACGTGGTGCAGAACTGCAGGGAGAGGATAGTGAAGTGAACCTAATCTTAGCACAGCTCTGTGCAATGTATTTCTTATCAGTGTACCTTATTAAAGGGGAATGTTGGAGGGTAGGGAGTGTGTTTTTATAGGAACCACATGGTGCAGAACTGTAGGGGGAGGATAGTGAAGTGAACCTGAACTTAGCACAGCTCTGTGCAATGTATTTCTTATCAGTGTACCTTATTAAAGGGAATGTTGGAGGGTAGGAAGTGTGTTTTTATAGAAACCACACGGTGCAGAACTGTAGGGGGAGGATAGTGAAGTGAACCTGGTTTTAGCACAGCTCTGTGCAATGCATTTCTCATCAGTGTATTTTCTTAAAGGGAATGTTGGAGGGTAGGAAGAGTGTTTTTAATTCAGCTGTCTGCATAAAAACAACAAACTGTAGTACAGAGCTAAGCTAAGAAATGCATTACACAGAGAAATGCATTGCACAGAGCTGTGCTAAGATTATATTATCCTCCACCTGCAGCATGTTCTATAAGTGTACATATTAAAGGGGAATGTTGCTACTCCCAGTAGCACGTTTTGGATTGTGGTTTGTGATCCGATTGTGCTAGTGGGAGTGCAGGCATGTAATAGCCCATGGGACCGGCCCCACTACATGCGATGTGTTTCAGTGTGCTATTGGAGTGCATGTGATCACCATTTTTGGTCTGTATTGCATGCGCTCTGCTAGGGCCCAATTGTGGAAGTGCAACTCCCATGCACGGAAGCGAGTGTGATCGTGCATTATTGCGAACATGTGTCCTCCCTTGCACTTTAGTGGGGCCACAGCCTCAGAAAATTGATCTGCTGCAAAGTTCCATTGCCTTAAATACATTCTGTATGGCTAAACTGAAATCAATGCAGCTTGCATTACACTTCTAAGGGCTAGGCCACACAAGCATGTTTTTCAGGAGATTGTGATTTTCCAGTTGTATTGAAATCGCAGCAACGCACCAAAAACTTGCGATCTTGCACTCGCATGCGTTTTCAGAATGAAAATGAACAAATCGCAAACGCAAACGCATGTAAATGTGCGATTCAGGTGCGCTGCAGTGTGGCTGTGCTCTAAATGTACATTGCAGCAATACACACACTAATACTGTAGAGTACAGAAATAAACAAATACAAAGACACACAGGTTCATTTACCCAGAACCGATATCGCTGTGGGTACATGTCCTGTTCGCGATTCAATATCACGTTTGTGAATGTGGGATTTTCAGCTTATCTATTTGCTGGCATTAAAATTCTGCCCTAAAACCAGCGCAAACGTGATATTAAACTGCAAGCGTCATATGCGTGGGTGATTTTTGCATAACCCCCGCATCCAACGCTAATATGAAGTTAAAGAACAATTATACTCACCATTTCCCCGATCCACTCCTGCAAAGTACTTAGGGTGAGGACCTAAAACGCTAAGTCCTCACCTATGGGTACTTTACACAAGTCTTGAAGTACTTACTTGTAATCAAACTCGTCGCTCCGGTCCGATCCTCCCCACTGGCACTGTCAGTGACAGTCCGGGAGGCAGCCAATGGGAAGACACACCTCCACCTGTCACTCAAAGTGCCAATGGGGAGGATCGGACCAGAGCGACGAGGGAGATTACAAGTAAGTACTTCAGGACTTGTGTAAAGTACCCAGAGGTGAGGACTTAATGTTTTAGGTCCTCACCCTGGGTACTTTGCAGGAGTGGGGGGAAAGGAACGAGGGGGAGGTGAGTATAATTGTCCTTAAAAGTTGCGCTAAGTGGTAGACTTTAACTCCGTATATCTGCCCAGTGAGTCTGGGTAAAGGAGCCTGACTCATAGTCTCTTGCAGAAATGCTCCCAAATATAAAGGGTTAACAAGTTGCTTCCTAAATACACGTGAAAAGGGTTAACACCTTCCCCCACTCTGTTTGAGCAGGAAAACCTGCTAATAATATTCACTGCTCTCTCTGATGATTGGCTGGGAGACACTGTCAGGTGGGGACTCTGAGTTCAACTGTTACATGCAGCTTAGTATAAGGGGAGTGGGAAACAAACACAAGGTAGCTAGTTAGCATGTGCAGAATGAGTTTTGGGTCCTGGACCACCAGGAAGAGGCAACACTAGAAGCCAGCCGTGACGACATAGATTGCCAGTGCTCCAAAATGTTCTATAAATGATTTCTACAGTAAGAGGCTGAATTCAGAGGTGAGAAACAAATGGTTTTACTAAGTGACAGTTATAGAGTCTGTGGAGCTGCCTTTGTATTTTGGGTTTAGTTCACCTTTAAGTACGTAATGACCATGAATTAAATGAGTCGAGAAAGGGGGTGTGGCCTATACAATCTATGTCTGTCTGTGTGTCTGTCTGTCTATATATTCTATCGATACATTGTATTTATAATATCTAATCTACAAGGTGGCTAGATCTTTTAGCACCCTGAGCCAAACTTTTCAAGCCGCTTCTACATTTTCCTGCAAAAACAGTAGGCGTGGCCTGTGGAGGTGGGCATGATGGACTAACTAACACTGGCTGGGAACTAAAGGGAATTAACTAACAGCGGCTGCTGAACCCTTCAGTTCATCAGACACTGTTTGGTCAGCCCTCCAGTTCATCAGACACTGTTTGGTCAGCCCTCCAGTTTATCAGACACAGATAGGTCAGCCCTCCAGTTCATCAGACACTGTTTGGTCAACCCTCCAGTTCACCAGACAGTTTTGACTTTACAGTGAACTGGAGGGCTGACATTGCGCTATTTGGTGAACTGGATTGCTGGCCTAGCAGTGGTTGGTATACTGAAGGGCTGACCAAACAGTGGCTGGGAAATTAGAGGGCTGATATATATATCCATATATCTATGTATGTATATATATATATATATATATATATATATATATATATATATATATATATATTGCAATGGCATCCCGCACTCATTCCTGCCTTAGTTCTCCGCCCTGGTGCTACTATCAAGATTCCATACAGCATACCAACATATATAGCGCACTCAGGGGTCTTATTCGTAAATATCCATTTTATTGATGCAGTCCAAGCATCTACGCGTTTCGGCTGTGAACTACAGCTGTCATCAGGATGTGACAAAATCGTGACATGCAAGTATTTAAAAACTGTGATCCCGCCCTCAATTAAAACAAAACCACCCCCTGCCCGCTCCGTGTTCCCCAGCCAAAAAGGTACATCATGGCATATCCAAACACACTTCCAATATAACATATGGCCAAATACATTCACATATAAATGAAGGATAATATAAGAACCAAATAAAATTCATAATATAAAAAGTGATACATATAAAAAGTGGGACACCTGTGTTAAAATTCCCATATATAACAACTTACCTATTATGTGATAGCAGAAAAAAACTTCTAAAACAAATTATCAAAGGGGCCTGCTCAGCTCCACTATGTAACAAATGTAACAAATAACATGTTGCCAAATAATGCAACACGTGAAAGTTCTAAACTTAAAGGGACAGAACCTAAAAAATGTCATAGTTCATTGCTGCCTTTTTTGTAAGATCTATCTATTATCTATTTATCTATGTATCTATCTATTATCTATCTATCTATTATCTATCTATCTATCATCTATCATCTATCTATCTCTCTATCTATCTATCATCTATCTATCTATTATCTATCTATATATCTATCTATTATCTATCTATATATCTATTATCTATCTATTATCTATCTATGTATCTATCTATCTATCTATTATCTATCTCTCTATCTATCTATCTATCTATCTATCTATCTATCTATTATATATCTATCTATCTATCTATCTATCATCTATCTATTATCTAACAATCTATCTAGTATCTATCTATCTATCATCTATCTATTATCTAACAATCTATCTATTATCTATCTATCTATCATCTATCTATCTATCTATCTATCTATCATCTATCTATCATCTATCTATTATCTATCTATCTATCTATCTATCTATCTATCTATCTATCTATCTATCTATCGTCTATCTATTTATCTATCTATCGTCTATCTATCTATCTCTCTTTCTCTCTATCTATCTATTATCTATCTATCTATTATCTATCTAACTATCTATTATCTATCTATCTATCTATCTAGTATCTATCTATCTATATATCTATCTATCTATCTATCTATCTATCTAGTATCTATCTATCAATCTATCTAGAATCTATCTATCTATCTATCTATCTATCTATCTATCTATCGTTCTATCTATTATCTATCTATCGCTCAAACATTTTACATCATAAGAAAAATAAATCTATCTATATAACAGACTGCATATCCTTGCAAACTGCTGTAGAATATTCTGGCTCAGACAATACAGTATATATACAGTTTACTTTCTGCTTATCTATATTTTCCTTGCAGGAACACTGCCAACCCAAACCTCAATGGCTACTCGTGGCTGTGCCACCAAGAACATCTGCAATGTGGGGCAACTCACCGCCACCTTAGGGTCTCAAATATTCGAGGCCAAATTTACCTGCAGTGGTGGAATCAGAACTTTTTCTTTCTCTACAGGATTTTTGTTAACTTTATTTTTTCTGTTATTTGTCCTGTTTTAAAATGGTTCTAAATGTGGCCTCTTTAGTGTTTTCTTATAATTCCTGACTATCTTAATCCCTATAATGGGCCTGTACACACATGGCGTTAATTTGGTCAAACCAACCACCGGAGATGATATTTTGGTTGATTGGGCTGAGCTTATAACAATCATAGCTGATCTTTAGAATGTTTTATGAATGATTAGTCTGTCAGGAATATTGGGTCTTGGGCAACTAGGTTCAAGATTTGGGTCGGTACCAGGTCAACCTTCTCCTTCCCAGAATGGGTGTGGCTTTGGTAGAACATGACTCATGGGTGTAACTTCAGGGCAGATTCATGGAATTCCCACCTGTCAATTCTTCATTTACAACTATAAACACACCCAGAGGGGTTTTGTCAACATGTGAAGATCTCAGGACTGGATTTACCTGCTTACTGTATTTTTTATATAATTCATCTTCCTTCTTCCTTCTCTTTTGACTTCCAGATTATTCTGCTAAAATCTAAACATTCACAAGACTTGCTTCATGTATTCATCCCCAATGTGCTCTTCAACGAAAAGCATTGAGAAAAAAATGATGATAATAATAAAGTAAAATTATACTCTGGCTCCTCCCCCTCCTTCATTAACATATTGTCTTCAAAGTTAGAATTGGGAGAACTGTCAATGGCAGTTACTGTGGGAGGAGCTAGAAATTAGTTGGTTACTGCATGAGTAACATTTTCCTTAAATGTAAGTCCAGGTGGTTCCCCATTCTGTGGTTTTGACAAACTCCAGCAATGCAGCCTGTCTTACTATTCTCCATGATCCTCTGCTGATGGTTATGTCAACTCCATTCAATTCTTTGGAGTTGGTGCAAAAAGATTTGGCCACCTGGCCAACAGCAGAGGATCTTACGAAGCAGCAACTGTTATAATCAAATCTACATTTCTAAAAAAAAAACACTCACAAGCATAGAATAATTTAGTTTATTCTAAGGGACAGAAATGTATTTTTTATTGGTCAGTCAATTTACATTTATATGTGTTTGTGTTATATAGCAGTTTATGACTGCATTAGGTGGCTAATTACCAGCCAAAGCTATGGTACAGGTAACAAGGTGGGATTTTTTTTAAGTTTAATAGTGGACTATATTACAAAAATGTTACCATTTCTGTTAATGATTAAAGGGAATGTCCATCCCCAAAACCATAATTTAATATGTTATTGGCCATTTTCCTAGCTTCCCCCCCCCCCCCCTAGGTCTTTTTGCAGACCAGGAGTATCTCACTGTAAACCCAAGCTCCTGACGTCACCCACGTCCATGAATTTTCCGTTCCTGCACAGCCTTCATCCTCCCTCTGCACACCCACCCTCCCACCATCCGGGTCCATCCTCGCTCTCCATTCAAAATAGTTTAAAATCCTTTTAGTGGACGGTAGCAGCCCCCTGCCCAGACCTAACCGCTATATTTTTTTTCTATGACATCAGCCACGTCTATGATTGGCTTCGTCTCAGCCAATCACAAACGCGGCTGCCGGTATAAATGTATCAAATTGTGCTGTTTCCTACTTGTGAACACATTCAGGCAGATTCAATAAAAGTTCTTATTGTTTAAAATGGGGCTAATTTTGCCATTTTTAACAATAAGAACTTTTATTGAATAACCCTAATTGTATAAATATATGTTGCTAACTTTGTGAAATTTATTATAAATATTTTGTGCTGTCCAATAGCCATGTGGGATTGTAGATTTTAATGCTCTAATAAAGTTTAACTTTTTATCTCTATCTACCTGACTGCTGTGGCCTGCTTGAATTGCACATATTCTGATACAGGTTCGTTTAACCTTTTCCTAACCTGAAGATGAAACTTCTTTTCTTCCAACCTTAAAGGATGTCCACGTGTCCTCTGATATGACCTATTAGTGAACACTGCACCAGAGAGTTCATTGTATGGCCCATTAAAATATTTATATAAAGTGATCATATCCCCACGCTTCTCTAATGTAAACAGCCCTAACTATTTTGTTACCCCTATAATAATTTAAAAAAAAATCTTTGCAGTGTAATATATCTAATGAACAGTAGGTGTCACTATGTGAACGAATGAGTTCATACTAACAGTATTTTTGCAACACTCCCTCCATATACAGTAACTGCACTTTGTACAATAACAACTATTGAATAACTATTGAATATTAGAGGTAATAAGCATTAAACTGGATACAAGTTTAATATTGAAACAAAGAATTGTGTGCATTGGCTTCTCTTTACACCTCATATTCCCTTTCACTGCCACGTTTGTCTTCCGCAGTGCAGGATCCAGACTCCATAATGGGGAACCTTGTAATGATTCTTTATTTGCTCTGTTCTAGTTTAAAAACAGGCGAGTTGCTCCTGGGGAACTATTGTCTGCCTCCTTGTCACAAGGACACAATTACTTCAAATTGAAATATATTTAACAAAAAGGCAAAGTGTTTGATTTGTCGAGGACATTAAAAAATCATGGGAAATATGCTGACTGGGTGATAAACCAAACAGACATGTAACATTTTTTTCATGTGGTTTTTTTTTGTTTTGTTTTTTTATTGGCTTTGACATCATCTGTCTTGGCAAATGACTGCATAGTATACACTGAATATTCTGGTTTCAATTAAGAGGCATCAAGAACTGGGAAGTTCTTGATGCCTCTACACTTATTGGCTATGTTAATATTACTACATTAAGGTTGGGGGGGGGTGTAAAAAATGTATTCTAAGGAGGACA
Organism: Hymenochirus boettgeri; assembly: GCA_019447015.1. Taxonomy (NCBI): domain Eukaryota; kingdom Metazoa; phylum Chordata; class Amphibia; order Anura; family Pipidae; genus Hymenochirus; species Hymenochirus boettgeri. Next base: position 230,531,955 of record CM033475.1, read on the forward strand.
TGCTCTTTAAATGTCACTGGGTCAACTGCATCTTCTTCAGAGCAGCGGTTTAATAGAGAAAAGTGGAACTCTAGTAAGGGAATCACCAAATAGTGATGTAGGGGCCAATGCTATATAGGCATTTTCCCCGTAAAAATAGTCCAAAACCATTGCTACACAATGTACTATCGGGTTAGCGTGGGATTTGAATTACTTTTGCGCTGGCCATGCCATTTCTATTGATTTTAGGAGATAGTGTGGTGTACCAAATGCAATAAGTTAAGATTAGCGCACCATTACCGCTTTGTCATACGGACCCGATGTAGAAAAAAAAATGTTACGTCTTACCCGACTGGGATCCTGCGATGCAGTAAGTCTCGTAAGAGAGTTTAAAGGAGAACTAAACTCAATTTGTTATACTGCAGAATCTGAAAATATCCCCTCTAAACTGTAAAATCCCACCATAGTTTTAACATTAAAGTAAATGTAACCCCCCTGAATAACTGGATGAAATAACTGTGTGTATGTACAGTGACTGTTCACACCCCTGACCTCAGTCACATGCTCCCTTAACTATTCTGTCCTGTAAAAGGATTGGCTAGAAGCTACTAGTAGGATTGGCTATCTGTAACAAGTAGAGATGGCCAGACTATAGAAAGTTTGGTCCGTTTTCGAACTTCAGTAAAAGTTAGAAAGTTCGAATTCGGACCCATTAAAGTCTATGGGAGAGTGATAGTTCGAAAAGTCTGGATGATTTACAGCTAAATTAACAATGGTAACTTACTGTAAATGGCTGTGGCACCTGGGAAATGGTCTGGGGAACATGTCACTGTCACCAAAACTTGTTACAACACTTCATAAACACGAGCGGGCAATTGTCAGGTTTTGCGCAAGCTAAAAACGATCCATACATTTGAGGGTTACCGAAATCGAACGATACTTCCGAGGGTTAGCGAACGATACATTATAGGGTTAGTAAACGGTCCGTAAATTTGATAATTATCGAAACCGCTATCGAAAGTCAGAGATATCCGGGTCCGGGATAGTTCGAGAAGTCCAGGTCCGTTCAAACTCGATAAGTTCAGCTCGAACTCAGGTTTGAGTCCATTTTTGGTAACAAGTTCCTGCAGTATCTTAGGACTGAGCATGTGTAAAGAACATAATGGTCAGTGACCACACTGTGTGATACTGGGATGTTGGGAAATAAAACTCCATGTTAGAAAGGTAAATTTCTCATCAACCATCACAATATGAGAGGCACAGAGTACTGCTTCTTCCTTCTGGTTCAATGTTGTTCTGAGGCTTCAGTGGTCTTTTAAAGCATTGCGTTATCCCGGTCTGGTAAGGTGCAACATGTTTTCCCCTACATTGGCCCGATAGATAGTGAACTAGATACTGTGCACCAATGGTGGCTCTGCTCTGATGCACAGCAATCAGTTTGCTGGTATATAAAGGTCAGCGGTTTCCATGCAAATCGGTGCCATTTGCATTACACATGAGCTTAATGCACAGAAATGACACAGAATGATACAAATGATTGATATCCCCAGGTGTGAAACCTGCACAGCTGTCACTATTCACTATAAATAGGTTAGCGTGACTTTAAAACCATAACTGCTGCACTGTGAACTGATCTACAATACAGCCAATGACAGGTACAGATGAATAAAACTGATGAGTTTTGTTCCTCCATCGGACTCCTTCATGTCTACATGGTTGGACTATGGCACAGGGTGATCCGTCCGTACAGAGCAGTTCGTCATTCCCAGGTGGTTACGCAACAGCAAACTGCCCAACAACTAAGCAGCCCTTAGTGGACTCAGGGATCAGGCGGAAAGCCGGAGAGCAAGATGGAGCAGAGCTGGAGAACTTGCATAGCAGCTGGTAATCCACACAGCGTTCCTTTACCCTCGGAAAATACCCCAATCACAGGCCTTGCCCATATGTGGGCAGGAGGTAAGATGAAGTTGGTATACAGTTCACCATTGTGAGTAGGACCACATACAAATATATTGTTGGATGTCCCAATCGAAAATATGCACTGGACTTTCATACAAATTATAATCTACACTACACGTGTCAAACTCAAGGCCCGTGGCCCTTCTGGATGTTTTTTTGTGGCCCCCATTGACTGTACAGCATCCAAGACTTACTACTCTGCTATGCATTTTTGCAATGCCAAGTAGTGGCGTAACTATAGATCTGCCTGCAAGATACCGCAATTGTCTCTTTAAACAGCTGATTACAGTAGATGCACCTTGATTGGCACGATAAGCTGTTTAAAAACAGTTGCGGTATCTAGCAGGCAGATCTATAGTCACGACGCGCAAATGGATAGCAGTGTAGTTAGGCTTGGATGCACTCACCACTATAACTGCTGATTGTGTATCAAGCCTAGCTAATCTGATTGGTTGGGGCAAAATTAGCACCATTTTAAACAATAAGAACTTTTATTGAATAACCCTGTATATTTATACAGGATATTAAATGTAAAGGGATACGGATGACATATATGATTTAGGTTGGAAGCTATACTGGTTATATACCCAACTGAGAAATTCCTTCTTTAATAATATTTTTTTTTTTTTAATTACTTTTTAAAACTTTAACACATTTTCCATTAGCTATATGGGGCATTCCCCATAGTGACATACCACCTCCATCAACCGTCAGGGTTTCTGCCCCGGGAACCACGGTAAAGACACAAAGTGGGCGTTGTGTAGGTGTTCCAGACAGGGGTGCCCCTACCATGAGGCAACCTGAAACATTTGCTCACGGCACACCCCTGCAGAACACTTAAAAGATGGCAGTTAAAAAAAAAAATATTTCCACCTGCAATACTGCATTTCAGCACCAGTCCACTAATCAGTGTTAAGTCAGCCCTCCAGTCCACCAATCAGTGTTAAGTCAGCCCTCCAGTCCACCAGTCAGTGTTAGACAACCCACCAAACCCACTTCCACAATCCACGTCTATGTTCCCTGATGAAGCAACGCCCGCTTCATGTGCCACCACCCGTCTACTGATAGGTGGCATTTAAAAGTTATTTCAGGTGTCAAAAGCCCTAGGCATTGTGGCATTGGGTGTGTGTATGTGTTGGGGTGTTCCAGGGCGCCTTGTACATCATTAGTAGGCTCTGGCCTGTTTCATCACCCGGAAACCTTGAGAGGTATGTAGTGATACTTGATTTGTTGTGCTACACGTCATCTTTGTTAGGAATTGGCAACTTGCCTTTAAATATCAGTTACATTATTTTATTTGACTAAATATCCACACGGGGATATCATAACCAGCATGGCTTTTTATAGCAATACTGAAAATACTACAAATAGGGCCCTATTCTCTGACCACTTGGCCTACTATGTTTGTTATGAATCAGGACACTTAAAAACCATTCTTCTTGGTCCTAGAGATGATGATCACCCACCTTGCTCCTTTTCTCTTTTTCTTACCAATCACCAACTCTATCAAGAACTATGACAAACTTATTTTTCATTCAAGACCCAAATCCCTTTAACATTACTGACATCTAGTAGCCAAAATAAAACACTACTGCAGAAATACAAATACATAGATATTTAACTCTTTCAGTGCCAGCAGAATTTCCCAATTTCTGTGCATTCTATGCCAGAAGAATTTTCAGGATTTTTCACGTCAATTAGTTAAGACAAGTTTTCCAGTAGGAATTTCACACAAAAACTGTAGCAAGAAGTTTGAAAAAAAAAACCCATACATAACTTTGCTCTAAGTGCATACTTCGATTAAACAACCCATTACCTAGGATATAATTCCCAAATCTATATATTATTGTGATCTATATCCTTCAGCTGCCTTTTTTTCACACCGGCTAGAAGTTATTGTTTGCATTTAGGATATTTTCTAAATAAATGATGAAAAAATATGATTTACAGTTAGAAATCTTCCTAATCCCACATGATAAGTAAAAAATCTCCCACATGTTCTGAATCAAAAGGTATTCCACATGCATGGGTATGCACACATACAAAGCCACCAACTAATCAACTAACCTCAAAGTGGACCAAGGCAAGTGCAATTATAAAGAAACAATAAACCAACTCTGCATTTTGAATAGCTTGCACCTTGAAGATACCCCCACAAACTATATATTTTTAGAACCTACACACCTTCAGCTACATTACAGTGTCATTCTTTTTTACATACATGCAGAATTCTGCACACAGTTCTTTTTGTGCAGATTTTCTAAAAAAAAACAAACTGTAAAGAAGGATTGAAAATTTACCAAACCCTGAGTACATATAAAAAAAACACAAATATTGATTTTAGACATTTTCTAAATAAAACAGTTTTCCCCTTGCACCAATGCATGAGACACTACCAGCAAACACACTCAAAATGAGTCAATGTTTAATTTTGGGACTGCATGCCTCAGGCTCAAACAATCTATTTTACTTACTAAAGTCCCAATTGGTCATATCACAGTGTCATATAGTTTTTGATAGCAAATACTACAAAGCAAAAAAAAATGGGTTGATGTGTAATTTTTCACAAAACAAACCAACTCAATCCTGTGTATGTATATATATATATATATATGCAGGTAACAAACTTCGGAGGCACTCCTGGGACTTGTGGCAAATGGTAACTTTATTACAAACACATCAACGCGTTTCAACCGCCCATCGCGGCCGTCATCAGGATCATCAGTTTGTTACCTGCAAGTATCGTTTGTTGGATGTAGCACCCGGGCAGTATCGATGGGTTACGTGAGTGCCTCTTAAATACCATTATGCTGTTATATATATATATATATATATATATATATTACATATCAATAATAATTGACATGATGCCTTTCATACCTGATCACTGCACCTCCCTACTTATCTTCTCTCTTGGTCCCTGGTCCCTTATGTTCCAGGCCGTGCCCTCCGTTCCTCGCAAGGAAATCTTCTCCACAGACCCCCAACTAACACTGCTGCCTCCCGCCTTAACCCGCTCTCTCTTGCTTCTCCCTACCTTTGGAACTCTCTCCCTCTCTCGCTTTGCCAGGTGACATCCATTAATACTTTCACATCTAGACTATTATCCTACCTTTCTGGGTACTTTGTAGCCATCCCCCCTACTTGTATCTGTATCTTGTCCCTCCCACATAGATTGTAAGCTCTTCAGGGCAGGGATTTCATTCCTAATGTGTCAAGGCTTATTGCACTTATATCAATGTATACAATGATTTATATATATGTGATTTCTTAACCAATGTATGAAATTGTATTTAATTACATTTTTATCTATCTGTATAATAGCTTGCACTTATCCCCTTGTTTGTATACTCTCAGGGTTATTCAATAAAAGGTCTTATCGTTTAAAATGGTGCTAAATTTGCCCCAACCAATCAGATGTTAGCTTTCAAATGTTAAATAAGATCTGATTGGTTGGGGCAAAATTAGCACCATTTTAAACCATAAGAACTTTTATTGAATCTCCCTGTCTGTATTTTATAATGTACATGTAAATACTTAATAGGGAGGAAAGGGAGGAAAATGTTATTCTCCCTCTTTACAAAGCATTGGTAAGGCCTCATTTGGAATATGCAGTGCAATTTTGGAATCCTGTGTACAAAAAAGGACATCTTTGAAATGAAAAGGGTTCAGGGAAGGGCAACTAAATTAATAAGGGGATTGGGGGGAGCTTGAATATGAAGAGAGACTGGAAAAGTTACAATTATATACGCTGGAGAAAAGGTGTTTGCGTGGGGATATGATTACTGTGTATAAATACATTAACGGGCCATACAATAAACTGTCTGGGGCATTGTTCACCAATAGAACATGTCAGAGGACACGAGGACATCCCTTATGACTTGAAGAAAAAAGATTTAGGCTTCAAGCTCGGAAAGGGTTTGTCACTGTGAGAACGGTAAAGCTATGGAACTGTCTTCCAGTGGACGTTGTTATGGCAGGTTCATTGGTCAGTTTAATAAAAAGCTGGATGAGTTTCTGCAAACAAGGAATGTTACAAGTTACTGGTATTGATACATAAAGTAGAGTTGATCCAGGGAAATTTCCGATTGCCACTTGGAGTCAGGAAGGAATTTTTTTCCCCTTCATAATTCTGACTTTTTTTGCCTTCCTCTGGATCAACATTTAGGCAGGAAATGTGGGTATTGCTGAGTAGGTTGGACGGGATGGACGTATGTCTTTATTCAACCTCAAATTATATAACTATAACTAATATTCAAATCAGCGAATGAAGCTCTGTGCACTTCCTAGTGTGTGCTGTGATTTGAATATTTTGATTTAATATATTCACACATCACAGGGTATAGGGGGTGGGGTTGGGATCGCACATGTGCAGAAAATGTTTTGTGGTCACAGAAGGTACTGGCAGAGTTTAAAATGGTAGCTCCATCTGTGGTACTCAAAGCGAGTTTTTAGAGAATAGAAAGGATACAAAAATCTTCCACACAGGGAAGTAGCAGAGGAAAGTACTTCCCTACACTAGGTTTTTTTTGGTTTCCTTCCCTTTTAAAGTTTAGTAATTCTAAATGTACTTACCAGCCCTCGTTCCCTCGGCTCCCTTCCACCTAGCTTCCTTGCCTTTTCCGTGCATGGAAGCTGCAGAAGGGGCCGGACTGGCAGTGTTTTTGTTTGTGGGGTGGACTTACCCTTTAACATACACATCAATATCCCCTAAAAATTAACATGGTTATTCAATAAAAGTTCTTATCGTTTAAAATGTTGCTAATTTTGCCCCAACCAATCAGATCTTATGTAACATTTGAAAGCTTACATCTGATTGGTTGGGGCAAAATTAGCACCATTTTAAACGATAAGAACTTTTATTGAATAACCCTGTAAGTATGTGCTGTGCAGGGACTTCATAAAACTTTACTACCCATAAATACCATTTAAAGAGAGAACCCCATGCAACAACTTTCAAACCAAGTTTCTCTGTAGCTTAGATAGTGGGAAATATTCATTATATTGAAAGTATCAAGTTAGAAGGGGAAGGAAACTGATTTTCCCTGAATGAGTATTAATTGGATTTTATTGAATCTGCTGGAATAAAGATTCTACTTGGAAATAAACTATTCACAATGGTTCCTGTTTACTCCAGAGACCTACAGTAACTACCACGGGAGCAGAGCAGCCCCTGCAGGTAGACCCAACTTCTTACTTTCCCTGTTACAGATACAGCCTCTCCCCAGACGATCCCTGTAGGGGAAGCAGGATAGGGCCCCATTATAGTTGTGTTTGGGGCCCAGTGATTTCTAGGTATGACTCTGTTACTAACACTGTTAAGCTGGGTACACACATCAAAGATATATAGTATCCCTGTACCAACCAGAACTACAGTATATGTATTAATACCAGTAATTCTCAATATTATATAGTATCCCTGTACCAACCAGAACTATAGTATATGTATTAATACCAGTAATTTACAATATTATATAGTATCCCTGTAGCAACCAGAACTACAGTATATGTATTAATACCAGTAATTTTCAATATTATACAGTATCCCTGTACCAACCAGAACTACAATATATGTATTAATACCAGTAATTCTCAATATTATATAGTATACATGTACCAACCAGAACTACAGTATATGTATTAATACCAGTAATTCTCTATATTATATAGTATCCCCGTACCAACTAGAACTACAGTATATGTATTAATATCAGTAATTCTCAATATTTTTTAGTTTTAGAAACTTATCCAGGCCAGTTTTAAAGCTATTCAATGAACTTGCCATTGCCACATCTGCTGGAAGACAGTTTCACTGTTCTCACTGTAAAGAAACCTTCCCTAACCTGAAGATGAAACTTCTTTTCTTCCAACCTTAAAGGATGTCCACGAGTCCTCTGATATGGCCTATTAGTAAACAATGCACCAGAGAGTTTATTGTATGGCCCATTAATATATTTGTATAAAGTTATCATATCCCCACGCAAACATCACTTCTCCAAAGTAATCAGCCCTAACTTGTCTAATCTGCCTGCATATTCAAGCCCCTCAATTCCCCTTATTAATTTAGTTGCCCTTATTGGAAACTGCTTCCATTTCCAAGATGTCCCTTTTGTATATGGGATCATATATATCAGTAATGATATTAGGAGGTAGAAATTACCAATCCTACCTTCTTACCCCAGATACTTTTCGTATTTAACTGTTTTTGAAAAAAACGTTACACGCACTATAGTTCTCCTTTGAACAGTGTGTCACTTCTATATGTACGTATTTCCTAATCAAGATACAGACTAAAATCTTAAGTTACAAAAATCTCTTAAATTTCTGCCCCCTTCCCTAGCTCAGTGTGATTAACCCAAGGAGAGAGAGTGGTATTACTCTTAGCTACAAAGGTGATTTTAAACCTTTTTAAGGCTTAACCTTTTTTAATTCCGTATGGTTTACAAAAAAGAATTGAAGCCAAATTTAAAAGAAGTGATAACTGGTGCTATGGATGTTAATGTGGATGCAATATGGGTGGAATTAGGCAACAGGAAAGGGGGTAATGTCATTGTTGGTGTCTGCTATAAGCCGCCAAATGCTAGCAGAGAGGAGTTGAGTCAACTTCATATGCAGTTGGCAAGGGCTGCAAGTTTGGGGAGTGTGCTCATTATGGGGGACTTTAATTACCCTGACATTGATTGGTGTAGTGGAACTGCCATCACAGAAAAAGGCGATGAGTTCCTGAATCTGCTGCAGGATAATTTTCTCTCACAGGTGGTTGAGGTTCCTACTAGATAAGGAGCTCTGTTGGATCTGGTAATATCTAACATTGTGGAGTGCATTATAGATATAAAGGTAACTGGAGGCTTAGGGAATAGTGACCATGAAATAGTGGCGTTTGGACTTTGTTATTGAAAGGAAAAGTGCGCTGGGTTAACAGAGACTTTTCATTTCGGGAAGGTAAGTTTTTCTAGGTTAAACGCAGCTCTTCAGAAAGTCAACTGGGATAATGTATTATCAGGTAAAGGTACTGAACAGAAGTGGACTGTGTTTAAGGAGATTTTAAGCCAGTTCACATCTAAATTTATACCCTTGGGAAATACATGTAAAAAAAATTAATCCGTGCCCATGTGGCTGAATTCTGATGTAAAGAGGCAAATGGAAAGGAAGAAAAGGGCATTTAAAACTTTTAAGGCAGAGGGAACGGAAAGGGCCTTTAGGGATTATAAAAACTGTAACAAGGAGTGTAAGAAAGCAATCAAACTAGCTAAAATTAATAATGAAGTTAGGATAGCTGAACAAAGCATCACTAAGCCTAAAATTTTTTTAAAGTATATTAATAGTAAGAAGATGAGGACTGAGAATGTGGCACCATTAATTAATGGGGATAAGTTAGTTACGGAGGATGGCGATAAAGCAAATGTCTTGAATACTTTTTTTCCCCTCTGTATACACTATGGAAGATCTAAGTACAGATATCATAGAGTATAGTAGCATTAATGGTATAAAAGATTTAAGTGCACTTTGGTTAACCGAGGATATGGTACAGAAAGAACTAAATAAGGTTAATATTAATAAATCTCCTGGACCTGATAAAATACATCCTCGGGTACTTAGGGAGCTAAGTTCAGTTTTATCTAGGCCATTGCTTCTTATTTTTGCAGATTCCCTCATGTCCGGAGGTGTGCCTCTGGATTGGAAAAAGGCTGATGTTATTCCAATATTTAAAAAGGGTAGTCGATCACAGCTGGGTTATTACAGGCCTGTAAGTTTAACTTCAGTGATGGGGAAGATACTGGAAAGTTTAATAAGGGAACATGTTCTAGAGTATGTTTCAAGAACTGACATTATAAGTAGTACCGTAACCAGCATGGATTTAGGAGGAATAGATCTTGTCAAACTAACTTGCTTGGCTTTTATGAGGAAGTAAGTAGAAATTTAGACTCTGGCATAGCAGTAGATGTAGTTTACTTGGATTTTGCAAAGGCTTTTGATACAGTCCCCCATAGGTGACTAATGTATAAGCTGAGGTCTGTTGGTCTGGGGAGTCACATTTATACATGGATAGAAAATTGATAAATGAATAGGATACAGAGAGTAGTTGTAAATGGGGCTTCATCATTATGGACTAAAGTGTTAAGTGGGGTGCCACAGGGTTCTGTGTTGGGGCCGCTTCTATTTAATCTATTTATTAATGATTTGGAAGTCGGTATTGTCAGCAAGGTTTCTGTGTTTGCTGACAACACAAAACTTTGTCGACCATTAAAAACTTCAGAGGATGTGCAATCGTTGCAGGGGGATCTAGATAGATTGTCACATTGGGCTGCTAAGTGGCAGATGAGATTCAATGTTGATAAATGTAAGGTGATGCATTTTAGACTTAAAAATCCTTGTGCTACTTAAACTATAAATGGCTCTGTGTTAAGTGAATCCCTGTTGGAAAGGGATCTTGGAGTTTTGGTGGATAAACTTAAAGGTAGCAAGCAGTGCCAGGCGGCAACAGCCAGAGCCAGCATGGTATTGTCTTGTATAAAGAGAGGTATGGATTCAAGGAAGGAAAATGTTATTCTCCCTCTTTACAAAGCATTGGTAAGGCCTCATTTGGAATATGCAGTGCAATTTTGGAATCCTGTGTACAAAAAGGACATCTTTGAAATGGAAAGGGTTCAGAGAAGGGCAACTAAATTAATAAGGGGATTGGGGGAGCTTGAATATGAAGAGAGACTAAATAAGTTACAATTATGTACGCTGGAGAAAAGGCGCTTGCGTGGGGATATGATTACTGTGTATAAATACATTAACGGGCCATACAGGGGTGTTCTTTTAAATGCCGCCTATCGGCAGATGGGGGGAAGCACGTGAATCGGGCACGGCTTTATCATGGGACATAAGTGTTGGCTTGTGGAGGTGGGTGTGGTGGGCTGACTTGACACTGACTGGTGAACTGGAGGGCTGACTAAACATAGATTGGTAGACTGGTGCTGAAATGCAGTATTGCAAAAAGGAGGATTTTTTTTTTTAATTGCCACCTTTGAAGGGTTTCGCAGGGGCGCGCCCTGAGCAAATGTTTCAGTTTGCTTCATGGTAGGGGCACCGCTGGGGCCATACAATAAACTATCTGGAGCATTGTTCACTAATAGAGCATGTCAGAGGACACGAGGACATCCCTTAAGACTTGAAGAAAAAAGGTTTAGGCTTCAAGCTCGGAAAGGGTTTTTCACTGTGAGAACGGTAAAGCTATGGAACTGTCTTCCAGTGGACGTTGTTATGGCAGGTTCATTGGTCAGTTTAATAAAAAGCTGGATGAGTTTCTGCAAACAAGGAATGTTACAAGTTACTGGTATTGATACATAAAGTAGAGTTGATCCAGGGAAATTTCCGATTGCCACTTGGAGTCAGGAAGGAATTTTTTTCCCCTTCATAAATTTGGTGTTTTTTTGCCTTCCTCTGGATCAACAGTTAGGCAGGAAATGAGGATATTGCTAGATGGGTTGGACTGGATGGACATATGTCTTTATTCAACCTCAAATTCTATACAAATACTATACTATACAAACTACACTGCATTCTGCAACCAAGGCACACTGGGAGTTGTAGCTTCTAAATCATCTGGAGTGCCATGGTTTGACATCACTGAGCTACAACCTTTCTGTGTAAAGGAAAAAGAATAAATTGAATATGAGAATATATTGATTTGTTATATATTTTTTTTGGAATTATGCAGAAAAATATATATTGTTATATTGTTTTCATTTGTCTTTTCTGAAACAAACCCCTGGGAGGCTGGATACCCAAGTTAAGAAATTTTCGCCGACCAGGGCAAGTGCGGGGTGGCCACATCAGATCAGACAATTAGGCCCATTGGTAAATCAAGGCCGATCGTACGGTTCCCTATGGTAGCTCAAGATCTGTCGCACAAAGTGTCGTCCACGAACGAAAGTCATTTGTCCAGACCGAGCGCTTGCTAATAGTAAACGCTCAGTCAGGAAAAATAATTTCCCCATGTGTAGCCAGCCTAAAGCCTTCATCGAGACTTGTTAGTTTACTAACCAGACCTCATTCCCTCGGCCAATTAGTGGCACTGCTGCTGGTCCAGCCCCCTCTGCTGCTTCTATTCACAGAACAGCAGCAGAAGGCAGCCAAGGGAACAAGGCTGGTAAATATACTTACAAGCCTCAGTGAATGGCAGAAATATACTGAAATGTCCAATGAAACTTTTATTGGATTTTGGACCATATGAACGACTGAGATGAGTTGTAAATGGCAATAAGGTACCAACCAAATCAACCAGAATAACATGGCAGAGAGTCAGGCAAAATATCACCGAGTAAACAGCCTAAGAGTTAAAGTTTGGCCTGATAAACACCGTGCCATTCTAAGACATTCAACTACTGGATTTCATGTTTTATTTTTGGAATTAATTGAAGTTTTGTTCTGCAGTTCTTAAGTTTGGAATTTTAAATGTTATCTTGTTGCTAAGGCCAAATAAACAGAGAGCAGCTTGTATGAAGGGCTGAAGATGATAAACAGAGGACCTGAACAGAATGATAGAGAAAATAATACTTACATTTAGCAATTAAACAGTTTTTTCACTGACTAAGGTCTAGGCCACACTGCTGCTCTTTTTTTTGCGCTTGTGTTTCCTATCATTGAAAACACGTCAACTCACCAAAAACGCGCTTTTTCTGGTGTGTTGCAATTGCGATTTGCGTTCCACATTTTAAATCGCGATCGTACGCGTTTTTCAAAAACGCATGCGCAAACGCAATGAAATCGCATGCGTTTGCTTTGCAGTGTGGCCGTGCCCTAGAAATATCCAGGAACCAGACATCAATTTAAAATGAAAGGCACGGAAAGGAAATATATGATTTAATTTCACAAGATCCTAAAGTAACTTCCAGCTGCTGCTAGGCAGGATCCGTTACCTAGTTCAACATTGTTTGAGGATAAATATCTGTTGTATTCAATTAGATCAACTGGACTTGAAATGTAGTTCTTGAAGACGTTTCGCTAGTCATCCGACTGGCTTTCTCAATTCAGAATGACTTGTACAAGAATCTGTGGCAATTATGTACCCTGGAAAATCCCAATTAGCATATCACAGCCAGGTGTTAAGGGTGTGATTGGATAGTGGCTAAGAGGTGTTATAGGAACGCCCAGAGTAAGGTGTCAAAACAGCATTGTACACAGTCGTGGGTTCTAATAGAACCCAGTTTGGAATCCGAGGGTTTTGAAGTTCCGACTAAACTTTCGGAACTCCCGGAATTTATGAAACCTGAATTTTCCGATTTTTCGAATTTTAGCGATAATTTGATAATTAACGAAATCAAAAGTAGATGATTATCAAAATCGAAAGTAGATGATTATCGAAAATGAAAATTAGTAGAAAAAGTTTGTAATATCGGTAACCCTTAAAAGTAGCATTCGATTTCGGTAATCCTCGAATGTACAAGCCGATTTTAGTAACCCTCGAAAATACAATGCGGAAGCTCGAAACAGCCCGATTGAGAGGAAAGAGTTTTTAAAGGACAACTCCACCCTCATAAGAACATCTTTTAGAAAGAATGGCCTCTTTAAAATATGTCGATATATCATAGTTTGTCCTATGAATTCATTACTGTATGCCTGCTATGCTTCTGGAGGCCTCATGGAAACTGAGCAATTTAGAAACCTGTACTGAGCCTGTACTGAGCCTGTACTGAGCCTGGGCGTGCTCAGAAGAGGCAGACAGGGGATTAACATTCAGTCATTGGCTGTGATGTCAACTGTCAAATCCATAACTGACAGTTGCTAACTGAAAGAACCAGGAAGAAGAAAAAGGGGAAACAGGACATTGTGCAACATTTCAGGTTAGACTTATATATTTCAGATTTCAAACTATTACAGTTTAGGGTTTTGGGGGTGATTTACCTGTATGTAAGTTTTCATTTTGGGGCTGGGCTTGCCCTTTAAATGAGTTTTGGTTATATTTACGGGTTCCCCAGATCATTCCCCAGGTCCCTGTGTTATTTACAGTAACCTACTATTACTATTTCATCCTTAAAATCAATAGAAACTTAAAAAAAAAATTCTCCCATAGACTTCTATGGGTCCATTTTCGAATCTTCGAATTCTCAAATTTACAGTTAAATTCGAAAAAGGGATAAAACTCATTAGTTTCGAACATCTCTAGTCTTAAGGGATGTCCACGTGTCCTCTGACATGCTCTATTAGTGAACAATGCCCCAGATAGTTTATTGTATGGCCCGTTAATGTATTTATACGCAGTAATTATATCCCCACGCAAGTGCCTTTTCTCTAGTGTACATAATTGTAACTTATCCAATCTGTCTTCATATTCAAGCTCCCCCAATCCCCTTATTAATTTAGTTGCCCTTCTCTGAACCCTTTCCATTTCAAAGATGTCCTTTTTGTACACAGGATTCCAAAATTACACTGCATATTCCAAATGAGGTCTTACCAATGCTTTGTAAAGAGGAAGAATAACATTTTCCACCCTTGAATCCATACCTCTCTTTATACAAGACAATACCATGCTGGCTCTGGCTGTTGCCGCCTGGCACTGCTTGCTACCTTTAAGTTTGTTATCCACAAAAACTCCAAGATCCCTTTCCAACAGGGATTCACTTAACACAGAGCCATTTATAGTATAAGCAGCACAAGGATTTTTAAGTCCAAAATGCATCACCTTACATTTATCAACATTGAATCTCATCTGCCACTTAGCAGCCCAATGTGACAATCTATCTAGATCCCCCTGCAAAGATTGCACATCCTCTGAAGTTTTTAATGGTCAACAAAGTTTTGTGTCGTCAGCAAACACAGAAACCTTGTCATGCTGATATTATAGTGACATCACAAAAATGCATCTAGACACATTTAAACACTATTAAAAGATGTTGAATGAGAAATCCCAGCAAGTACAATTGTTTTAAGGGTAAAAATCCAAATCTGCAAAATTATGATGTCATGCTGATGTCATAGGGACATCACTAAAAATATGCACCCAAACACATTTAAACATTATTAAAAGATGTAGAATAAGAATCCACACTAAGTGCAATACTTTTTTGGGTCAAAATCCTAATCTTAGTTATGTCATGTTGAACAGTAAAACTATGGAACCATTGGAAGTTGTGATGGCAGGTTCATTGGTCAGTTTAAAAAAAAAGCTGGATGAGATTCTGAAAACAAGAAATGTTGCAGGTTACTGGTATTGATACATAAAGTAGAGTTGATCCAGGGATATTTCCGATTGCCACTTGGAGTCAGGAACACATTTTTTCCCCCTTTATAATTGGGAGGGAAGGATGTTGCCTTCCTCTTGATCAACAGTTAGTCAGGAAGTGTGGGTATTGTCGAGTGGGTTGAACCGAATGGACGTATGTCTTTATTCAACCTCATAATATTATACTATACTATGTCATAATGACATCACTAAAAAATGCACTCAGACACATTTAAAGGAGAATGAAACACAAAATCCAAAGGCAGATTTACAGACTCCATAACTGTCCCTTAGTAAAACCATGTGTGCAATGTGTTTCTCAGTACCTTATGTACCAACTGAAGGCTGTAAATATCTCACTCAGGACGCATTTGCTCAAGTGTGGCGTCATTCAGGGATTGGAGGAAGTCCGGGGTGGGGTGGGGGGATGTGCCGCGGTGTTTGCTAGTTGTACCTATTGGAAGGTAAATGTTGGACGGTAAGAAGTGGAAGAAAATGTGGAAGGGATATTAAACTATTAAAAGTTATACCTTTAGGGAACAAGTGTAAAAAAACAAAATTAGGTCCACTCCTGCCTGGCTTAATACTCAGGTAAAAAGGGAAATAAAAAAAAAAGGCTTTTAAAATGTTGTAAAAAGGGTTGCAATAAAGAAATCAAATTAGCTAAAATAGAAAATAAAATTGAGATAGCAGAACAAAGTAAGTTAAGCCCACAAAGAAATAGTGAATAGATAAGCACTGAGAGTGTGGGACCATTAAATAATAGGCTGGGTACACACCAGCCAATATTTTCGGCCGACCGACCGATTCCTGGCACTTTCGGTCGATCGGCCTTAAATATTGTCTGGTGTGGGGCGGGTCGGTAAATTCCGATCAATCGGTGTGGTTCCCTATGGGACCGCATGATCAATCGCTCGCAAATTCGTCCACGGCCGAATTTGGCGCGACCGACGGATATTTGTCTCGGCCGAGCGCTCGCTCAGGACAAAAAGTCCCTCCATGTGTACCCAGCCATAGGGCTGAGTTAATTATAGAAGACGGAAATGGCTAAATTGCTAAACTGTTTTTTCCCTCTGTATTCACTGTAGAGAATCCTAGGGCCGTATTTATAGACCCGCAGTATCGCTTTTTAGCAATACCGCAGGATAATTATTGTACTGCAATGGTATTCTATGGGGATAAATATATGATTTTGTTATCGTTGATTTACGATCGGTATCGGTAACTTTATTGGAAATTAACAATCAGTTTAACGATTATTTTACTGATAGTTAAAGGCGCGCTATCGCTTAAATACGGCCCTAATCCTTATGCATACAATTAGATACAATTAGACAAAATTAATGTCAGTAAAGCCCCTTCCTAGGATCTCAAGAGAGCTTAGTCTAGTTTTATCTAGACCACTGTTTCCTATCTTCTCAGATTCACTTTGGTCTAGGGATGTGCTACTGGATCGGAAAAAAGCCAATGTAATACCAATATTCAAAAAAGGTAGTTGTTCCCAGCCTGGTAACTATAGACCTGTAAGCCTAACATCAGTGGTAGGGAAGGTGATGGAAACTTTGTTACGGGATCATATCCTTGACTTTGTCTCCAGAGCTCTATCTTATTAGTAGTAGTCAGCATGGATTTATGAGAAATAGATCATGCCAGACAAATTTAATTGGTTTTTATGAAGAAGTGAGTAAGAATTTAGATTCAGGCACAGCAGTGGATGTGGTATACTTGGATTTTGCGAAAGCTTTTGATACTGTGCCACATAGGCGACTAATGTATAAACTGAGGACTGTTGGCCTAGAAGAAAACATTTGTTCATGGATAGAGAATTGGTTATTGGAGCGCAAACAGAGAGTGGTGGTAAATGGAGCATCTATGTGGGATGAAGTTCTAAGCGGAGTGCCTCAGGGTTCTGTACTGGGGCCGCTTCTGTTTAATCTGTTTATAAATTACTTAGAAGGGGGCATTGAGAGCAAGGTCTCTGTGTTTGCTGGTGACACTAAACCATGCAGAACTTTGGAAACTTCAAATGATGTGCAAGTGCTGCAAGCAGACCTAGATAGATTATCAAAATGGGCAGCAGAATGGCAGATGAGATTCAATGTTGATAAATGTAAGGTGATGCATTTGGGGTTTAATATTCCCTGTGCCACCTACACCATAAATAACTCTAATTGAAAAAGACTTGGGGGTTCTAGTAGATAACAGACTTAGCTGTAGCAAACAATGCCAGATAGCAACGGCTAGAGCTAGCAAGATATTATCATAGTTGTGGATTTATATAGCGCCAACATCTTCCATGGCGCTTTACAATTACATGTATACATTCACATTTGGCACTGCCCCGAAAAACTTACAATCTAAGCACATTTATTTGACACATACATCCTATCAGTATTTTTATCATTGTGGGGGAAACCGGAGTGCCCGGAGGAAACCCACGCAAGCACTGGGAGAACATACAAACTCCTGGCAGATGTGTCCAAGGGTGGATTCGAACTCAGGACTTCAGCACTGCAAACCATCAGTGCTAACCACTGAGCCACCGTGCTGCCCATTGTCTTGTATAAAGAGGGAAATAGATTCAAGAGAGAAAGATATTATTTTCCCTCTTTACAAGGCACTGGTAAGGCCTCATATGGAATATGCGGTGCAGTTTTGGAATCCCATGCAGGCAGATTAGACAAGTTAGGGCTGTTTACATAAGAGAATCAAGGTTTGCGTGGGGATATGATCACTTTATACAAATATATTAAAGAGCATGTCCACCCTCCATTTTGACTTTTATCCATATGGTAAGGCATACCCTCCCATCTCCAAACGCTTAGTTAGAATTTTAAAAATCGGTCCCAAACTGTACTTACATTCCAGCGTCACTCTGGTCCGGCTCCCCTGCCTGTTGGATATACAAGCAGTTGTGGCTGTGATTGGCTGAGAGGCAGCCATTTACAGCCGTGGCTGCCAGCAATGGAGGAGACACTGGCAGCCGGGAGCTGTAAATGCAGTTTGACAAAGATTTTTTAACTTAGCGGTTGGGGGGGATGCTGTACAGTGTGGATAAATGCTTTTACGTGCTTCTAGTGCGCATTGCTTTTAGTGCGCATTATTGTGTATGCTGCTGCTGTGGATTGCATGAAAGGTAAGTTTGTTTTATCTTCGTTGGGTACATCACTTGGGTACGCAGCGCTGTACATTATAAAATACATTATACATATACAAACATGGGGATAAGTGCGAGCAATTATACAGATAATTAAAAATTAAATACAATTTCAAACATAGGTTAAGAACACATATATATAAATTATGTATAAATTGATATAAGTGTAGCATGCCTTGAAACATTAGGAATGAGATCCCTGCCCCGAAGAGCTTACAATCTAAGTAGGTGGGACAACATATACAGCTACAAGTGGAGGGATGGATGCTTGAGATGACTAACAATCATTTGTTGTGCTGGTGCTCAGAAAGGAAAGATAACAGCCTAGATTTGAAAGTATTAATGGATGTCACATGGCGAAGTAAGAGAGGGTGAGAGTTCCAAAGGTAGGGAGCAGCAAGAGAGAATGTTTAAGACAGGAGGAAAGAGTGATTGTTGGGGGTTTGTGGAGTAGATTTCATTGTGAGGAATAGAGGGCATGGCCTGGAACATAATGGGCCAAAAGAGAAGATAAGTAGGGATCTAATCTAATGGCAAGCTTATTACTTCTCTTTATATAAAACCCACAGCTACAAATGCATTACTTCAGTACGAAAGTGCCCATCCTGAGCAACTGAAAAAAGCAATTCCTAAAGGACAGTTCTTAAGGACTAGAAGGAACTGCACTTTGACTGCAGATTATGTTAGAGAGTCCAATATCCTGATGGATAGATTTGAGCAGAGAAAGTACCCAAAAGGTATACTTAATAAGTATAGACAGGCAGTGAGCAAAATCTCACAGCAGGGACTTTTGGGCCCTAAAAAGAAAGGAAATACTGCTGAAAACTCAGATCAGGTTAGATTTACTTCTACCTTCTGTTCCGAATGGAATGATATTAAAAAAGTTCTAAGAAAAAACTGGCATATACTGACCTGTGATTCTTTAATCTCCAATATGGTGTCTCCTGACCTACAAATAACTGCTAGGAGAAATCGCAATTTATCTGACAAACTGACTAATAGTCATTTTATTTATAAGAACAAAACAAATACAGTGATTCCCATTATTGAAGGCACTCACCATGTGGAGAATGTAGTTGCTGCATTTTTATAAAAGGCAACAAGGAAATATACAGCAGTATAAGTAGGAAAGTATACAAAATTAACAAGTACTTTAACTGTAAAACAAAAAATGTTGTGTACCGTATATACTCGAGTATAAACCGTCCCGAGTATAAACCGAGGTACCTATTTTTGCCTGAAAAAAGGAATAAAAGTGTTGACTCGAGTATAAACCGAGGTGTTCTGCAAACTTTCTAAACCACCCCACCCCTCCACTGTACAGACCTATTAGCCCACCCCTAAACCCCTCATACACAAGAATTCCTTATCCTCTATGTACATCTGGGATGCAGTCAGGAAAAAAGAAGCCTACCAGTTGGAGATTGGACCATTCGGTGAGGAGCGAGCAGACCGGAGACCAGGACCGGAGCAGTTACGGTAGAGGTGCAGGCAGGACCATTCGGTAACGAGCGAGCAGACCGGAGACCAGAGCAGCTGATGACGTAAGTGATATGCGCGGGACGTGCGTAACTTACGTGCCCGCGCGTATCACTTACGTCATCAGCATACTGCCTGCACCTCTAACTGCTCCGGTCCTGGTCTCCGGTCTTCTCGCTCCTCACCGAATGGTCCTGCCTGCACCTCTACCGTAACTGCTCCGGTCCAGGTCTCCGGTCTGCTCGCTCCTCACCGAATGGTCCAATCTCCAACTGGTAGGCTTCTTTTTTGTCCGTACAAAACATAATGTGTGTGACCCGAGTATAAACCGAGGTCAGATTTAAAAGGTATTTTTAAACCTAAAAACCTCGGTTTATACTAGAGTATATACGGTATGCTTTGAAATGCCCCTGAATTACTATATGTGGGCAAAACCTCCCAAATGCTTAAAAATCGCCTTCTCAAAAACCTGCTAGATATAAGGTTGGCAGCCTCACATATAGATAAAGGTAAAAATGTTTCAGGGATAGCCAGACACTTTTTGCAGGTGCATAATGGGGCGTATAGGGGCCTAACGTGCCAAGTTCTTTGTAAAATCACACCCTCCATGAGACGAGGTGATACGGACAAATTACTTCTTCAGAGTGAATGCAGATAGATTTACCAATTGCAATGTTTATCCCCTTTAGGATTGAATGAGGAATGGGCTCTGGCCCCTTTTATTTAGGACTTCCACCGTGTGGTCTTGGACTGTTTTCCTTGGGAGAGACGTACCTTTCTTCTGACCCTCAAGATAATATATATTTGGAAAGATGTTTTGCCGTTGGGTTTAAAGATACGGGCTTCTGAACACTGTTTCTCTGGATTACTTCATGGACGTATATGCTTAACTGGATGCTGTGGGATCCTAATTAATTAAAAAACAGATGAAAGACAAATGGAGACTCTATCAGATTTACTACTCCTGGATGAGCTGACAAATTGGTAATATTTGAGCATCATTGCCCTTGGGTAGTTGAGAGCTTCCTGAAACTTCTTGAGCTATAAGTTTTCCTTTATTTAAGGCCTGAAGATCTATAAAATGAAACTAATGGACTGTCCTTGAGGATCAAGTTATTTGGACGATGTATTTATCTACTTGTTCGACTTACTGGTCTTGCTTACCTGTTATTTGTTTGGTTCCAAAAAAACTTTTTTCTGCCTTAGCATATTCTACTTTACTGTGCCTTTAAATACATGTTTAACAATGTATCTAGAATTGATATGATGCTAGAGATCCATCATGTGTGAGCAGACTAGATTTGCCAGCATGAGGGGTCCTTTAATAAATATATGGCCATAAATATATTTTTGAATGGTTCTTAGTAAATGACTTGAGTAGATTGTGTTTCTAAAAATATTTGCTATTGCAGATTTATTATGTGTAAATTCATCTATCCTTCTCTATTCATGTTATAAGATGATTTATGTGGAATTATTGTATATTTTGTCCTTGCTACTTGGGGTGTGTTGTGTTATTTTGCTATCTTATTCCCCCATCTCTGAGTCCCTTGGGTCGGGCAGTCATTTGTATTGATAGCCTGCACGAGCATTATGTTGCCTAGGTAACCGGGCTGTCACTATGGGCCGATATCTTTGACGCCATACTGGATACGCCGCATCACCTCGACCCGTGGTGTACTTCCGTTTTGGGGGGTTTAAGAACCGGGAACTCACACATGGTTATGGGAGCTGCGGAAGAAGCCTACCGGTGTTAGGCGAAACACATCCGGCTACTGGATAGGACTCTGTTGGCTGGCTAAGGATCCTCTGGCACCTTGTTATAAGCATATGCCTTATTTTCCATTATGCACTTGCATTAAGGTGTACCAAGGGTTAGGATATTATGTATTGATACAGTTATTTTCTTTCCTTGTCTCCCCACTATCAGTAAGGGGTCTGTTATTGTGGGGGGCTTTATGGTTATTAGGCCGTTTATAAGATTATACAGGATGTTATACTTTGGGCTATTTTGAGGGGACATTTAGCTCACACACCTGTGGGCTGTATTTTGTACATACTTACCCTCAGATATACTGTAGTGATCCTATTACTATTTATTATTATTTACCAGCGTAATATAGGTTCTTATCATTACCATGCTGAGCCACACATGAGTCCTACCCATTTTGTTTTTTATGGGCTGTTAGGTTTTTAACACTTATAGCACTTTTGCACTGTTTTCACTTTATATGCGCCAAGTCACTTTTGTGTAGTATAGTGACATATGAGGAAGGTTTTCTGTTATTCATTTGATAAGTCATGCTGTATTAATATATGTATATGTGCAATAAATAATAATAATATATTTTGCATATGAGAGTGCCATGATGTCTTTTCTGTATCTATGGTGTGTGTATATTATATTATCATGATAGAGCACCTCGTAGCTATATTCTATACTATTGTACACTTGACATTTTGAGCGATTGTGTAAGGATCTTACCTGCCGCACTCCCTCGATGTTCTGGGACTGGTGACGTCGTCGGCGTCGTGACATCACCACATCCGGACGCCGGCCGGTGCGAAGATTCAAATAGGCACTCGCAGAGGGAGCGAGTGCCTATTCGTAGACCTCGCTACCGGAGTGTCGGGTTGTCAGTCTGTAGCGCTCCTTACCTGCTATTTAGTATCCAGCCATTGTTTCCTGCCAGTGTTCCCAGCCATATTGTCTCCAGCTTCATTGCCTCTACTTCAGTGTATCCAGCCATTGTTCCAGCCATTGTATCCAGCTTCATTGTTTCAACTCCATTGTTCCAGCCATCTTGTATCCAGCCATTGTATCCAGCTTCATTGTTCCAACTATCTGGGGCATTGTTCACCAATAGAACATGTCAAAGGACACGAGGACATCCCTTAAGACTTGAAGAAAAAAGGTTTAGGCTTCAAGCTCGGAAAGGGTTTTTCACTGTGAGAACGGTAAAGCTATGGAACTGTCTTCCAGTGGACGTTGTTATGGCAGGTTCATTGGTCAGTTTTAAAAAAAAGCTGGATGAGTTTCTGCAAACAAGGAATGTTGCAAGTTACTGGTATTGATACATAAAGTAGAGTTGGTCCAGGGAAATTTCCGATTGCCACTTGGAGTCAGGAAGGAATTTTTTCCCCCTTCATAAATTTGGTGGGTTTTTTGCCTTCCTCTGGATCAACAGTTAGGCAGGAAATGAGGATATTGCTAGATGGGTTGGACTGGATGGACGTATGTCTTTATTCAACCTCAAATACTATACTATACTATACTATACTAACTCCATTGTTCCAGCCATCTTGTATCCAGCCATTGTATCCAGCTTCATTGTTTCAACTCCATTGTTCCAGCCACATAGTATCCAGCCATTGTTCCAGCTATTGTATCCAGCCATTGTTCCAGCTATTGTATCCAGCCATTGTTCCAGCCATTGTATCCAGCATCATTGTCTCAACTCCGTTGTTCCAGCCACATAGTATCCAGCCATTGTATCCAGCATCTTTGTCTCACTCACTTGTATTAATGCATATAGATCTGGTTGATCCAGGGATACTTTCCGATTGCCGTTTGGAGTCAGGAAGGAATTTTTCCCCCCTTTTTAGCTGGGGTTTTTTGCCTTCCTCTGGATCAACTGTTAGGTAGGGTTAAAAAAAAAAAAAAAAGTAAATAGGTTGGACTTGATGGACGTATGTCTTTATTCAACCTTAATTACTATGTTACTATGTTACTATGTTACTCCATTGTTCCAGCCATTGTATCCAGCATCATTGTCTCAACTCCGTTGTTCCAGCCACATTGTATCCAGCTTCATTGTTTCAACTCCATTGTTCCAGCCAAATAGTATCCAGCCATTGTATTCAGCATCTTTGTCTCACTCCATTGTTCCAGTCATTGTATCCAGCATCATTGTCTCAACTCCGTTGTTCCAGCCACATTGTATCCAGCCATTGTATCCAGCATCATTGCTTCAACTCCACTATTCCCGCCACATCGTATCCAGCCGTTGTATCCAGCATCATTGTTTCTACTCCATAGTTCCGGCCACATCGTATCCAGCCATTGCATCTTGCCCCTTTGTATCCTGTTCCATAGTAACAGCTCCATTGGGTCCAGTATCTATAATCTCCAGTGACCAGTTCATTCCCGCTAGTTACGCTCAACCTGGCCTACAGTCTGAACTCCTCCTAAAAGGTACAGTGAGCTTCATCCCTTTGGGACTCCATTCATTACAGCTTGGCTGACGGGGGTGGTTGTTCGCAATCAAATTGTGTGTGCACGAAGTCTTTATTCAACCTCAATTGCTATGTTAATATGTTACTATGTATAATGACTAATGCATCCCCTAATTTAAATGATAAGAATATCAGAAGTCACCTCTGAGTTCTGTGACCTGTATAGAAGCACAAGGCCGGAGTCATTTTCATTTTTAGTTAGCCAGGCCGGAAAGCCATTTAGCCATTTACTCCAACTCTTGGATCATTGGCTACCCGTGTAGCATGTGCGTCCAGCCAGGGTTCTATGATCTTACTCCAACTCTTGGATCATTGGCTACCCGTGTAGCATGTGCGTCCAGCCAGGGTTCTTTCTGCCCTTCTATTTCTATCATCTTCTTTGTTTTTGTTTTTTGTCTCCTACCAAGTTTCTGTTTCTTATCTGCAATCCTTGGACTTTGCCAGGACAGACATATCTCTGCCTTCGACTGAACACCAAGTGTCGTTTCCCAGAAATGTCATTTCCCTTATCTACCAGAAATGAAACGAGTCATTTATTCAGATATATACATTTTCAGGCAAGTTCCCCTCAGATCTATTTCTATAATGTATAATATTAATAATGTGGCACTTTGTCATTGTATTGGTAGTTTGTACTGCAGTCTGTTTTTGTGACCATTCAAAAGGTGCAATATCACAATTTAGAGACATCCTGCCCACATAATGTACACAAAATACACATAGTTACATTCACTCCAACTGGATTTAGGGTCACATTTGATGTGCTGGGTGACCTGTCATGTTATACACATTATACTCCTATTGCTAAGTGAGGGACATGGCCCCGGCTTTCAGTGCCCACTCATCCTCCTGGGATCCCACTCAGGGTGAGTTTAGCCTCAGATGGGTCATCATGGGTTGGTTAAAGGGTTGCATTTGTCTTTATTTAACCTTAAAACTCATGTTACTGTGTTGGGAACTGCACCAGTGTCATCATAATGACGATACAATACAACACAATACAACACAATACATTACAATACAATACAATACAACACAACACATTACAATACAATACAATGCAACACAATACATTACAACACATTACAATACAACAGAATACATTACAATACAACACAACACAATACATTACAATACAACACATTGTAAGGGTAGATTTATCATATATAGATATATAGATACCATATACTGTGCTGGTTACCAGATAGGTAGGATGTAAGGGTAGATTTATCATATATAGATACCATATACTGTGCTGGTTACCGGATAGGTAGGCTGTAAGGGTAGATTTATCATATATAGATATGTAGATATCATATACTGTGCTGGTTACCAGATAGGTAGGATGTAAGGGTAGATTTAAACCTGCTAATTGAGGTTTCTTGACGTAGAGAGAGGGAAATAGAATTCCAGAGAATGGGGGCCACAGGAGAGAAAGTGTATCTGTGTAACCTGTGCATTCTATTGTTGACAGGTAGGTGGGAATTAGCGAGTTTACCGTGACCCATTGTGGCCAACCTTTACATGGAGGAGGTAGAAAAACAGGCGCTTAATACCTTTAAGGGCATAGCACCCAGCCACTGGTTCCGATATGTGGATGACACCTGGGTTAAAATCCATCAGAAGGAAGTACAAGCTTTCACAGAACACATTAATGCGGTAGCCCAAAACATCAAATTTACAAGGGAATAGGTACAAAACAACATCAATATATATTTTCTGTGCTTATTCAATAAAATGTGCTATATAACGCAGCCATTATATTGAAGCAGATTTTGTGCAAGCATCACTTTAACTTGTAAGTACAACTATACTGTAAAATTAACTTTTTAAAAATGAAAAGTAACTAGGGACAGGGAGTTAGGATTGATTATTCCTACCTCCCAATATTGTTTTGTTTAAGAACTACAGCACATACAGTTTTCATCTAACAGGCTAGTGCCCTGAGCCTCCCTGTATAAAGGATAGTGCTGAAGCACTTAGGAAGCCTGGCAGAAGCATTTTTCTTTGTGCTGCCGTTCCTCATAGAAATTATATTGGGAAGTAGGAAGTACCAATCCTACCTCCTTGCCCTCAAGTACTTTTCATTTTAACTGTTTTTGAAAAAAATGAATATGCACTATAGTTCTCCTTTAACTGGTGCGTGCAGGCTTGCAGAGATAGATGTGAGTTAGAGAATGGACACACAACTTAAAAGGAAGGCTGCCTACAATATGATATTCACATCCACATATACACATACAGTACATATTACACACATACACAAACAAATAAACACATTTACCTGTTTTCTGCCCAATTAGTTCATATCTGAATTTAAGATCTAAGTCATTGTTAATATGAAGAAACTTGCAACCCAAAATGTGCCCCTTACCTCTTGGCATTGGGATTAATAAACTGTGACACTTCTCTATCAGTAAACTATCATCCTTTATACACAGAGACGCAATGTCTTAGCCAATCACTGTTACGGCTGCTGGTCCGTCCCCTTCTTATTGCTTCCGAGGACTGGTAAGTACATCTAACTGCCGATTTGAAATAATTTGACTATGCAAAGTCTAGGTTATGGGGATTCCAGTAGGCACAAGAATTTTCGTTTAGAGGGGCGGACATATCTGTTAATATTGCATGATTCCTATGAAAATGGAAACTGAAGGGGCAAAAATGAACAGTAGGTGGCACTATGTGGCCATAGAGTTTATACTAACAGTATTTTTACAACACTCCTTCCTTATACAGTAACTGCACTTTGTACGACAATAACTATTGAATATTATGGGAATAAATCATTATACTGGGTTCAAGTTTAATATTTAAACAAAGAATTGTGTGCATTGGCTTCTCTTACACCTCATATTCCCTTTCACTGCACCCATTGTCTTCCCCTGTACAGGATCCAGACTCCATAATGGGGAACCTTGTGATGATTCTTTATTTGCTCTGTTGTGGTTTAAAAACAGGTGAGTCGCTCCTGGGGAACTATTGTCTGCCTCCTCGTCACACGAACATAATAATGTTATTTATTTCCATATGTTTATTTCAATTTGAATTCTAATTTACAAAAAGGCAAACCCTTCATTAGCTGTTGAGCATCATACAAATCATGGGAAATTTTGTCTAAATGTGGCGAGATGCAACATTGTTAAAGAAAACAACAAAGAAGTGTGTTTCTCTTTAAATTGGTTCCTGCGTTTTATGTTTGTTGAATTATTAGAAAAACCTTTATTGTTGTTATTAAAAGTGTTTCCTGCAGAGAAGCAGACAGTGGAACAACAGCTCTACTGGTGAAAAGTGGAACTGCATTAATGCAAATTGTGATATAGATTAGGGTAAGGGAGAGCAGGGCCATTTTTAGGCATAGGCCACCTAGGAAAAGAACTAGGGAAGCTATGTTGAACCAGGTCACCTATTCTTCTCCCTAGCATCTCACTGTCAGCGTGTATATATACGTTACTAGTTGGTAAGAGGCACACGCTGTACCAGGTGAGGTGGGAGTGTATACATAGGTTACTAGTTGGTAAGAGGCAACAGTTCTAAAATGCCAGGTAAAAGCTGCTGCAGACTTTATAACAGTGACCCTGTGACTAGCAGCCATGAGGTCACTATCCCTGTCTCTTTCTTCCTTCCACCCAACTCTCCAATTACTTGCTGTGTTAGATCTGCTCTCCTTGTCCTGCTGCTTTAATTTGTAACATTGTATCTAGTACAGAGCCTGAACTCAGCTCCCTCTACTTAGCAACAAATGTTAGAAATGAACTGAAGGTGAAGGAAGGAGGGAGGATGAGCTCAGCTAATAGGACTGAGGGGAACAGTTCTAAAATGTCAGGTAAAAGCTGCTGCAGACTTTATAGCAGTGACCCTGTGACTAGCAGCCATGAGGTCACTATCCCTGCCTCTTTCTTCCTTCCACCCAACTCTCCAATTAGAACTTAGAGTAGGTGAGGAGTGAACAATCCAATGGAGGAGACATGGAAAGCAGGTACATACTGTACATCATGTCAATGCTGGCAGCAAAGGGTTAAAGGTAAAACTCTGCTGGCACTGAAAGTGTATATGGCAATACTCTGGGAAAGTGCTAGTACTGAAAGTGTTGCCTCTTACCAACTAGTAACCTATGTATACACTCCCACCTCACCTGGTACAGCGTGTGCCTCTTACCAACTAGTAACGTATGTATACACGCCCACCTCACCTGGTACAGCGTGTGCCTCTTACCAACTAGTAACCTATGTATACACGCCCACCTCACCTGGTACAGCGTGTGCCTCTTACCAACTAGTAACCTATGTATACACTCCCACCTCACCTGGTACAGCGTGTGCCTCTTACCAACTAGTAATGTATGTATACACGCCCACCTCACCTGGTACAGCGTGTGTCTCTTACCAACTAGTAACCTATGTATACACTCCCACCTCACCTTGGTACTGCGGTGCTCTTACCAACTAGTAACGTATGTATACACGCCCACCTCACCTGTTACAGCGTGTGCCTCTTACCAACTAGTAACGTATGTATACACGCCCACCTCACCTGGTACAGTGTGTCCCTCTTACCAACTAGTAACGTATGTATACACGCCCACCTCACCTGGTACAGCGTGTGCCTCTTACCAACTAGTAACGTATGTATACACGCCCACCTCACCTGGTACAGCGTGTCCCTCTTACCAACTAGTAACGTATGTATACACGCCCACCTCACCTGGTACAGAGTGTCCCTCTTACCAACTAGTAACGTATGTTTACACGCCCACCTCACCTGGTACAGCGTGCGCCTCTTACCAACTAGTAACGTATGTATACACGCCCACCTCACCTGGTACAGCGTGTGCCTCTTACCAACTAGTAAAGCGTTCCCACTATAAAGAACCGCAGCAGTGGACAGTGTTAGAAGGAAGAAACCCACCTGTAGTTTGACAGGTCAAGGGGGGGCGCGCACATAGGTGGGAGGGCGCCTAGGGCACTAAAATGGCAGAAACGGCCCTGAGAGAGAGGGATAAGGTTGCTGGTCCATGTTCTGTGTTCTAGGTACGAATGCTTTCAGGGAAACACAATGACAGGGAATTCACATAGGGAACACATTATATCACTGCCACGTATTGACACTGTGATATGTTCATATTTCAGGTTTCCCTCTCTTGTGTACAGTGTGTTTATCTCCGGGTACCGCACACTGCACTGGTCTCACCGAGAGTTGCCCTACTGGTACGGTCTGTTCCGCCACTCACACAGTAAAAACCCAAGGTAAACATTCTGTTATTTTACTTTAGCAGCCGTGAAATATAAAAGATCATTTCTTACCATCAGCCAAACCAGTCATTGACCAAAACCAAGAAATGAAGAACAAGTGACACGACATTGGAGGGATTTATTAATTAAAGGAAATCAGAAATTCGGGCAGAAAAACTTTGGCTTGAAAGGCTTTTGGAAAGTGATGTTTGTGTCTGTGTTGTAAAACTCAATCATTTTCTATGGTTATGAAAGCGGACCTTTAAAGGGAATGTCCAGCCTAAAAATAAGTTGCCTTTAAAATGCTTATTATGTCTCCCTAGAATGTGGGCACTTATCTGACACTATTTATTAACCACAGTAATTAATACGTTTTTACCGACCACAGAGAACTGCTAAGCTGGGTACGCGCAGTGCCAATAATAGGCTGCTTCCATTGGACCCTTTAATCAATCATGTGTAGGGAAAACATCTGATCTGACAAACTACCATCACCATTTACAAATATGGCCCCATGTGTTTTATTTTTATCACACCATTGTTTAAATGCAAATGGGGTCTATTTGGTTTGATGTTTTCTTGCCATGTGTTACCCATAGGAGGACATAAAGTGAGCGAGTTTTCTGGGAGAACCTGTATGCCCCAAAGTCAATGTCATGGACCAGGAAGTTTCAGTGCAAGTAACATCACCTTTAAGAAGGGATTCTCCTGTTGTAACACTGATAACTGCACTCCAACAACACCTGCACGTAAGTGTCTCTAGGTGGCGCTAAAATCCTAAATACTATAATTATGGATCTATTGATTAAACCACTTGGCTCAGTACATTTCTTTTTTATAGAATTAATTTGGTTTGCTAAATTGTGATACTGCGCGTTTTTAAATAGGGCCCATATGGCAATATTTGTAAAAGTGCGTTATAACTTTTTAGCGTTACTGTGGCTTTAACAACCGATTAAACGATGGCGAAAACATAAATCTATGATAACATTTGTAAACCTACGATCGTAAATTTGCGATTCCCATAGAATACCATTGTGGTAGTTTACTACCACATGGTATTCTACGACTGAATGTTCGTAAATTAACGAACATTCGCAGCCATACATTTACGTCCCCCTTCGTAATTTACGGATAACCGGCGGAATCGCTGATGTGCGATACCATGCGATTATAAATACGGCCCATAGAGAGGATGAGGAAAGAGGAACATCAACTACAGAGAAAAGCAATACAGAATATAAAAGTTTACATAAACATAACACTGCCATCTAATGGTCAATTCAGTTCAGTACAGTTTGGTTTAATGCTGGTGCATATACAACGGATCCATGACATTTATTTAAAAGTTTAATGCTTAATGTTTTGATACTCTCTACTTAGTAGCAAGTCTGTTACTCTATATGCCATATTCAGTACCCTGCATAATCTGCAACCCTCTGCGGTATATTTATGAATGGTGGTTTGTATGCACGTGCGTGGATCATAACAATCCACATAAAGAAAAGCCAAGAAAGCACTGCTTTACATAGCCAATCTTTAACATCGACGTGTTGGAGCCACGTGCTCCTTTATAGCTAATTTTATCAAATGCCACAGATACATCTACTCCCATATATTCTCAAATACAGGAAATGACTTCCTCATATATTCCATACATGTTGCCCACCCATTTTATATTTGATTTTCATTAGACATAGTATCCCGTACCTACTACATTCAATTATATTACCCATTTTTTTTTCTATATTAAATATACATGATAAATTCTGCCATTACACATATTTGCACAGAGATAAGGACACATGCAAGCAATAATCAACATATAAACCATATGGTATCAATGAATTCAACCTTTTTATCCACATCTCTTGTTTATTAACAGGATCTCTCTGCCCCCTATACTGGCGGATTCACTGCATCCA
The DNA here is from genome assembly GCA_019447015.1 of Hymenochirus boettgeri. NCBI lineage: Eukaryota > Metazoa > Chordata > Amphibia > Anura > Pipidae > Hymenochirus > Hymenochirus boettgeri. The sequence goes on from CM033475.1 coordinate 230,563,131, forward strand.
CTAACATTGGAAAAAAAATTCCTTAACACAATCAATCTTCTTTTGCCTTTCCGAATCGAGGAACATCGCTGGGATATTCTCGACTTTATAGCCTGTGTGGTCTCGGCAACATAGATGAGGTCACATGGACACTATCACATACCCCAATATCCCACATATCATAACACCCCAGCTCCCATGAGATTCTACGGATTTAGGGATTGACAAATTGTTCAGATTTCCTAAACTTAGAATTAACAACTCTTTTCACCTACATGAACAGGATGGCCTCCTGTAATGCAAGAGTTGGTTCTGGTCAGTGGGCTTGGAGAGCAATTCTATAATCCACCCATCTGACCAACTGACCTTGACATCCAAAAAATTGACACTACATAAATCATATGTCAAACATAATATGAATACTGTCAAGTTATTCATGAAAAATGCCACACCAGATGACAAACAATGACTGGTAAAGGACAAGTAAAGACATCTGTTGTATTCAATTAGATCAACTGGACTTGAAGTTTAGTTCTTGAAGAGGTTTCGCTAGTCATCCGACTGGCTTTCTCAATTCAGAATGACTTGTACAAGAATCTGTGGCAATTATGTACCCTGGAAAATCCCAATTAGCATATCACAGCCAGGTGTTAAGGGCGTGATTGGATAGTGGCTAAGAGGTGTTATAGGAACACCCAGGGTAATACAACAGATATACCATGACCTGGATGAATGAGAACCTTCACAGACAAGTAAAGATATACAGACTCCTCCTCCAACCACCTTATAAAGGAGTTTGCATGGGAAGGGGGGACATTCAATCCCATTGCAGTACCCCTAAAATGCAACTAGAACTTTTCATTAAATCTAAAATAATTCCTCATTAGTACTATTTCCAATAGTGACAAAAAAAATGCAATCGAAGTGGAATTATACTTCTCATTATCTACCAATAGTCTCTTGCTGGCTAGATCTCCCTCACTATGGGGATAGAGGTATAATGTTTCCAAAACTATATTCTCATCTTTTGCAAATACCACTTCATGCAATTTATCCCAAAAATGTATAGAGTATGAATGCTCTGTCCGAAACCAGATGGATCATTTGGATTTCGGGACTTTGGAGCCAATTTTTAATAATTATCAAACGTTCGAAACGTTCGAAAATAGCCTCAAACATTCAATAATCCTTGGAAATACATTCGGAAACTCGAAATTAGTTTCCGACCGTATTTTCGAGGATTATCGAACGTTCAAGGCTATTTTAGAAAATAGCCTTGAATGTTCGATAATTATCGAAAATGGGCTCTGAAGTCCCAAAAGTATGTTCTGTTTTCAGATTTTCGGATCCTCTAAATTTTCCCGAGATCCGTAAATCTGAAAATATAACTAAACAGTTTCGGCCATCTCTAGACTCTAGTCCCTAATATAGGATTTACCCTGCTGAACCAAGAAAGCAAAGACCCAGTCCAGCATAGACACCATTGAGCAAAAAATGTAACCCACTCCTGCCACGATGTCCTGGAGGCTGGACAGGATCCTTGTGTATCTTGGGTAGGGTATACAAGACTGGAATATACTGTATATTTTTGAAAGGACTTGATAAAAATGTAAATTAGGCTGTTTAGAGGGCAATCTAGGGATGTCAGTGTTACATTTCCCATTGTAATTTAGATCATGATTCAATACCTGATCATTATTAAATAACCATATAAAAGACTAATACAGTTTTATAATAAACTACCTTCTGTTGCTCAGTGCCCGATGATAATGTCCAGCCGAATGGGTTGATCTGTCCCACCTGCACATTACAAGGTTCTGACTGGTGTGATACTGGAGAGATTATGAAATGCACTGGGAATGAAACCAATTGTCTCTTACAAATCACAAAAATGTCCGGTAAGTCTCTTTGGCTTTTTTAAAGGAGAACTAAAATCTGAAATATCTAGTCTCAGGTTATTCCCCATGTAACTAGAAGCTAAAGCCTCTTCGTACATACGGTTAGCTTTACAGGATAATTATACTAATAAAATAACTGACCGCTTTTTATCTCGTCCTCCTCCTTCATACTGTATGTTCTCCAATGTCAGAGATGGGAGAATCGTCAGTGGCAATGTCTGTGGGAGGAGTCAGAAAAAAGTCAGTTACCAAGTATAATTCTGCTTTAAAATTGATGTGATTGTAGGTGTCACTAGTAACACATTCTTTATTTGGCATTAGCATTTAAAGGGCAATTATAGTGAGAAAATTGTTTTTTTTTAATTTCTTCTTATGTATCCTATACGTCATCCCATCCACCAGGGTACCTTTAGTTTCTTTAAATTCTACATAGTCCCCGAGATATAAGCCTTTGAATATGCTGTGATTTGTAGGAGCTGCTACACATCATCTGTCACTCAAAGGCACACACCCACACAATCCAAAGCTCCCATGCAGTACTGTCACACACTCTCTCACCCACACTATATGTACCATGTGCAACATATAGTCAAATGCTGTAGTGCTAAACACAATCAATAAACCATTAACCCAGCAATATGAGCATAACACACTATAAAACAGCCCTTCCCCCCCCAAACAAAATCTTATATACATACAAAACCAGTGACTCAAATGGAACACTAATACAGTATATATAATACAGTAATACAGACTATATACCAAACAAGACACACAGTGCAATCTATGAAATATATAGACTAAAGCAAATGAAATGTAACAGGACAACAAGCAGTGTCACTGTGTTTGTGAAGGTCTCACTACAAGCTGCTGTTACACTGACTCTCTCTTCAGTGATTATGATCTCAGCTAAGCAGGGGGAGAGATATGAACTTTAGGTAAAAAGTAAATAACAATTAGCAAAGTTAGAGAACAGGCAGAGTTCAGTAACTTACTTGTAAAGAATCTCAGCACCACTTGTCCTCCTCTCTCCCCCTCTGCCCCTCCCTTCAGCATATTGCTACTTTATTCCACACTTTGACTGCTTGCAGTCTAGCTCTGGAAGGGAGGGGTCAACAGGATGTCAGCACTTCATTTAAAGTCCTTTCAACTGACAATGCTCGGACTCTGTATACAGCCCGTCACTGCTTGAGGGGGACTAGACAGAGAGGGGAGGGGGACTACACAGCTTGGTACTAACTTCTGCCAGTGTGAAGAAACGAAGCCACACAGAAACATGAAAGTAAGGCAGCTTATACTAAGTGATCTATACATTGTATACAGACAAAGTTTTTTTTTCACTATAGTTGCCCTTTAATACTTAAAGGAGAGATAAAGCTAAGTTCTAAATAAGTCTGAATGTATTCTTAAGCAATCTAACCTCTGAATTAAATAGCATTGTGCAGAAATCATTTGTAATTCTGTAGATTCTTAGAATCTGGGGCTCAGCCAATGGAAAGAAATGCTTCCTGCAAAATGTCTTCCCATAGGCCAGGCCCTGGTCACAAGTGACGGGCAGAGTGGACCAGACCCGGAAAGTGCAAGTTTAGGCAGGTATATCTAGTTACCCTGTTGTAACAATAGCTCCTCACCCTGGTCATTTAATGGCAGAGGGTAGGTTAAAAGGGTTTAGTTTCCCTTTAAACAACTTAATACAAAATAAATTATTAGAATTCATAGTGATTTAAAAGGTATTGCAATAAATAAACACAAATTCTATTTTCATTACAAATTTACTAACCATTGGGAAACCAATAAGAAAACATTTTATAGATCCTATATGATACCGAAATGAATATACATTCAGGGTTATTCAATAAAAGTTCTTATCGTTTAAAATGGTGCTAATTTTGCCCCAACCAATTGTAGTCATATATTTAATTATATGTAAACTGTAAAATACATTGGGACTGGGGTGTTAATAGAAGGAGTGAGTGGGAATAGTCACAGATCCAGTTCCCGGATACTTCAAAGTCTTTGGATACTATCTCAGTTCCTGGGTTGGGTTCTTTGCATTTCAAAGAACCTCCTGTACTATAGATACATCTGCTATTATCAAACAATCATCTTATTGAGGGTGATCTACATTTCAAATGGTGAATGTTTATACTACCTTCTAGAAACAAACATCTAAGATAGTTAGCATTGTTTTATCAAATCCTTTCCCAGGGTGGGTTATGGGGGTCTGTGTTGTATATCAAGGGGTTAGAGAGTCTGTTAGATGGGAAGGATTTTGGAAGGAGGGAGAAGGTTTTGTAAGGAAGAAGGAATTGGAAGGGAATAGAGGAAGGAATTGCACATATACCTTTGTACACCTATACCTGCTGTAAATATATAATTTAACCTGATATCTCTGGGCCTGGAACTCTTAAATAAACGCTTCATCTCTGAAAAAGGACTGGTTGGTTGAATTTACCTGGTGGTGGTAAATAAGGATTATTATATCAACACTATACGAAACACAACATTTTGGTGCCGTGTGTTAGCTTTCAAATGTTAAATAAGATCTGATTGGTTGGGGCAAGATTAGCACCATTTTAAACGATAAGACCTTTTATTGAATCTCCCTATTAATGGCTCATTTACCCAGAGCTGACGGGCAATAATATGGAGTTAAAGTCGCACTAACCAGTTCGCTATTGGTTAGCACGAGTTAGCGTGACTGCGTGAGTTACGCAAAAGACACCCACACATCTATTGCTCGCGATTCCAATGAGATGTTAGCGCTTTCAAATGGTAGCTAACTTCTCATTGGTTGGGGCTATTAGCACCGTTTTTAACAAAGACTTTTATTACATAGGCCTGAAGGTATTCGCCATCGAATAAGGAAGAGTCAATTTATGAGCAGTGTCTTATATTCGCATATTGTACCAAATGTCTATTTGTTCTACATTGTTTATAAATAAATTAAATAAAATACTTTATACGAAAATTACGAAAATATGTTCTTAAGCAACTTAGACCTCTGTCTCCATGTGTGTTCCCCTTATTTAACGTGATGGGTAAAGGATGGAAACAGATAACGGTTTCTTTATTCAGGTATTAAAACAGGAAATGTTCATTATGATTCATCTTTATTGGTTTCACAGTATAAAAAATCAGAACAATAAAGACTTCTGGGTAGTTTCCATTTTAATCCAATTTTAATTTGTAGGGAAGCACACTCAATTAGAGTATAATAACAAAAGTTCCATTTATTAAGTGCTCAACATACAAGCCAGGGTACACAACGTTTCGGGGGGTCCAACCCCCTTCCTCAGGTGTAACCAAGGTGCAATGAATATATAGTGACATCATTAATTATCGTGCAGTGCTCCGCCTACTGTTATCAGAGCCTGTCTTTAATTGCATATGTTATTTTCTTTTTCACTCATTGTTTGCACATGTTCACTTTAAGTCACCATTATATATTACCATCAATTACATCGATCCTAAAATTTCTACAAGTTAAAAAACCCGAATAAAAATAGTGTAAACGTAGTGTTGCCAATAAATATATTGTGCTAATGTATTCTGTGTGTATATTACAATAGAGTGAATAAATACAATAAAGGTAAAAGATTAAAAATCCTTATCTGTGTCGTGTATACTCCTAATTCTCTAACTCCGTGTTGCAAAGTCTCATTGCAGTAATTTAAAACACTTTGGAGTGAAAACAAGTCCAGAGAAGTTCTTCCTCTTATTGTAATGCCTGTAAGGATCCACTAGATGGTGTATCTATACCTGTAAAGACAAACAATGTAGCTAGTGGACTAATAAATATATCGATACATTTTAACAGCGATCACACATTGTTTCAAGTCGATAGTTGGTTCCTAATCTACATTGTAGTAGGATGGCCTGTATATAATAAAGGAGGGAGGATAATTGATTCAATATAAATCATAAGAAGCACATTAAATTAAATTCTTCATTTAAACCTTTTGGTGATGTCTGTAAGAAGTGGATCCACCAATGTTCTCGTTGCAGTAGTAATTGTGGGAAGTTACCACCTCTATTGGGTTTTTTGACTACTTCTAACATTTGCCAAGGTAGTTGCATTGCATTATGTCTGGATTCATGGAAGTGCCGCGCTATGGAGGTGTCATGTTTTGATTCACCTGATTTAAACAGTTTAATATCCCTTTGTGGTTCACCCAATCTGATCCGTACTTCTCTCTTGGTTTGGCCAACATATCCAAGGCCACATGGGCATTTCAAAAAGTAAACTAGAAAGGGAAAGTTTAAGTATAAGCTTTGAATTTGGCTTGAAAGACTGCATTTTGGATGGGAATTTGTGTGTTTGTGCTGCAGATTTTAAAACGCAATAATGTCAATGATGAGGACATTGTTGTTTTTTACTTACCATTTAAATATGTCACATGCATTAAAGGTAGGTCAGTTGGTGTGTGTGTATTCATATCAGGTTGGGGGATAAAATACTAACTTTTTTGATGATTGGTCAAAATGAGTTTTTTTTTACTTTAGTTACCCTTTACGTATGGCTGCCATAGTAATGGATAAGTAGATCAGTAGGTGTGTGTAACCGTGTCGGGTTGAGAGTTAAAAAAAATAACTTTTTTGATGATTGGTCAAAATTTGTTTTTTTGACTTTAGTTACCCTTTAAGTATGGCTGCGACAGTAATGGAGGGGTAGGTCAGTAGCTGTGTATACCTGTATCACGTTGGGGGTTAAAAAAAGAAAGTTTTTTAATTATTGATCAAAATTTTCTTTTTTGATTTTAGTTACCCTTTAAAGTATGGCTGCCACAGTAATGGAAAAGTAGATCATTAGGTGTGTGTACCCGTGTCTGGTTGAGAGTTAAAAAAAAAACTTTTTTGATGATTGGTCAAAATATTTTTTTTTTTACTTTAGTTACCCTTTAAGTATGGCTGCAACAGTAATGGAGGGGTAGGTCAGTAGCTATCATGTTGGGGGTTAAAAAAACAAAGTTTTTTGATTATTGATCAAAATTTGCTTTTTTGACTTTAGTTACCCTTTAAAGTATGGCTTCCACCGTAATGGATAAGTAGATCAGTAGGTTTGTGTACCTGGGTCTGGTTGAGGGGTATGTCTTTTTTGTGTTTACAACCATAAAACTATTTTTTATTGAGGTTAAATCTAAATTGTTTTTTTTACTTTAGTTACCCTTTAAGTATGGCTGCCAGCCTACCACAGTAATGGATAAGTAGATCAGTAGGTGTGTGTACCTGGGTCTGATTGAGGGGGTATGTCTTTTTTTGTTTACAACCATAAAACTATCTTTTATTGAGGATAAATCTAAATTAGTTTTTTTGACTTTAGTTACCCTTTAAATATGGCTTCCATGGGAATGGAAAGGTAGGTCAGTAGGTGGGTGTACCTGGGTCTGTGTGGGGGGTGGGGGTATCACCATTTGTATTTATGACCATGAAAAAAACTGTTTTGAAATATCCACATTTGAGGATTGTTACCATTATAGTCTATGGGAAAAAATGTCCGTAAAATCGCAGATAACATTGTAACGCTTCCGCGGATTCCTTAGCGAATTTCATGTCTCTAGCTCAAAAACTGTGGGAGGAGATACGGTCCAAAAAAGCGGAAGAATAAAACAGAAGAAAAAGAAGAAGAAGAAGAAATAGAAAGAACAGTAATTTGGCTTTTTCAAGCCAAATTACTTACACCCTGGCTTATGCATGTGGCAAAATCCTTAATTTTAATCTGTGTCCCTTTAGTTGGATGATACCAACTTAAAACCATGTGTGAAGACTTGAACAAGAGACATACCACCCTTAGCTTCACCTTAACATTTGACACTATGGAACTTAAAGGGCATCTACACTGCAAAAATGACCTAAAGTATATTTGCAGAGAGCGCTATCCTGTGTACTTTTGCCATATACTTTCATTATTTTTTTGGAGCAGTTATCTGGATATTTTCATTTTTGTGATTCTTATGGGGGCAGCCATTGATTCCTCTCCTCCTATAGTGGGCAGTGTGTTTGTAGTCTATGGAGATATGTCCACCAATCAGAAGGGGTTTGCATAATGGTTAAACTAGCACTTGCTCTTTTTATTAATTAAACATGCAGAATCAGTTAAACATGCAAACAGCTAATTTGCAAGTCCCACCTGGGATTCTGGGATTTTACATGAACCCTTTCCCTTCTTCTATAGTCATCAGAACTACATGATCTGATATTGTTGTGTGCAAGTAGCATGTTGATGTCAGATTGAATCAGTTTATCTGTGTAACTTCACATACAGATTTAGTAAATATTTCAGACCTTCTTCATTTTATATATCAGGTTATATTTGTAAGATAACCTGCTTTATATATTTATATACAAAGAAAGGGAGAGACAGAGAGATACCAGATTATCCAGTGAATGAAGGACACAACAGTTGTTACAAGCAGAGCTGCATTTATTACAGACTGGTGGCTTTTACACTGCAATTATTCACACTCAGCTTTGCTGCATGTGTTTCTGATATCCCTTTCATTACCATGTTGCTCTCAAGACTGGTTTGAAATCCAAATCCCTCTGTTCTATCAATGGAGATTATTTCTGGTGAACAACTATTCAGATATTCCAATACATCAATAGCTCTGTTACTCAGATTTGCTGTCAGGTACTTGGTCAGGGGAAATCAGATTTTTTTTTCCTGGAAATTTTATCTTAGATACAGACAACCAAATACTGAGAACTAAACTGAGAGCAATCTGAACTAAGGGCTGCCCATTCAAGCTACCCAGCCAGAATCACTCAATAAGCTTATATCCCAGTACATGCCTTAGTACAAAGACAAAACATTTCAGATGAAATGCTAAACTGAAAATAGGACCCCTTACTGAACATTCACTATTTGTAGTGCCTATTAAACCCACCCCCAAAATCTGATTGGTCTGGAATCCAAGATCCAATCAGATTTAGGATTGTATCTAGACCAATCAGACTTTGGAGGTGTGTTTGGGAAACACTATAAAAAGTGAGAGGTCTGAATTACAGCTTAGTATGGGCTCAGTAGCTATACTGGCATGTCATTGAATTGTGCTTAGCTATAAGTGCTGTATGCTGAGTACCTGACTGGAAAAGCTCAATGAGCTGGTTTCAGCCATGGTGGTTTTCCATTTATTCTTGTTTATTGCACTGTTTTTGTTGACAAGCGTCAAAACAGAGTTAGTGTGAGATCTGAATACAGCATTGATGAAACATTCTCATTCCAACCTCTGGTTATTTGGAGGACCCATGGGAAGGCATTCAGTGAAAATAAGAATTACACAAGTGAAAAAGGAATTGCATCAATATCAATCAATGTTCTAAATTCTCTGAACTTGAAATATGGTTTTGTTTCTCCTGGTCAAAAACCTTACAACAGATTTGCCCAACACTACTGCAGATGTCATTGGACCACATTGGACCAGCATTTTCCTATAAACACTCTCCCACCAGTAGAAGAAAATCAGAAAGGATTGTGGGAGTTAAAAAAAATCTTATTTCACTTTTTTACAATGACCTGTAAAATTGCACAAGTCTCTCTAGGCTCATAATTAAATAAACTCCTTCCAGGCATCAGTAAACTGCTCAAAGAATAACATTTACTGAGGGACCAAGTAAGTTAGGGAGAGTTTTCATCACAGCTCCCTTACTCATCATGCAAATAAGAGAAGGAGAGACTTCTGGGTAATTTCCCAGCTGGTGGTTAAAAATGGGAGGAGTTAACAGCTAATTAGTACTAATGTGCCCACCGGGCAAAACAGGGTGGAGTCTTAATATATGCAGATTCAGCATGTACTTCAAAGAATTTAGAACTTTGCAAGGTGATTACAATGGTTGTGGTGTAAATTCAGACATAATAACCAGATCATTTTATAGCAAATTAAGAAGCCTTTCACTGGAATGCTAATTGTTTTTTGGGTGAAGATTTCCTTTAACTTTTTAGATGTCATGGTACAAATATCTAATGGGCATCTAATGACAGATTTATATGTGAAACCTACAGACCGTAATAATTTGTTACATGCAGAAAGCTTTCATCCAAAAGGTTGTATACAAGGTTTACCGTACAGTCAGCTATTACGAGTTAGACGTATAGTGAACGATAATACTGTATGCAAGGAAAGATTACTCGAAATGGTGGCCAAGTTCCAGGAAAGAGGGTATGACAAGAAAAAGCTAATGGAAGCAGCCCTACAAGCCTTGCGTACACCTAGAGAAGAGTTATTAAAAGAAAAAAACTTGAAGAATAGTAACAAAAAAACAGGTATACCCTTTGTGAGTACTTACAATATCTTCTCAGATAGGATTAAAGAAATTGTTAACAATAATTGGCATATCCTAGTGTCAGATCCAATCACAGGGCACTTATTCTGTGAAAAACCTTTACACTCCTACAAAAGATCTTCAAATTTAGGAGATCAACTTACACACACTGACATGCTACCTAGTAAAGTTGAACAAAGAGTATTCTTTGGGGAACCAAGAAATGGCACACACCCTGCAGGGCATGTCAAATGTGCAATGCTATTATCCCTGGTGATAAGGTTTATCATCCAACTAAAGGGACACCGATTAAAATGAAGGATTTTGCCACATGCATAAGCCAGGGTGTAATTTACTTTTTGAAATGCCCATGTGGCCTTGGATATGTTGGCCAAACCAACATAGTACGGATCAGATTGGGTGAACACAAAGGGATATTAAACTGTTTAAACATGGTGGAATCAAAACATGACACCTCCATAGGGCGGCACTCCAGGAATCCAAACATAATGCAATGCAACTACCTTGGCAAATCGTAGAAGTAGTCAAAAACCCAATAGAGGTGGTAACTTCCCACAATTACTACTGCAACGAGAACATTGGTGGATCCACTTCTTACAGACAATCACCAAAGGTTTAAAATGAAGAATTTAATTTAATGTGCTTCTATGATTTATATTGAATCAATTATCCTCCCTCTTTATTAATACAGGCCATCCTACACAATGTAGATTAGGAACCACTATCGACTTGAAACAATTGTGTGATCGCTGTTAAAATGTATCGATATATTATTAGTCACTAGCTACATTGTTTGTCTTTACAGGTATAGATACAACATCTAGTGGATCCTTACAGGCATTACAATAAGAGGAAGAACTTCTCTGGCTGTTTTCACTCCAAAGTGTTTTAAATTACTGCAATGAGACTTTGCAACACGGAGTTAGAGAATTAGGAGTATACACGACACAGATAGGGATTTTTAATCTTTACCTTTATTGTATTTATTCCTCTATTGTAATACACACAGAATACATTAGCACAATATATTTATTGGCAACACTACGTTTACACTATTTTTATTCGGGTTTTTTAACTTGTAGAAATTCATGTTTTAGGATCGATGTAATTAATGGTAATATATAATGGTGACTTAAATTACATATGTTATTTTCTTTTTCATTCATTGTTTGCACATGTTCACTTTAAGAGAGGCTCTGATAACAGTAGGCGGAGCACTGCACGATAATTAATGATGTCACTATATATTCATTGCACTATGTAGTATTTGGTTACACCTGAGGAAGGGGGTTGGACCCCCCGAAACGTTGTGTACCTGGCTTGTATGTTAAGCACTTAATAAATGGAACTTTTGTTATTATACTGTAATTGAGTGTGCTTCCCTACAAATTAAAATTGGATTAATACTTACCTGACGTGGCACAGGCTACAGGGAGTGCACCTCAGAACTTACCTGGCGGGCTTCCACTAAGCAATTGATTATTGGATGTAGTTTCCATTTTACCCTGGTAGGAAATGTCATTCCTTCTAAGAGGCTTTAACATGTAACATATAAAGCATTTCCTTAAGGGTTACTATGATAAGATGGAAACTACCCAGAAGTCTGTCCGTATTTGTATATGAAAAAAGAAACTCTATCCTTATCGCTCCTTATATCTTACTTCATTCCGTAATGACGTAAGAAAATAAATTCTAATAAAAAGTAAGAAAACTCTTTCTAGACACTGTGGGTTATAAAGTTCTTATAGCTGAGGTTAAGATTGCTCTGCAGGCATTAAATAAAATGGTGAAAATCAGTGCAAAGGCGACAATTAGGGCCCTATTTATAAAAAATCGTTATCGTTATCGTAAAATACCGATCGTTATCGTAAAATAACGACCGGGTTTTTACCGATAACGACCGTTATTTAGCGATAACGACCGGTATTTACCGATATCGTTAAATACCGGTCGTTATCGGTAAATAACGGTCGTTATTTAGCGATAACGACCGTTATTTACAGATAACGGTCGTTATTTACCGATAACGGTCGTTATTTACCGATAATGACCGTTATCGGTAAATAACGACCGTTATCGGTAAGTAACGGTCGTTATCGGTAAATAACGACCGTTATCGGTAAATAACGGTCGTTATCGGTAAATAACGGTCGTTATCGGTAAAACCCCGGTCGTTATTTTACGATAACGATCGGTATTTTACGATAACGATCGTTATCGGTAAATAACGACCGTTATCGGTAAATAACGGTCGTTATCGGTAAAACCCCGGTCGTTATTTTACGATAACGATCGGTATTTTACGATAACGATTTTTTATAAATAGGGCCCTTAGAGAGCAATTTGTGCAAAGGCGACAATTAGAGAGCAATTTTTTTTTATTATTTTAGAAGCTAATTCAGCACAATTCGACAAAAACAAAATATTGGTGCAAAACTGTTGAAAACAAGGGCAAAGTCGCTTGCATGACTTTTCTCAATTTGGGGGAATAAACTGATTAAATGTCACATCCGTGATTGTTACATAATTGAAAGTAATTTCCTTTCTCTCCCTAACAGGTGCCGTGTCCGTTAGTGAAGTGTTGAGGGGTTGCGCCTCCCAGAGTATCTGTAACATCGGTGCCCAGTCCGTTAGTGCGAACGGCATAAACATTAATGTTGACATATCGTGCACTGGGGGGGCTAATGGGGTTTTTTCTACCTTCTTTCAGGTTGTTACCTCCTTAAAATATTTAGTACATTTATTAAATAGCTTATGATGTGTGTTTGCCGTGACCGTTCGTGCCGTCCATAGGAGACCACATGACTGGTGGCGATTTTCCAACATGTCTGATCGTCATTTGACTGATCCAAAATCACATCAGATTTTCTGTCCGACCAACGGATACATGAAAATATTGGTCGATTGGGCCAAAAAATCTGCTCGTGTGTACCCAGCCTGACACTTCAATTAAAAGTGCCCACATATATTATAATTGTACTGGGGACATGTTCCTATTTCTAATTATTTACAGTTACCTTCTGTCAAAAATATCACTTGTTTTCCAAGTTGTGCTGCCAAACAGGCTGGTTTCAAAGTTTGCACATGTGCAGTAGAAGTTTGTACTCAGTAGGGGGTATCCAGGTTTTGTGTGTGTGTAAAGATATGTTACCTTACTGTGATTTAACGTTTTTTTACCTTGTTCCTTTAAGTCATTTTATTCAGAACCACAAATTAAATATGTAATTAAGTGTGCGGAAACTTGGTGGATCTTGTTTATTCTTCTGTATGTGGCTGATTACATAAGCGCACCAGTCTAAAGGTCCGAATCAACGAACGGCGTCCGAACGCATATACACGGGCGATTATCCGGCAGAAACCAATGGTTGTCACATGTGTACACGTGCTCGGAGGTTGTTTGTCGGCCGAAGAATCGTACGTGTATACGAGGCTTTAGCAGTCATCAGCCTGTATGGGTTGACCATGCATTTGATTATCTGGGGGTGTACATTTCCATACTGTATAAATAAGAGAACCTTTTTAATTGACATATACTTGAAATGTGTTTATTGCATTGCTGTTATTTAAATCAAATTGTCTTAAACCGCCTAGTGATAACCGCGCAGGTGTATGCGTTTGCTAGGGCATCGTTTGTCAATCTAGCCTCCTTGTTCGCCAAATTGGACGTGTGTACGTAGCTTAAGGCTCAGCCTTGTATATTTATGGATATAATAGCACATTATACTTGTCTTTCGGGGCATAATCCCAGGGAAGGGTTGTCAAAGCAGAATTTAGGGCCATATTTATAAAGCCACGGTATCGCTTTTTAGTGCTACCGCGACTTTAGCGATCGATATCGTAAATTTACGATCATATCGTAAATTTATGATATCGATCGTTAATCTACGATAACGAAATCGTAGATTTATGATCCCCATAGAATACCATTGCGGTAGTTTACTACCACACGGTATTCTACGATCAAACGTTCGTTAATTAACAAACATTCGGTCGTAAATGGACGATTGCGATAGTACATTTATGACTGCGATTGTAAATAAACTAACCCATTATAAATGATAGATGTGACCTGGCCATGATAGATGTGACCTGGCCATGATAGATGTGACCTGGCCATGATAGATGTGACCTGGCCATGATAGATGAGACCTGGCCATGATAGATGTGACCTGGCCATGATAGATGTGACCTGGCCATGATAGATGTGACCTGGCCATGATAGATGTGACCTGGAATGATCGTGATGACCTGGCCATGACAGATGAGACCTGGCCATGACAGATGGAGACCTGGCCATGATAGATGTGACCTGGACATGATAGATGGTGACCTGGCACATGATCGATGTTACCTGGACAGAGATGTGACCTGGCCATGCTAGATTGGACCTGGGCCATGATAGATGTGACCTGGCCATGATATGTGACCTGGACATGATAGATGTGACCTGGACATGAATGATGTACCTGACTGATAGATGGGACCCTGGCCATGATAGATGTGACCTCTGGCCATGTAGCAAGATGTGACCTGGCCATGAAGATGGAACCAGGCCATGATGATGAGACCTGGCCATATAGATATGCACCTGGCCAGATAGATGAGACCATTGCCATGATAGATGTGACTGGACATGACAGATGAGACCTGGCAGCAGATGAACGCCATGAAGAGACTGGCCATGATAGATGAGACCTGGCCATGATAGATGAGCCTGGCCATGATATGCATAGAGACCTGGCCATGATAGATGATCTGGCCATGATAATGAGACCTGGCATGATAGATGAGACCTGGCCATGATTAGAATGTACCTGGCCATGGAGAGATGAGAACATGGCATGTAGAAGATTATGACCTGGCTGATATGGCTGACTGGACAATGATAGATGTGACCTGGACATGTATACGATGTGACCTGGACATGATAGATGTGACCTGGCCATGATGTGTGATGTACCCCGTATGTGCGATGCTGCGGATAGTGACCTGGCCATGACAGATTAGACATGGCCATGACAGATGAGACCTGGCCATGACAGATGTGACTGGCCATGACCAGATGTGACCTGGCCATGATAGTGTGACCTGGACATGATAGATGTGACCCTGGCCATGATAGATGTGACCTGGAGTGATAGATTTGACCTGACATGAATAGATGTGACCTGGACATGATAGATGTACCTGGACATAGATGATGGCAGATAGTGGACAGGCATGAATAGATGTGACCTGGCCATGATAGTGTGACCTGGCCCATGATAGATGGAGACCTGGCCATGATGATGAGACCTGGCCATGATAGATGTGACCTGACATATAGAAGACCTGGCCATGACAGATGCGACCTGGCCTGACAGATGAGACCGGCCATGAAGAAGAGACCTGGCCATGATAGATGAGACCTGGCCAGACAGATGACCTGGCCATGATAGATGTGACCTGGCCATGATAGATGAGACCTGGCCATGATAGATGAGACCTGGACCATGATAGATGTTGACCAGACCATGATAGATTAGACCATGGCCATGATAGATGAGACCTGGCCATAATGATGAACCTGGCATGCTAGCATGGAGACCTGGCCATGATATGATGATCCTGGCCATGATAGATGAGACCTGGCCATGATAGATGTGACCTGGCCATGATAGATGTGACCTGGCCATAGATAGATGAGCCTGCCATGATAGATGAGACCTGGCCATATAGATTGAGACCTCCATGAGATGTGACCTGGCATGATATGATGAACCTGGCCATGATAATTAGACCTGGCCATGATAGATGAGACCTGGCCTGATAGATGTGACCTGCATGGATAGATGAGACCTGGCCATGATAGATGGACCTGGCCATGATAGTGAGCTGTTGACCCTGGCATGATAGATAGACCTGGCCTGATAGATAGACCTGGCCATGAAGATGTGACCCTGGCCATGATAGATAGACTGGCCATGAATAGAATGTGACCTGGCCATGATAGATTGACCTGGTCCATGATAGATGAGACCCTGGCCTATGATAGATGTGAGCCTGGCCATGTAGTAGATGGAGACCTGGCCATGACTAGTATGAGACCTGGCCATGATATATGAGACCTGGCCATGATAGATGTGACCTGGCCATGATAGATGAGACCTGGCCATGATAGATGAGACCTGGCCATGATAGATGAGACCTGGCCATGATAGATGAGACCTGGCCATGATAGATGTGACCTGGCCATGATAGATGAGACCTGGCCATGATAGATGTGACCTGGACATGATAGATGTGACCTGGCCATGATAGATGTGACCTGACCATGATAGATGTGACCTGGCCATGATAGATGTGACCTGGCCATGATAGATGTGACCTGGCCATAACATAGAGGGGCAGTCCATAGCAGAAGTGACATGTCTGTCTACGCTAATTAAAAGTTTTTCCTGATCCTCAATCAATCAGTCTGATAGATGCAGAAGTAATTAGGAGTCAATATCCTAATGATAAAATAAATGATTTTCTCAGCACAGACACAAATAAGGAGGTACAACCTTCTATGGGTAACCAGGGCCGGCCTTTGATATGGGGACTTGTGCGACCACACAGGTTGCATTACCAGTAGGGATGTACTTTGGGTTCTAATAGAACCCAGTTTCAAATCGAATCCGGCGGTTTCAAAGTCCCGACGAAACTTTCGGAACTCCCGGATTTTTCGAAACTCGAATTTTCTGAGTTTTCGATTTTTATCGAAAATTCGATGATTATCGAAATCAAAAGTAGATGATTATCGAAATCAAAAGTAGATGATTATCGAAATCGAAAGTAGATGATTATCGAAATCCAGAATGGGGTTACCTGCACCTAGTATGGACCTTCCAGACTGGCGTTAACTTCACCTAGTATGGGCCTTTCAGATTGGGGTTACCTTCACCTAGTATGGACCTTCCAGACTGGGGTTACCTTCACCTAGTATGGGCCTTCCAGACTGGGGTTACCTTCACCTAGTATGGGCCTTCCAGACTGGGGTTACCTTCACCTAGATAAGACCTCCCAGACTGAGGTTACCTTCGCCTAGTTAGGACTTTCTAGACTGGGGTTACCTTTGGATGGGGCAGATACCATAAGGGACAGTACTGCTAAACAATGTAATATCGGGTTATTGTGGGCTTTACACTTGATTAGAGGGGCATGCTCTGTTCCCATTAACAGTGCCAGGCACCAGATGCAATAGATAAAACATTAAGTTTTAATCTACTTTGATATCGCTCCTTTCCTGACCATGGGCCATATTCAATAACCTGCGGTATCGACAACTTCCAATTCTTTGGGTTATCGTAAAACTATGATATTGGCTGTAAA
The DNA here is from genome assembly GCA_019447015.1 of Hymenochirus boettgeri. Classification (NCBI taxonomy): domain Eukaryota; kingdom Metazoa; phylum Chordata; class Amphibia; order Anura; family Pipidae; genus Hymenochirus; species Hymenochirus boettgeri. The sequence continues at coordinate 230,580,644 of CM033475.1, forward strand.
TATACGGCTGCAGACATTCATTTACGTTGCATTTTCACAATATTGCAACTTACCCTTGGGGCCTAGGAATTTGCATTAATTACCTTTTCTTTGTTAGTGTCTGAAAATAATTTACCACCGAAAGAATCCAAATAACTTTTTTATCAAAGGGGCATGTGGGGCAGTTGTCCAGGACCTGCCAAACCCATTTCATACCTCCCAACAAGAGCACAATTTTAAGGGTCTGTCCCACTGTCTAGTACTGCTTAGCTTTGCCCTGGGATGGTTGCAGTTTACACATGGTTGGACATGCCAGGAAAGTGTGTGGGGCAGAGCAATGTGCTCTTTCCATTTCTCAATGGAGAATGTGAGGTATGCCAATGATTAAGAACCATTTTGTTCAGTCCCAGGGTGGGTCTTCAACCATGACCACATCATAAAATATCAACCATGGTGTGAAATACAAACACCATGCTACCATGTAGTATTGTCTACTGGTGTGTGTCTACATATGTGCATGGTGAATCAGTATTGATCTCTAATGTCAATGTTCAGTAATGTATGGCTAATGAATGATACCTCATGTTTATAAATGTGCCCCAGACTCTAGTAAACTGAGCTGTAACCCTATACAAAGGGCCCCAAAACCACAGTCAGTGGTCAGGTCTTCGGGTAAACTCCATGGGCTTAAATGTAAGGCAAAAAATAGCCAAGTGAGTTAATCTGTTTACAGAAAGTCAACACAAGCAGTAAACTAGAATTTGACCACACATACTACACACACGTCTTGTCACATGGCGGGATAAAATCGAACCTGGAATGCCCACTCCCAGCTTTGGAACACCCCTAACCCTGCCTCCACCTCTGTCCACACCCTGCCCAAACTCCACTTCCTGCTTCGCCTCCCCACCACACCCCTGCCCCTACAGGGATTACCTGGCAAACCTGGTAACAAGCAATATTCAAACTCATTAGTTAAATCACTAGAAATATTTAAAAAGAAAGGCGTAACATAATGGAACGGACAGGAAAGTTTAATAAACTGTACCTGATGTAGCTCATCATATTTGCATTTCATTTTATGGTGCAAATGATTATTATTTTATTGAATGATACATTTCAAACAGAAGAAAGACCATTTCCAAACTGCGTGTCCATGGCCTACTAGAAATATGTAAAAAATAAACTGGTTCTTTTTATAATTTGCTCCTTCATTAGAACTACTCATGTAGTTGCCAAAGCTAAAGAGAATCCTAATAGGATACATCAAAATATGGCGTAAATATTTGATTCTATTAAAAATAGTTAGAATTGTCCATTTCTCGCCTTCCTTACGTTAGTGATCTACTAGCCTTCAAGTCTTGATGATGATCCCCTAAGGGAGGTAGACGGAGATGTTTAGATACAGTATGGTACGGAATGTTCCTCAGCTCCCAAGATTAGAAATGTGAAAAAGCAATGGCTTTATCCAGATCTTTCTTGCTATTAAAAATTGATCAGAACTGGAAGATCGATGTCTACCAAACTAATTCAAGTCCTAAATCATTCCGGCCAAGAAAGGTGGAAGAAAAAGCCCAACAGTCCCCAGCAAACAAACGATAATAAACATCCAGAGGAATATTCTGTCAATTACCATTGCAACGTATTTCCAGTCTTCTTTAACCTGCAAAATACAAACAGTAAACAGAACATAAAAATTCCAAATACATTGCAGGAAATTCTAAATTTAAATTGGAACAAAGAGATACTAAAGCACCAGGGCAACTGAATATTTGAGGTTCCTGACCTGAAAATAATGACTACCAAAGAAGGTCTATGGTACAAACAACCATTAGTGTTACAAGAAAAGGTTTACAAGAAAAATGTTTTGTCCAGCTGAAGAAGACTAAAAAGCAAAGAGCAATAAATTAAAGGTAACTTGGCTCTCTCATATCTTTCAAACAAGCTTAGGATTATGTCTCTAGCTTCTCTGGATCTTAAGTTACAGGCTTGTAAAGTTACACTTCCCTGACTGCGCTGTCTCTGTGAAAGGCATCTGGTATATGCTGTGTCATAAGCCCCTCCCCCCAAAAAACATGTCATAAAAACCGACATGGAAAAACATTTGTATCTATAAGTGTAGCAGCAGAGTGCAGAGGTAAATTCTATGTCAGCACAGTGGTAACAGGGAGATTGGTGAATGCCATTAATAAGCCTGCTGATTAGAGGAAATTCTCTATGACAATATTCAACCAATCGAAATGGTTAAATGTTTCCACCAATTAAAATAGAATTTTGAAAATTAATTATGGACTATTTCTACTGATTATATACAGACTTGTCTTACAGCCTTAACCAGAGACCTATTAGTATATTTTCAACTCCCACTAATTTTGTTAATAGAATTAAAATATTTTGCTGGGATTTCTTACCAGGATTCTATCCTTAAAATAAAAAACAAACACAAAAAAACCCATAAAAATATTGTTTAAAAATGTTGAGCTTTTTATAATGTCAACCCTTAAAACAAAAAACGAATCACTTGTCAGTCATCTGCCCGCAATAGTAACTGCTATTGTTACCAGTTACGTGAATTTGTAACCAGATATTTTTTGCTCAATGAGCTTTTTATGAGCTTGAGCGTATGCAGAGGAGGCAACAGGGGAATCAACACAGCCATTACTTACTGCATGGTTAATAATACATCAAATAATGTGCTGAATATATCAGTTTTAGTTGAGGGTGGGTAATGGACATGTGACCTTTTTTTGTTTTAAGGGTGGACATGACCTTTAAACAAAATGTAAATGTACCATTCTCTGGTAGAGCTTCTGAAATTGTGGTGGGACAAGGTTTAGTGTAAGGAATCAATTAACTTTCTCATTTGTCTCTATTTTCTCTATTAATCGAAAGTAGATGATTATCGAAATCGAAAGTGGATGATTATCGAAATCGAAAGTAGATGATTATCGAAATCGAAAGTAGATAATTATCGAAATCAAAAGTAGATGATTATCGAAATCAAAAGTAGATCATTATCGAAATCGAAAGTAGATCATTATCGAAATCAAAAGTAGATCATTATCGAAATCAAAAGTAGATGATTATCGAAATCGAAGTAGCCTATTTTCAAAAATTGAAACTCGAACTTTAGAAATTTCTGAAAATTTAGAAAATTCGAAAAAGGAAACGAAACTCAACAGTTTCGAACATCTCTACTTATCATCCGATCTTATAAAAATCTATAAACATGGTTATATACTTACAGAAAAGTCAGCATCTTCAGCTCGGAGATGATCTGCTATATAATGTACACCTTCTAAAGCTTTCAAAATACTCGGAGACAAGAAGAAATTCTGTTCTGTAGTTTCTGTGGTGGTCTGGCGTGGAATTTGACTTTGACTCCCAGAAACATGGTGATTAAAATCGTAACGACACTGAACGTTTTGGTGGTGAGAGGACACGTGACGCATGTGGCAAGTTTGAAGCTCGGCCTCGGCCTCCCCCCACTTCTCATCCACATTGGTTTCCATCCAGTATTTTGAGGTGCTGAGCTTTAATTCTGGTGTGTCGTACTGGCTAGCAACCTCCTGCACGGGAGCAGGCGGGCGCTTCATAAACAACCACCTTGGGATATGGTCCAGAAAAACTGAGCGAACCCAAAGAGGCATCTTATGCGTACTCGGTGAACGATGGTGTACATTGAGTACAAAGACTGTGATGACAATAGAAAGTGTTACAAAGATCATAGTAAAAAGAAGATACTCCCCAATCAGTGGGATAACCAAAGACGTGGAAGGAATAATCTCTGTAATGAGAAGGAGGAACACGGTAAGGGACAATAGAACAGAGATGCAAAGTGTAATCTTCTCTCCACAGTCCGAAGGAAGGTAGAACACCAACACAGTAAGACAAGAGATCAGAAGACAGGGGATTATTAAATTAATGGTGTAGAACAGAGGTAACCTCCGAATAACAAAGTAATACGTGATGTCTGGGTAGATTTCCACGCAGCAGTCGTATTTCTTAGAGTTGTACTTTCCAACAGCATTCACAATGGCCCATTCTCCGCTCTCCCAATAGTCCTTAAGGTCCACATTACGTTCCATGCTCTCCAAGTCAAGCCAAGCTTTATCGTAAGTCCAGGAGCCGAATTTCATTTTACAGCTCTGCTGGTCAAAAGGAAAGAAGGTGACGTCAATACTGCAGGAGCTTTTGTAGATCGCAGGTGGAAACCACTTTACTTTCCCGTTGTGGAATAAATGGGCTTTAGTCATGTGGGTGATTGCAAACTCCCCGTCAGCGCTGGAAGAGAAGGAACACAGCCCATTGAGAAACACTGTAGGAATCACATTAATACCATCTGAGAGTCAATAACTGAGTTAATGTTGTAACAAGACTTCACAATCCCAATCCTTAAAATCCTGCCTATTTATTGACAGTCTATGGGTGAGCACACTGTCCCATGGAAAGGCCAATTTCCCGTCACATTTCACCGCTATAGCACGCTATGTTTAGCTTATATAATGTTATTAAACTACAATCCAGACAAGGAAGTTAGCTGTAGATCATATAAAATATATGTTAGAAAATTATATAGAATAGTTAAGTGTCTTAAATTTCCTGTGCATTGTCTTATTAGCATTAATGCTCAGTTATGTCATCACTTGTTTATTATAGTGAACAATGTACCCCTGCTATAAAATACAGTATAAGCATATTAGAAGTCACCTTTCGCATTCCATGACCTCTAATCCTCAATAAGAATAGATTCATATTTTATATAATCATAGAACATCTTGGTGACTTTTAAAGGAGATCTATAGCCTCTAAGACATGCCCAAACAACCCCCTCCCCCATTAATACCCAGCGTAAAGACCTTAACTCCTAGGTTATTTTTTCCTACACCCCCCATACCATTTCTCCAAATTCCTGCCAGTATGGCCCGACCTCCCACAGTCCCACACTGGGGGGGGGGGGGTCAGATCAGCACTACAAACAGAATTTTGTAGTAATGGGATATATTGGAATCTAGTTTAAAGTCAGGGCTGAAAACCTAGCATTTTAGGTCTAGGTATTATTGGGGGGGGGGGGGGGCATTTGGGACACTATTTGCCCTTTAATATTGTTATATTTGCATATTCATAGTAAACATGCCCAACTTAACCATAAAAATATGGGTTAATTTTCTTCCTATTGTGAGGTTTGTGGTTATATTCCTACATGTACAATATTTCTCCATCCCTGTGATAGATATTTGAGAATTAAAGAGAACATATAAGGAGAAATTGCCGGGCAGGTTATATGTTCTTAATCAGATATTTGGATGAGTCTGAACTTCTTCACCGAGAATGAGAAACTCTGCTCAGCTTCTCCTGAGTACAAAATCCTAAATACAAAACACAAATCAGACCTTGTTTTTACCCCCACCACTGGAATTCTATAGACACAAATGAAATACAGGTCCAACAGCATTAGATAAAGGTTTATAAGGTGATAGGTTCAACATACCTAGAGGTAGCTTCAATGCTGGTTTAGTTAAAGACAAACTAACCAATTAAATTGAATAAGGCTTGCAGCATTGAGAGTGATCCACCAGAAAATCGCCTTATCTCTGCACAGATAAATTAAAGAGACCTAAAGTAGACCTTACATATGCTGCCTCCATTAGGCACGTCATTTCTGCTAAATCATACTGTACCTACATTGTAGTGTATGCAGTTGTTTCAACATACTTTATTGAAATATGATCCAGGCATACGGATCGTTCCTTTAAATGTGTTTTAAACACCTCTGGTTGGTGTCTCCTTTCTCTGTATATCTATCCTATCCTTCTATTTCAGGAAACCATCTGTTATCCCCAAAAGACAATTACTGGGGAAGATTCTAAACTACCAATTTTAAACACCAAGAAGTTGCTGTTTCATGAATTGCAATTGAGTTGGATGGTAGGAAATTGGGTTTTTCAGAGAATTTAATAACCTGGACTAAGAAAGGAAGAAGAAGAAATCCTTTCTGGACTTCACTGAATGAAAAATCTACCGTATTTCCAAATAGGTTCTCAAGGTCAGAATGAATGGGATACGGTACTTATGGGTCCGATATATATATACAATATACAGAGATGATTGGGCATCCGAGGTTCTGGCACATGTACCGAGTAATTATCAACTGATATTTCACATTTAACCCTTACTTGGGCCAATGTGCACAAAAGTAATTAGGGGTTAAATCACGGTGAACAGCATGTAGCAATATTAGTACATATTAATGCTTTGTGTTTATAGAAAGCTATGGGAAGCAACTAGTTAACCATTTAAAGAAACACTAATTCAAGCCATGCATTACATAGAGTCATTGTTTGATCCAACATGAATGTCAAATCAATCACTGTGTCAAGCGGCTGTTGTACCTGCCAACCTTTCTGCAAAATTTCCCGGCCAGAACATTATATGCAATTTATATTAAAGGGCGTGTCCACCCTTAAAACAAAAAAAAAAAAACTGGTTACAGGTCTGTTACCTGCCTCCAACCCTAAGTGATATATACAGCACACTATTACCTGTATTACTAACCAGATATTTAATAATAATTATTTCCTCCATTCTGGCAGAGTAATCTGGCTCCTCCTTCTTTGCAGTGAATTAAGGCTGTGACATCACAACCAATGATTGGCTGCTGTTTCCCCTGCTACCTAAAATGCACATGCTCAAGCTTATAAAAAGCTCATTAAGCAGAGGAGGCAGATATATTTGCCAGATTAGAAGAGAAGTGTTTATTAAATAAACTGGTAAAAATAGCAATTGGGATTGCGGACAGATAACTGACTAGTCACCAGTTGTTGGTTTTTAAGGCTGGACATGCCCTTTAAGGGGATAATCTTCATCCAAAATGTTTGGCCCAGTTTGTTTTCGGAGGATTGTGAAAATATTGGGAGAAATGTTAAACTTTTTAATTACCAACTTTATATCAAAAGCCACCTTCACTTTTTAGAGACTTACTTATTGTACAGTACAATGTCTGGAATCCAGATCATCTCAGAAGGAACCCGTATTGAGGTGACATTGTCAAAGTCTGCCGGATTCCACCGCAGCTTGTAATCATTCCATTCCTAGAAAATGAAATAGAAGGGTCAGTTGATGATAATTGAGGGAGGTATGTATTAAAAAATGGAGAAGTATCATTGAGGGAATCATTGTGGACTTTATTAGAAACCAATCTAACTAGATGCTTGTGAAGGCTCTCATTCATCCAGGTCATGGTATATCTGTTGTATTTAGTTGAAGACGTTTCGCTAGTCATCCGACTGGCTTTCTCAATTCAGAATGACTTGTACAAGAATCTGTTGGCAATATAAGTACCAAGGAAAGTCAAAATTAGCATATCACAGCCAGGTGTTAGGGACCTTTTGAATGCAAGTTGTGAGTGCATGGTGTTATAGGAACTGCCCAGGGTAAGGTGTCAAAGCAGCATTGTACATGGCAGACAGTTGGTGTCAAACCCCCCCATCTCTATTTAGGCTTGATTTCTTTATTTTCACATAAATGGCCTCTTTGACACTTCTCCTGAACCAGTCATGTTCCTTTGCCAATATGTTGACATTACAATCTAACTAGAGTAAACTTGGTTCAGAAGACAACCTCATTTGAGATCCCATTAATAATGAAGGAGCTAAAATTCACGGTCTCTCTCTTTAAATTGAAGTACAATATCCTTGGAACTCTTTCAGAGACCTTGATTATAATCATTAAATAAATCCATAAAATCTAATTATTTTGAATAGAAAATGCAGAATATAAAATATATTATGAACAGAGGTCTGCTAAATTACGAAGAACTAAACTGCTATATGTTTGATTCGCCTCTTCCCATGATCCTCTGCTGCTGGAAAAACATTCCAGATATTGGCCAAATATTTTAGCACTAGCCCAACCGATTTAAATGGTGCAGAGGGTCATGGAGAATAGGAACAGAGACTGCAGCAATAAGTAGATATATAACTTGTGTTAAGGTATTCATTTATTTGAAATTGAAAACACAAAGATCAAGATTCTCGTAGGATAGAGAAATATCTGAATTGTTTAATTTATAGATATTAAAGATCATCTTGAAGATTTCTGTTTTTCCAACCAGTGCACAGCTTGTCACAAGCTGATTTAGCCCTGGCAGAGGTTTTTTATCAAATGGCAAACTTTTTTAATATTCTTATCTATCATCCAAAGCTATAGATGAATATAATCCCAGGCTAACAGATATGGCATCATTACTCTTCATCATTATATTGAAGGGATGTCTAAGGACTGAAGAGATCTTCTGTATATGTTCAGACATCTAGAGAAGAGACAGCACATTTTTTCTTGGGGGGGGGGGGCTCTAACAGATCATGATTAAACTGTAATACAATTATTCTTTCTGGACTGAGCATGTGTAAAGAACATAATGGTCAGTGACCACACTGCGTGATACTGGGATGTTGGGAAATAAAATACAAACCCCATGTTAGAAAGGTAAATTTCTCAACAACCATATCAAAATGAGAGGTGAGACACCGATTACTGCTTTTATATAGGGTTCTCTTCCTTCTGAAAGAGTTTTAGTTGTCCTTTAATGAAAGAGGGGGAGGAACTTAACAACTGTCAGTTACTGCCAGAAAACAGTCAGATACAATTCTCCGTTAAGAATCTCTCAATAATCCTACCTTACACCCATCATCCCCCTTATTTGTTGATCTTCCGTGTTAAGTCTTTCCGTGATTTTCTAGAAACGTGGACCAGAGACAAGATCTACTCTGTATTCTAGATGGTGCGTAAAAGGATGTGATGGGTTTAAGATTAATAGAGAAAAAGATAATAATCAAAGCCCCCAAACTCAAATGTGTCTGTGCCTCTTAGATGTTTTTAGTATTTGCTTTAAGGGGCCCTGAAGCTATTGTTGATTTACAATTCCCAGCAATGGTAAATCCAATCCCCTCCGAACGTGTGTGAGGTGTGAGTGTTGTGTTACTAGATGTCCTACACTGCCTGGGACCAAGAAGATCAAGCACAAAGCCTTGGAGCCTGATCTTATTTGTAGACAAAAGCCTAGAATACCGAACGGCAAATTTTCTTTGAATCATAAAAGTAATATGTGCGCAGACACGAACGGAGAAGTGTGTATGAAACAAGACAAGAAGTATGACACATAAAGCGGTTGGCTTGAGATATCTCACTTGTATTTATGTCCCAACTGTTCCTAATCCTCATGGCCGTGGTTCCCTCCAAACCCCCTCTTTTTATTAGCAACAAATATTACCACCAAGACGAGGTCCCTATAGTGAGATTGATTATATTACTATTACATTCCATCTTTATCAACAAGATGACGTCAAAGAGGAGGAAAGATGCTCACTCTATCACAGAGAGGTGAACTCTATTATTACTAAGATTCCAATTCATACACCCTGCGTACTACACGAAAGTAGATGATTATCGAAATCGAAAGTACATGATTATCGAAATCTAAAGTAGATGATTATCGAAATCAAAAGTAGATGATTATCGAAATCGAAAGTACATGATTATCGAAATCGAAAGTACATGATTATCGAAATCGAAAGTAGATGATTTCGGTAACCCTCGAATGTTTGTGCCGATTTTGCCAACCCTCGAATGTACAAGCTGATTTCGGTAACCCTCATATTTGTGATATCGGTAACCCTCGAAAGTAATGTTCGATTTTGGTAACCCTCGAAAACAGCCCGCGAAAGCTCGAAAACAGCCCGATCAGGAGGAAAGATAGATTTTAAATGAATTTTACTTATATTTCCGGGTTCCCCAGACCATTCCCCAGGTCCCTGTGTTATTTACAGTAACCTACTATTACTATTTATCCCTCAATATGGACAGAAACCTTCCCATTCCCACTATTACTATTTATCCCTCAATATGGACAGAAACCTTCCCATTCCCCAGGTCCCTGTGTTATTTACAGTAACCTACTATTACTATTTATCTCTCAATATGGACAGAAACCTTCCCATTCCCCAGGTCTCTGTATCATTTACAGTAACCGACTATTACTATTTATCCCTCAATATGGACAGATTCTGTACATAGAGACGGTGAATACTGGGGTCAGTTACAGAATCTATTATTTATCAGGGATTCCATATCGGTGTATAGACATCTGTATAGAAAATACTCTGTACATAGAGACAGTGAATACTGGGGTCAGTTACAGAATCTATTACTTATCAGGGATTCCATATCGGTTGTTATTTTCCAGCAACTCACACTGGTTGCAAAATAAACTGTAACAGCTTTCAAAGTCTTTACAGGGACTTACGTATTGGTGTGGAGACACCTGTGTAAAAAATACTCTGTACATAGAGACAATGAATACTGGGGTCAGTTACAGAATCTATTACTCATCAGGGATTTCATATCGGTGTATAGACATCTCTATAGAAAATACTCTGTACATAGAGACGGTGAATACTGGGGTCAGTTACAGAATCTATTACTTATCAGGGATTCCATATCGGTGTATAGACATCTGTATAGAAAATACTCTGTACATAGAGACGGTGAATACCGGGTCAGTTACAGAATCTATTACTTATCAGGGATTCCATATCGGTGTATAGACATCTGTATAGAAAATACTCTGTACATAGTTAATAATAGCTCCATCCTGGAAATGATCGTATTCTACAAGCATTTTACCATCTCAGGTAACAGGCATTTTGGTTGATAGACTGAGTCCACGGATGTACAGGGATATCACATAGAATTATACAGAGATCAGCAACATTTACATTGATAAATATAACCACAAACTCCAGCATTGCAAGGACAGAGGAGAACAATAAAGTCTCAGTCTTGTGAAAGTAATACATCCATTATCCGGCAGTTATCAGTAGCAGAGATGTTGTCACAGGTGGGAGAGGGTTCGCTTCTCTGTTAGATCCGGTAAGGGAACAGCTATCCACGTCATATATAGCGACAGAGAATGAACATTAGACACAAGCACGGGGATATGAGTTCGGAGTTAAGTTCTGAAAATATAAACTAAATAGATAAATATTACGGACCTCTAACCATGAAATCCCACTGCAATTCATGAGTTTTAACTTTTTATTATTAGAAATAATACACAGTAAGTTTGGGAAAACTCCAATGTTTAATCATTTTATGGGGCTTGTTGAATTTTGCCACGGCATGGAATTCTGTATCCTAAAGAGTTTCAGGAAAAGTTGCATTAGGGAACATTATATATCTCATCCAATTTGACCTTTTGCTTTTCCAGTGGATTCGATTTAAGAAAAATAGACATTATTCCAGGGCATCATCATTTCCAAAGTATAGTATAGTATAGAATATTTGAGGTTGAAAAGACATGACGGTCATCTAGTCCAACCTACTCAGCAAAGACCCACATTTCCTGCCTAAAGGTCAGTCTAGAGGAAGGTAAAACACCCAAACAGAAATTAGGAAGGGGGACTAAAAATCCTTTATAAGGTGATGTAAACGGGGGGTACTTAAATTGTCCAGAGCTGTGACAAGACTCTATTATCAGGAGTGGGCCCTTCCATATTGCGTGGAGCAGGGTGTTGCCGAATACCACTCTGGTAGAATGCAAATAAAATGGGTGCCAGTGGTTCTTGAACTAAAAAGTATTCTTATTATTAGAAGAGCCAATATAATTAAAGATTGCAATTAGCAAACAATAGAGAGGAATAGCTATGGCAAAGGAATCACATAAATACTCACAAAACCCGACAAACCACTCAGAAACAGCATAAAGAAACAATCCAGATTGTTGTTAGTGCCACCCAGCTCTCAGGTCACTGTAGGACAATCTTCTCCCCCTGAAGTTGCACTAGTCCATTCTTGGGTGGTATACCCAGGACTCTGGTCCTATAAATCTCCTTGTTGGAGCTCAGGCTGCTACTAGCTACCCTACCCATATTATATCCACTCCTGGAGTGATAATACCAGAATCTAATCTCACATTAACTGGGGTATACCGCGTTATTAAATGTCCCATGCTCTCCCAGGAGATCAGAAAGAGAAGTTCATATTAATGCCTCCCGTTTATACTTTGACTCAGTACCCCTACTGGCCAATTTCTGCCAGAACAAGCAGCACAAGAAGACTAAAGGGTAACTCGGTTTATAGTTCCCTACTCTTTTCCCTGGTGGAATTCCACTTCCGCAAGGAACAAATTGACAAAAACATTAGTTACACCATCAAATTTAACATCTGCTTCAGTAATATCTGCAGAGACCTACTCATGGACATGATCTGCTGGAATGGATAAGAAATTAGCAACAAATACATTTAGAAAAATAGATGTATGACTCATAGCAACAGCCCCACATATTAACAAGCCTACAATGAGCATCAATACTCATTAAGCATGAGTGGAGAAAAATAACAAGGCATAGCATAAACACCCCCAAAGTGCCATAGTGAAGAAAGGGGGAGGTCTTCAATAAGAGTCATCCTTCTCACATCTACAGGTATAGGTATAGAAGGTTCAGGATTAGAGTCAGCAGGAGGCTTGAGATGTCAGCCATACACAGGGATGGGATAGTTCATTTCTATCCTTGATGAAAAGGAGGGGTAGCAGTTCTATTTACCCTCTGAGGCAAACTACACATGCTACAGGTTGCAAAGCTTTCTAGGGCTAATCCGGTGATGGGCAACACCAGTCATGTCAGCCAAATTGTCCAATCTTCAACCATCAGCTAAACTCTATATCACTATATCACTATAAACATATCACAGCCAAGTGTTAAGGGGCGTGATTAACATTGCTTGGGATATGCTAATGGGGATTTTCCAGGGAAATAATTGCCACAGATTCTTGTACAAGTCATTCTGAATTGAGAAAGCCAGTCGGAATGACTAGCGAAACGTCTTCAAGAACATAACTTCAAGTCCCAGTGATCTAATTAAAACAAAGAGATTACCATGACTGGATGAATGAGAACCCTCACAAGCCAATTCAGAGTCTTGTTTGTAAATTAAGCCTCCGAAGTGGACTTAATTATGGGATCATTCTTTGCAAACAAATCTACATTGGTGTTCTTAGTTGGAAATCATTACATACACTAGTGTAATAGGGTAGAAAAACAAAATTCAGTTAGTTATAGTGCTTGGAACAGCTAGTTAGTTGCTTGGGCGTGGCCAATAGACACTGCTAACACTAACTTGCTGAGTCAATGGAAATGGCCCTGCCATGATATAATGTGTCATGAACTTACGCTTGTCAATTGAAGTTTCAGGCCTTCCTTTGAAGGATCTCAAGGGACATGGAAAAAAATCTTTATCATGCACCTCCAGGGTGATCAGCGAGCCCAAAACAATAATGTCATTCAAAGTAACTATGCAGTCCTTGGATTAAGTCCCCCGGGACCTTTTCCAAAGCACTGGAAAGGTAGCTGAGGCCCCATTATTCCTAAATAATTTAGGATAAATTGGTTAAAACCCCAATGGGCAAATAAAAAAGTGTCTTTTCCTTGATCGTCGGCAGACATAGGAATTTAGGAATATCCAGATTATTAATCCATCACTGAGAACCAAAGCACTGCCATTCAAGCATCAAGTGCCTCGTCAATACAGGGAAGTGTGCATTGACGGGAATGGTGCGCTTCGTTAGGGGGAATATTAAGTAAAGGAACCAGTATTTTTTACAGTTCACTATCGCAGGAAACATTCACAATGACAAATAGCGCTATATAAGCCTTATTTATAAAAACGCTCATTTCGCGGTAGTTATTGCTAAGTAAAGTGATGTGCTGGCTGATCGTTTTGCCCTATTTATTGCATAAGTGTGGTATCATGATGAAGGAGAGATTGATTTTTCTAGTGTAAGTTTGTCAACTTTTTAATTTTTAAAGCCATTTATAAATACACAATTTTTTCCTTTTTGCCCCTTCCCTTTCTCCGTTTTAGCAATTTTGCAGTTTTACACAAATTTTAGCCAACATCATTACTTAATGGAAATGTTCTATTAACATAACTAGTTTCTTAAAACAGCACTATGGTATGTTCCCATATAATGGAACTGGTTTGATAATTGCGCAGTTTGCTGAAAATAAAGTAGGACATGTCTTGTGGGTTCTAATAGAACCCAGTTTCGAACTCGAATCCTAGGTTTTGCGGAGTGTTCAAAAAGTCCCGACGAAAACTCTCAGAAACTCCCGGAGTTACCGAATTGATGAATCGGAATTTTCTGGTTTGATTTATCGAAAATTCGAATAAATATCAAAATCGAAAGTACGATGATTATAGGAAAATGAAAATAGTAGAAATAAGTTTGTAATAAACAGTAGCCCGTGAAAGTATTGGTCAATTCTGGAAAACCCTTGAATGTACAAGCCGATTTCAGTAACTCAAGAATTGTATATCGTTAACCCTCGAAGTAGCGTTTGATTTCGAAAAGATATGCAGGAAGCTCGAAAGCAAGATGATCAAGAGAAAAATTTGAAAAATGGACGAACTATCAGTTGGCGAACATCTCTAAAATAAGCACTACTAAAAAAAAGGTTTGCCTATTAAGGATTAAACTATTGCCTAAATGCATTTTTTTTCATAATGCTTTAGAAAGAGTAATAGTATGCAGCCATCCCATACATTTCCCCCCCCCTGAGTTCTAGCCTCTCTCTGCCTTCATGAGGCCATGTGTTAAGGGGTGTAACAATTCGGTATGCCCTCTAACTGTAACTCAGAGATAGCATGCGAGGAAACAATCCCTACCACCCCATCCTTGATCAGCTTGTTATGTAGGCTGTACCTAGCAAAGGGGAATTTCAAGTTTATTAGTGGTAGAGGCGAAGAGAGGTTGTGTAACACGAACTTCCCACCAGCCAATGACAAGTGTTATGTAATCATGGCCGGGCGTCTAGCGAGGAGGGCTTTAGCACTCTCTTTGCTTGTGATATCTAAGGGAGCAGCACGGCCTATAAATGTTGAGTAAGAGATTTCTGCTGCTGGAAGTGTGGACATGTTAATGGGGGTGATGTTGTTAAATAAAGAAAATTGCCTTTGAGTTTTACCACGATTTACCATGTCCTATTTAATAAAATAGAGAAAAATTCCAGGGGTGAATTTACAATAATTTATCATATCCTATGAATAAAATAGAGAAAATTACCCTGGGGAGTTTTACACTATTTATCATATCCTAAAAAATAAAAATAGATAAAATTCAACTGGGTGTGTTTTTTACACTTATTTATAAATATCCTATTGATAAACTAGGGAATATTCCCCTGGGTAAGTTCTACACTATGTATCATATTCCTATTTAATAAAAAAAGAGGACAATCGCCTGGGTGAGTTTACACTATTTATTCATCCTATGAATAAAGAGAGAAAATTCCCATGGAGTTTACACTTATTATCATAATCCTAATAATTAAAATAGAGAAAAATTCCCTTGGGCTGTGTTTTTACACTATCATATCTATGGGATAAATAGAGAAATTCCCCCTGGTGAGTTTTACATGTTATCATTATACACTATTATCATATCCTATTGATAAAATAAAGAAATTTGCATGGTGAGTTTTACACTATTTATATATTCCTCTTAAAAAAAGATAAAATCACCTGGGTGAGTTTTACATATATCATATCTATCAATAAAATAGAGGAAAATCCACCTGGGTGAGTTTTACACATTTATCATTATCCATTAATAAAATAAGAAAATTCCCTTTAGGGGGGGGGACTTTTTTTACACTCGTGATCAGATCATTAATCAAATAGAGAAAATTCACTGGGTGTGGATTTACACTATTATATATCCTATTATAAAATAGAGAAAATCCCCTGGGGGAGTTAAATATTTCTCATATCTAAAAATAAAATAGAGGAAATTTCTCTTGGGTGTGTTTTACACTATTATTTACTACCTATTGATAAAATAAAGAAAATTTGCCGGGTGGTTTTACAATATTATTCATATATATGAATTAAAATAGAGAAAATTTGCCATGGGTGAGTTTACACATTTATCATAGATTTTAATAAAATAGAGAAAATTCCCCTAGGGGACTTGACACTAGTTATCATATCCTATTAAGAACAATAGAGAAATTCCCCTAGGGCGTTTTACACGTTATCATATCCTATTAATAACACAGAGAAAATTCCCGCTGGGTGAGATTTACAGTATTTATCAAAACTTTCAGATATAAATAGAGAAATTCACCGGGTGGAGTTTTACACTATTTTATATCCTATTAATAAATGATAAACTCACTGGGCTGAGTTTTACACTATTATTTAATCCTATTAATACACTAGATAAAATGCCCCTGGGTGAGTTTTACAATATTATCATATCTATTAATTACAATAGAGAAAATTCGCATGGGTGAGTTTACATATTTACATAACTATTAAGAAAGAGAGACAATTTGCCTGGGTGAGTAGTTACACTATTCTAGCATATCCTATTAATAAAATAGGAGACAATTCTCCTGGGTGTTTTTACACTATTTAAATATACTATTGATAAAATAAAGCAAATTTGCCTTGGTTGAGTTTAACACTATTTATCATATCCTATTAATTAAAATAGAAAAAATTCCCATGGGTGAGTTACACTATTATCCTATCCTATTAATTAAATAGAGCAAATTCGCCTGGGTGAGTTTTACACGATTTATTCATATCCGATTAATAAAATAGAGAAAATTCGCCATGGGGGTTTCTAAACTATTAACCATATCCTATTAATTAAAATAGAGAAAATTTCGCCGGTGAGTTTTACACTATTTACCATCTCTATTAATAAAATAGAGAAATCGCCTGGGTGAGTGTTACACTATTTACCAATTCTATTAAAAAATAGAGAAAATTCGCCTTGGTGAGTTTTTACAATATGTACCAATCCTATATAATAAAATAAGAAAATTCGCCTGGGTGAGTTTTACACTATTACCATATCCTATTATAAAATAGAGAAAATTTCGCCGGGTGAGTTTACACTATTTCCAATTCCTATTACATAAAAATAGAGAAAATTCGCCTGGGTGATTTTCACTATGTACCAATATCCTATTAATAATGGAGAAAAATCGCCTGGGTGAGTTTTACACTATTTACCAGACCTATTCTAAAAAAAAGAAAAAATCGACTGGGTGAGTTTTACACTATTTACCATATCCTATAATTAAAAATGAGCGAAAATTCGCCTGGGTGAGATTTACACTAATTTATAATAATCCATTAATGAAATAGAGGAAAATTCGACTGGGTGAGTTTTACACTATTTATCATATCCTATAATAAAATAGAGAAAATTCACCTGGGGAGTTTTAACACTATTTATTCATATCCTATTTATAAAATAGAGAAATTCCCCTGGGTAAGTTTAAATATTTTACATATGCTATAATAAAATAGGACATTCCCCTGGGTGAATTTCCACTATTATCCATATCCTATAATAAAATAGAGAAAAAATCAACCTGGGTGAGTTTACACTATTTATCATATCCTATAATATAAATAGAGAAAACAGTCGCCTGGGTGAGTTTTACACTATTTATCATATCATATAAATAAATAGAGAAATTCGCATGGGGGTGGTTTACACTATTTACCATATCCGATTAATTAAAATAGAGAAAAATTCGCTGGGGTGAGTTGGACACTATTGTACCCATTCCATAATAAAATAGAGGAAAATTCGCCTGGGTGAGTTTTACACATTACCATAATACTAGTAATGAATAGAGAAAATTCACATGGGTGAGGTTACACTATTATAATCCTATAATAAAATAGAGAAAATTCATCCTGGGTGAGTTACACTAGTATCATATACTATTATAAAAATTAGAGGAGAAATTCCCCAGGGTAAAATTTACACTATTTATCATATCTATTAATAACAATAGAGACAATTCCCTGGGTGAATTTTACCACTATTTCTAATATCATATTAATAAACTAGAGAAAAATCACCTGGTGAGTTTTTACATATTTTATATATCCTATTAATAAAATAGAGAAAGTCGCATGGGTAAGTTTTTACACTATTTAATATATCCTATTAATAAAATAGAGAAAATTCCCATGGGTGAGTTTTATTACCACTATTTATTTCAATCCTATTAATAAATAGAGAAAATTATCTGGGTGAGTGTTACAATATTTTATCAGATCTATAATAAAATAGAGAAAATCCCATGGAGTGACTTTTACCTATGTATCTAGCCATAATAAAAATAGAGACAATTCCCCGGGTGAGTTTTACACTATTTATCATGTCCTATTAAGAAAATCGAGAAAATTCGCCTGGGGAGTTTTACACTATATCATATCTATTAATAAAAAGAGAAAATTCACCTGGGTGCGTTTTACACTTATTTACATCTCCATTAATAAAATAGAGAAAATTCACTGTGTGAGTTTTTACACTATTTATCATATCCTATTAATAAAATAGAGAAAATTATTCTCCTGGGTGAATTTTACACTATTTATCATATCCATTAATAAATAGTAGAGACAATTCCCCCTGGGGTGAATTTTACACTATTGTATCAGGTCTCTTAATAAAATCAGAAAATTCCCATGGGTGAGTTTTACAATATTATCCTATCCTATTAATCAAATAGAGAAACTTCACTGGGTGAGTTTTACACTATTTATTCATATCCTATTTAAAAAATAGAGAAACATTCCCCAGGGTAAATTTTACACTATTATCATATTCCTATTATAAAATAGAGGCCATTCCATGGGTGATTTTACACTATGTATCATATCCTATTAATAAATAGGAAAAATCACATGGGTGAGTTTAAAGATATTATAATTTCCTAGGTAATAAAATAGAGAACCTTCGCTGGGAAGTTTTACATAGTGATCTATCCTAGTAATTTAAAAAGAGAAAAATGTCCCTGGGTGGTTTTAACACGATTATTCCCCCCCCATATCCATTAATAAAATAGAGACAATTCCCCTGGGTGAGTTTTACCACTATATCAGGTCCTATTAATAAAATAGAGAAAAATTCCCGGGGTGCGTTTTACATATGTATCATATCAATTATTTAAAATAGAGAAATTCACTGGGTGAGTTTACAGATTTATCTATCCTATAATAAATAGAGGAAAATCACCTGGGTGAGTTTACACTATTATAATATCCTTATTAATAAAATAGAGGAAAAGTCCCCTGGGTGAATTTCTACACTATTTATCATTTACTATTAATAAAATAGAGACAAATTCCCCTGGGTGATTTTACACTATTTATCATGTTCCTATTAAATTAAAATAGAGAAAATTCCCCTGGGTGAGTTTACATTATTTATCATTATCCTATTTAATAAAATGAGAAAATTCCCCTGGTGAGTTTTACAATATTTATCATATCTATAATTAACCTAGAGAAAATTCCCTGGGGGAGTTCACTATTTATCATATCCTATAAAAATAGAGAAAATTCACCGGTGAGTTTTACACTATTTATCATTATCTATTATAAAATAGAGAAATTCACCTGGTGAGTTTTACACTAGATCAATCTATTAATAACTAGCGAGAAAATTCACCTGGTGAGTTTCCAACTATTTATATATCCTATTAATAAAATAGAGAAGAAAATTCCCCTGGGTGAGTTACACTATTTATTTCATTTCCTATTTAATAAAATAGAGAAAAATTCCCCTGGGTGAGTTTACAACTATTTATCATATCCTAAATTAATAAAATAGAGAAATTCTCCGGGGTGCGGTTTTACAATATATCATATCCCAGATTAACATAGAGAAAATTCCCCTGGTTGAGTTTTACCATATTTATCATATCCTATTAAAAAAATTGAGAAAATTCGCCTTTTGAGTTATTCGGCTCTGAAACAAAAACACCAAAGGGAGATGGCAATATCCCGCGTTAACGGAAAAATAAGCACTAAAATCAATCTAACGTATGTACTAATGTGTAAAGACAATTGTCAATGCGCACATGTAGCAATTTTTTTTTGTGTGCCTCAGTGCACAGCGATTTGGGCCCCCCCCCCCAATTTTTTTTTTAATCAATTTGTGCAAACATTAACGCCTCTTTAATTGTGTCTTTAAATATGCGCAAAAGGTTTCAACCTTGCCTGCTAGCATTTTCTCAATGTATGCAGGGTTGCCAAAACCGTCCGTTATCTTACGGACAGTCCATGAAAAAGGGCTCTTAAAAAAAAGTGCTGTCTGTAAAGTAAGTTATTTTTTCGAGCTGTCCGTTAAAATTAGATATTTTCCAGGGGCATTGTCCCTATAAGAAGCAAGAGGAAACAGGGAAGCTCACGACCATGCTGTAAAGATCTACTACGGGGATTTGATGGAACATTCCCCTCCCATCCCCCTATTAACAGCAGAGCCGGGATTCCTCTACTCATGGCCTCACCTTCTTGGTTTCTTCCCTCAAGTCTGGATGGTGTGTGGTTTGGTGGGCGGGGCAGCAGCAGCAGCAGACCTTGTCCCTGGGGGTTGAGGGATGTGAGATCCAGATGGACTCTTCAGCCAAGTGCCAAGTTCATTACAGACAGTTCCACACACAGACAATGTGCGTGTGATACATTTTTATATTGTTCTGCAATAATATGTTGATTGGTCTATTTTATTTTTTATTAGTCTGTCGGCATCATCAGATCTGGGTGTGGTATTCACCGAGATTTCTAAAAAAGGCATGTGATGTCATCAGCCAGCATCCGTCTTTGCTCACGCCCCGTTCGTGACGAGTGTCACGCGGGCGTTTCTGGTTGCCTCATGGACGTTACGCAGGCACCTTGCTTATCTATGCCGAAAAAGCAACAGATTGGAGGAGGAGATTCAATAAAATTCTAACATGGCCAATCCTGCATCTAACTTCTTGTCCATCCTGTTCATTGATTCCTTTTGCATTATTTAATCTGCCATTTACACCTTCCCTGCTGTTAATAGTTTTCTGGTTTAGCAAGCTAGTAGTCCCTGATATTGGGTTGAGTAGCAATTCTTTTTCTGTCTAACAGTTCCTGTTTTGCTCCATTGGGTATGGTTTTTCAGAGTATGCCCCAGCCTCAGGAGTCCTATAAACTTGCGCTCTAAGAACCTGGGGATAACCCGGTTTGTACAGCGAGGCACGACAGTCTCCTGGACAGTTGGGGGGCTTGTCGGTAGTAAAGACAAGCCACTGTAGAGATTGGGGTATAAGGTGCTGAAGGTATATTAGGGGACTCCGGGCGGCATACAAATAGTATATTAGAGCCTGTCAAACAGTTACAGTGGCGGGTTTGCCAGTTACAAGCAAGCGAATGTTTCCATCTATGCCCAAACCAGGGAGAACTACAGGCGTGAGGACCCCACCTTTTCCTTGAGAGCATGTCCCATTGTGATTCAATGTCTATCTGGACAGCAAGTAGTGTAACACGATGGACTTGATGCCCTGTTGCCCAAATAGAAGCATACCTACGGGCAGTGGAGCAGGTATAATCAGGGGCTGATTCTTTGAATTTTTTTCCTGAAAGCATCTGATGTCTCTTTGTCAAACCCATGATTTTCTTTGCTGTAGTTTTGACAAGAGGCAGTGTCTCTGTTTTATTAGGGAATTGTAAACATATCAAAGCTTGCTTTTGCTCCTTACCTTGATTCATGAGCTCACCAAAGTGATGGTGGAGGCCCATAACTAACATAATGAAAAGATCAATGGCTAGGGATGCCCCCCACAGGATCCACTACATGCGCTGGAGTCCCATTTTGAGTTTACTTCTCCAATAGATATGATATTTTTATCCCACAGTTCAGAGAACATCTCCAAATCAGATAAAAAACAGAAAACATTCCTCCCTCTGTTTTCACGTTAAAAAATTGGAGCCAATATGAGGATTGTTCAAGGTGGCCATTACACATCTATGAGTGCCTTTAAAACAGTTCTTTAGCGGAGGTGTCAGGATGGGCCCTTGAGAAAACAGTTTTACACTTGGTAGCAGGAGGAAGCAGGTTTTCAATAAACGAATCCTTTCTCCAGCTAGAGCAAGGACAATCCTCTAGCATCTGACTAGAAGCCTCAATGCATCCTCAAATTCTTGTTCTCCTATGGGTGTTGGGGCAACTCTGACAAGGTTTTAGCTTTGGATATTAGTTCCCTACTATGGTGTATTTCTGGGGAGGAAAAAACTACATGGGCGGTCAAAACTAGCATGTGATCCTAGAGGCTCACATCTCTGTCTCCAGGGTTTTTTTTTTTATTAATTTTTTTTTTTTATTTTTTTTTTATTTGTTTTTTGTTTTTTTTTTTTCTTTTTTTTTGTTTTTTTTAACTTTTTGTTTTTTTTGTTTTTTTTTTGTTTCTTTTTTTTTTTTTTTTTTAATTTTTTTTTTTTTTTTTTTTTTTTTTTTTTTTTTTTTTTTTTTTTTTTTTTTTTATTTGTTACTTTTTTTTTTATTTTTTAATATTTTTTTTTGTATGTATTTTTTTTTTTTTTTTTGTTTAGTTTTTGTTCTTTTTTTTTTTTCTATTTTAGTTTTTTTTTTTTTCTTTTTTTTATGTTTGAATTCATCTAAATGCAGCAGTAAACCTTTTTGGAGGGAAAATGGTATTAGGCCCCGTTATAATAATACCTCACCATCGAAAAATGTCAAGGGGATAGTGATTGAAATGGGAACTTAATTTGCTCCAGAGGCTGTCAGCCTTACAAATTCTATGCACAAACTTTATTTATTCGGGTGGCACTTGCATATGTTGGGTAGGGGGTTGATGAACTACCACTCTTGCTAGAATTAAAACCAAAATGGGCGTAGTGGTCTTGAATTAACAAGCAGTATCTTATTTATTAAACCAAGAAACATATTATAAAGTCATTGCAATTAGGCACAATAGCGGTGACATAGGCATGGCACAGATATCACATAAATACTCACAAACCAGAGGGACCAGAAAAGAGTATAAATTAACAATCGCTGTTAGTGCTACCCCAGCTTCGGTCACTGTAATGGCAATCTTCTCCCCCTATGTCTGGCAATATGTCCTATTCTTGGGTGGTACCAGGACCTATCCTTGTTAAATCTCCTTGGTGGAGTCAAGGCTGCTCACTACATACCACTACTTATATCTATCACTCCTGGAGTAGTGGGTCTATATCATAATCTAACAGAAATAACTTAACATTAACTGGGCCCCACTGTTCTGCGAGATTCCCAAAATCTTCAACTATCCTCTGGAGAAATTCAGGAGTCTAAAGAGGTGCTGAGCACATGGTTCTTGCCCAGACAAGAAAGACTCAAAGGTAATAGGTTTATAGTTCCTTAAACTGCCTGGAGTAGCAATTGAAATAAACCTGGATCCAACTCATATTAGTATTAACCATCAAGGAACGGTCACACCACAGAGACAGTTCCTGGTTGTACTCTTCGTAAGAGTGAAAAAACTTGAAGACAAACTTTTTTCTCCAAGTGTGAACTATCACCCAAAAAACAGGATTAGCATTCCAGTGAAAGGCCTTGTAATTGCTTTAAAAATATTAAGTATTATGTCTGAATTACACCACAAACCATTTGTAATCCACGTGCAAAGGTCTAAATTCTTTGAAGACATGTGAATTGCATATCTAAGGGATCCACCCTATGTTGGCCTGGTGAGGCACGTTCGTACTAATACCTGTTTTCAAGCTGTTTAACCTCCCATTTTAAACACCAGATGGAAATGACCCAGAAGGTCTTCCTTCCCTTATTTCCATGAGGTGAGTAAGGAAGCTGTGGTGAAAAACTCTTCCTAACGACATTGGTCCCTTAGTAAAGGTTATTTGAAAGCAGCTTCCAGATGCCCTGAAAAGTGTCTCGTTAAAACATGTCTCTCTCTCTCTCTATCTCTCTCTATGTAGATTAGTATAGTTTGTTAACTAATAAAAGGGCAACTAGGAGGTCAGGGCCATAACGGCAGGGGCCCGGGGCACCTCCAAAAGGAGGCCAGGCCCACGACAACACACCAAATCCACTCCTTAGAAGGACCGGGAGCAGCTGGTCTGCAAACCAGCTGATCACGCTTATGAAGTAAAGATACGCACAATCAGATGTGTAAAAGTTTTACATGTTTATAAATTCATCCGTTCTTCTTTAGCTGATCCCACATATTTTATTCCCTAAGCTGATCGCTGTTTTATGTAAACAGCTTGATTGCAGAAAGGGGATGTGGGCCATCTTACATTCGGGTCCCCCTGTAGTTGCGGGCCAGCAGTTATTGCACTGAAGCAGGTTATATTACTAATATTACCTACTATATTAAATAAAGAAAGCTTGAAATTACTAAAATCAGATGTGCAGTTACACAGGTAAATGATTCAATCAACCGGCAATTTGCACCAACAATACAGCTCATGAGTTATTGATGAATATAGAAGGGAGGGAAAGGGTTAATGGAAATCCAGAATCACAGTGAGACTTGCAATCAGTTGTTTGATGTTTGAATGATGCTGCCATGTTTAATTAATAAATAGAAGAAAGGTATTCTACCATTAATGCAAAGCCCTTCTGATTGTGCGACATATATCCCTAGATACAAGGACCCAATTTAGGGGCTGTCCCATTAGGACACAAAAAAATGAAAATATCTGGAGAAATTTATAAAAATTAAATAAATGGAAACGTACACAGGGACAGTATTCTCTGATATTTACTTAAAAGTAAGTTGGCATGTAGAGACATAAGATTGTGCTTCTCTGAAATATCTTGCTGCCTCAGTGTGTATAGTGTTACCAGGCAGGGACCTCTTGCCTCCGGGGATGTTAATATGGGGACTTTACGCTTGCTTCCTTGCCCTTATCCCTTACTGCTGGCCACCAATGTCAAGGATGCCCTGTGGAGGTTGTGGGAATAAGCCAAACCAGGCAACGCAAACTCCTTTGAAATAGGAGAGTTTTATTATTATGCGGCCAGTATTCAAGCAAACCATATCTACAAACAAGCATGGGCTTGGGATGCCACCAGCAGCGAGTTCATAGGATCTCTGGTCCACTCTTTGGCTCCACAGCCTAGGATCCAAAATGCTGGGCTATGCCTACTCCTTCTAGCTCCTGGATACCTTGCTCGCAAGCTAGTGTGCTTGCGTATTCACCTGTCTTCTATGTTACAGAGTAAGTTTTATCTAACAGATTCTATACACCAACACTTGGAATCCCTGATAGTAATAGATTTCTGTATGACCCCAGTATTCACTGCTTAGTACAGAGATTCTATACAGATGGTCTATACACCAATATGGAATCCCATGATAAGAATAGAGTTGTAACTGACCCCTAGTATTCACCGTCTCTATATGTTACAGAGTATCTTTTATATACAGGTGTCTAACCACCAATAGGAATCCATGATAAGTAATAGATTCTGTGAAGACCAGTATCACTGCCAGATTACAGAGAGTCTCTATGTACAGGATTACAGTTGTCTAACACCAATATGGAATCCCGTGATAAATATGATTTGAAATGACCCCAGTATTCACTGTCTCTATGACAGATGTATGTTATAAGGTCTATATACCATATGGGATCCCTGATAAGTAATGATTCTGTGAAACTACCCATATTCATGTCTATGTCAAGGTATTTTTCTATGACAGATGGGCTTACACACAATATGGAATCCTGAAAGTAATAGATCTGCTTAATGACCCCATATTCACCGTCTTTCTATGGATTACAGACGTATTTCTATACAGATGTCACTTATTACACCAATAGGAATCCCTGATAAGTGATATAGATCTGTAAACTGACCCAGTCGATCAATGTTCATGTACAAGCTGTATTATATACAGTGTTATCACCGAATATGGAATCCTGATAAGGTAATTAGATTCTGAAATGGACCCCATATCACTGCTCTTATGTTACAGAGATATATTCTTCATAAATGGTCTAATACACCAATAGGATCCCTGATAAGTTAATAGATTCTGTAAGCCCCAGATTCACTGTCTCGACATCTGTATAGAAAATACTCTGTACATAGAGACAGTGAATACTGGGGTCAGTTACAGAATCTATTACTTATCAGGGATTCCATATTGGTGTATAGACATCTGTATAGAAAATACTCTACATAGAGACAGTGAATACTGGGGTCAGTTACAGAATCTATTACTTATCAGGGATTCCATATCGGTGTATAGACATCTGTATAGAAAAACATATATTTACCCTTACATGTGGTATAGACATATCTTAAGCAGAAGTCTAACAGGTTTGCACACAAAGTTACATTATTAGACATAGCAAATGACTATAAAATGGTGCTAGATTTTACTGGATTTTAATTATAAACTGCTAAATCATTTTACAAATAAGCACATGACCAAACCTCATTTGCATTTCTCAGTCCCTCATCTGGCCCCATAATGGACAGAATCTTATTATCAGGGATTCCTATCGGTGTATAGACATCTGTATAGAAATACTCTGCATAAGAACAGTGAATAATGGGTCCAGTACAGAATCTATACTATCAGGGATTCATATTGGTGTATAGACAATTGTATAGAAACATACTCTGTACATAGAGACAGTGAATCTTGCTAGACAAGGCTTTGAGAACCTACATGGGCTGTGGGTTTTATGGCCAAAAAAAACCCCAGAAGGT
Source organism: Hymenochirus boettgeri (assembly GCA_019447015.1). Lineage (NCBI taxonomy): Eukaryota > Metazoa > Chordata > Amphibia > Anura > Pipidae > Hymenochirus > Hymenochirus boettgeri. The sequence goes on from CM033475.1 coordinate 230,607,210, forward strand.
CATAGTTACAATATCTTTTTCTCACATGAACGTAAATGAAAGTTACTATAGAGAATTTAGAAGAATGTATAGTGTTTGGGGAGAAAAGTTTTCAAATTAGGATTAAAAAGAATTAAGTTTAGTTCTCCTTACAGACAGAGAAATGAGGGACCAGAAGAAATGGTGCCTGATTAAATACAAAAAAATGGGGATACCATTAATGTGTGTCCACAGGATGTTAGATACTGCTCTGGAGCGGGGGGCAGGGGGTAGAAGGAGATGGACATCTCAGAAGAGTCTTATTTAGGATGCACCTAATGTATTACATGAAACATATATTACCCTTACATGTGGTAGTAGACATATCTTAAGCAGAAGTCTAACAGGTTTGCACACAAAGTTATCATTATTAGACAGAGCAAATAAACTATAAAATGGTGCTAGGTATTTTACTGGATTTTAATATTAAACTGTGCTAAATCATTTTACAAATAAGCACACACCAAACCTTATTTGCATTTCTCAGTCCCTCATCTGGCCCCATAATGTGTAAAAAACTTTTAGGGAGATTCAATAAATGTTCTTATGGTTGGTGTTAATTTTGCCCCAACTAATCAGATGTTATTTAACATTTGAAAGCTAGTATATGCTGTATATATGATGTGTATACAATGTGTATAAATGTGTATAAATGTGTATACGCTGTGTATATACTGTGTATATGATGTGTATATGCTTTGTATATGCTGTGCATATGCTGTGCGTATGCTGTGTACATGATGTGTACATGCCGTGTATATGCTGTATGTATGCTGTGTGTATGCTGTGTATATGATGTGTATATGCTGTGTATATGATGTGTACATGCTGTGTATAGAGAGTTTATATTTGTATATAAATGTCATTCATATCACCAATAGTAACATGGTCTTTCCAGGGTTTATATTTGTATATAAATGTGATTCATATCACCAATAGTAACATAGTCTTTCCAGGGTTTATATTTGTATATAAATGTCATTCATATCACCAATAGTAACATAGTCTTTCCAGGGTTTGTATATTTGTATATAAATGTGATTCATATCCCAATAGTAACATAGTTTTTCCAGGGTTTATATTTGTATATAAATGTCATTATATCACCAATAGTAACATAGTCTTTCCAGGGTTTATATGTTGTATATAAATAGTCCAGGGTTATATTTGTATATAAATGTCATTCATATCCCAATAGTAACATATCTTCCAGGGTTTATATTTGTATAAATGTGATTCATATCACCAATAGTAACATAGTCTTTCCAGGGTTTATTATTTAGATAAAGTTCATTCATATCACCAATAGTAACATAGTCTTTCCAGGGTTTATATTTGTATATAATGTCATTCATATCACCAATAGTAACATAGTCTTTCCAGGGTTTTATTTGTATATAAATGTATATATCACCCAATAACATAGTCTTTCGTAGGTTTATATGTATAAAATGATTCATATCACCAATAGTAACATAGTCTTTCCAGGGTTTAATTTGTATATAAATGTCATTCATATCACCAATAGTAACATAGTCTTTCGCAGGGTTATATTTGTAATAAATGTGATTCATATCACCAATAGTAACATAGTCTCTTCGAGGGTTTATATTTGTATATAAATGTGATTCATATCACCAATAGTAACACAGTCTTTCCAAGGTTTATATTTGTGTATAAATGTCATTCATATCACCAATAGTAACATAGTCTTTCCAGGGTTTATATTTGTATATAAATGTGATTCATATCCCAATAGTAACATAGTCTTTCCAGGGTTTATATTTGTGAATACATGTGATTCATATCACCAATATTAAAGGAGAACTGTGGTCCCAAAACAAGTTGGTCTAGTAAGAAAGG